>JAPXFY010000014.1:73243784-73298784 GCA_030674185.1 Monoplex corrugatus
ATAATCTTTTTGCAGGCTGTCTTTGTGATTGCTGTCATTATAGTTATTCTGAGATGATCACCAGGATGTCTGTCTCTCTCTTCCCTATTGCCCTGCATCATTCTTTAGTTGCAGCATTTCTTGCAGCGTCTGCATCAAAGATTTTTTGTTTTTTTCACAAATAAGACATCTAATTCTAACAATTGTTGTTGTTATTATTATCATTGTTATCATTATTATTATTAGTTATTATTAATGCTACTATTATTGTTACTATTACTTTTACTATTACTACTACTGCTGCTCCTTCTACAGTTACTACTACAATACTTATTACTCTTCTTTTGATTATCATCATTATTGTTATAACGGTGTATTGCATGGTGCACAGGTGATAGCTGGTCACAATCATCAATATGAGCGGTCCTTCCCTGTATACCGAGGAAATGCAACGCAGAAAAACTACCTCAACCCTAAGGCACCTGTGTATATTGTCAATGGAGCAGCAGGTGAACCATCAGATGTTGAAACATTTGTTTTGATCATTTGTTCGTTCATGCATTTATTCGGTGACTTGGTCTGTCGGTTGTTTGTTTGTTCATTCTTTTGTTTGCGCTGACGTTGATCCATCCATTCAGTTATTTATCTGTATGTTCTACAATATCTATTTCAATTTATTCATTTATCTATTCATTTGCTCGTTTGTTTGTTTGTCATTCACTTGTTCGTTTGTTTGTTCGTTGGTCAGTTGGTATGTTTGTTAATCCACCGGTTTAGTTTTTTTGTCCATTAGTTCAGATATGTCCATTATGTACTTGTGTACATAATGTACAATCGTTTTCACGCATGTAGTGTTTTTGGATAACCAATGGGGAACATAAGTGGTACTAAACCAGCATCTACCAGACAATTTGATTTGATTTGGATCAGTTTTTACGTCAGCACCACCTCAGATGATATGGTCGATGGGGATAACCACTAAAACCAAATGGCATCAACCATGACAATTTGATTTGATTTGGATCAGTTTTTACGTCAGCACCACCTCAGATGATATGGTCGATGGGAATAACCATTCCAGGGAAATGGGGGAAGGCAGATTTAGCTAATCCTCTACTGACACCACCAGAACGTCAATGATGTTAGGACAGTGAGAAGGCCAGCGTTAATATAGGGCACCCGGGATTCGAACCAACAACCATTAGGCGTCTACCAGACAGACTGACAGACGTGTGTTATATATTGATATAGAGTTACATCAGCACCCACCTCAAGTGATTTGGCTGATGGGGTTGTGTAGGGGGGGGGGGGGGGGGAGAGGGAGTTATCTGATCCTATATCGACATCACCAGAACAACAATTATGGTTAAGATGGGCAGTAAGAAGGCCAGTTTCAATGTATCTCATGTGCTTCGAACCCTCGGCCAGTAGCATGTGAATCGACGCTTGCCAGCTGAGCTGTTGAAGCCTGCTGTAGACAGACAGACAGGCAGAGAGATGGGGGAAGACAGAGACAGACAGACAGGCAGAGAGATGGGGGAAGACAATGGGGCTTGGACCTTTGCCTGTTAAGAAAATCATACATGGACCTACATGTAGTACTATGCACAAATGATACAGGCCTATGTTTATGGATGAAAGTATTCAGTGTTTAGTCTACTCAGCAGAAAGATTTTATTAGGTTTGATGGGTAAGTAAAACAACTTGATGATAGATTTCCAACAAAATCAGTTATGTTTCATGTTTTATTATGTTCGCATTTTACATGTCTATCTAAAGTATCTACTCAAATGTAACAGAAAAACAGAATATGCATGCAAGCGGGTCAGAGATGTACAGAAAGTTCTCTCTCTCTCTCTCTCCTCTCTCTCTCCTCTCTCTCTCTCTCTCCTCTCTCTCTCTCTCTCGTCTCTCCTCTCTCTCTTCTCTTTCTGCAGGTGTGTGTGTGTGTGTGTGTATGCGTGCGCATGCTCTTCCTTTTTTCTTTTTCTTTTTCCTTTTAGCATGCTTAAAGTGACAAACAGTGAACACACCATGACACCATTTTTTCTTATTTTTATCCGTTTATTCTCATGACAGGAAATCCAGAACTGAATGATCCTACCTTCGAGCCCAATATAGAGTGGCGAGCATGGTTTAAGATCACAATGGACACAGGATTTCTGCTGATGACGCCATCCAGATCTCAGCTGAAGTTTGACTACATCATGAGCGACAAAAATGATGTCATTGACACTTTTACTATCTCCAGAAACTGAAAGAGTTGTAGCATCTCTTTCCCTCAGAGGGTGAAGAGGTGAAATGGTCACGACCGCTAGTCTTTCAACGAGAAGTGTGGATTATTATGTTATTAATGTTATTGTCTTTACGTCACATGCTGTTTGAAATAGGCAGTGAGAGCAAAGAAAATGAAGTTTGTACAGAGCGCAGAATGAGTTTGTTGGGAAATCGAAGAAGCATTTTTCTGTGCATGTTTAACCCTTTGACTCCTGCACCCTATCCACCAGCCGTAAAAACTTAATTCTTTGACTCCCTCACCCTCTCCACCAGCTTCCTGCTTTACTTGCATGGTTGGCAATACAGGATGCTGATGGACAGGATGTGGGAGTTAAAGGGTTAAGAACAAAAGCTATTTACAATAGTATAATAGTTTTCTCTTCACTGTGTGTCTTTCAATTTATGAAAGTTCACCTACTGTAGGAAAAATTACTTTTCTTTACAGAATGTGGTGATATTTCCTGGATCGCCGACACCGAACTGTCATATATCAATAGGCACATTATTGAAGAAGAAACTTAGACATGACTACATTAAACAACTTTTGTTCTTAAACTTAGGAAAAAAGAAGAAGAGAAAGGTGGATTGAAGTGATAATGAATGGAATAGAATCTGACATCGCTGTAATACTATACCCTTCTGGTCAAGCTAAACTCTGATCCACTCCTTTTTAATTGAATACATATCTGTATAAATCTACACACACACACACATACACACACACACACACACACACACACACACACATACACACACAACACACACACACACACACACACACACACACACACACACACACACACACAACACACACACAACACACACACACACACACACACACACACACACACACACACACACACAACACACACACACACACACACACACACACACACACACACAACACACACACAACACACACACACACATACACACACATGCATGCACGCACGCACGCGCACGCGCGTGCGGATTGATTTCCATATTAATTACGATAGTTCAACCACCAAAGGGTGCGATAATTAAGTGAGAAAGATGTCGGATGGTCAATCTGAAGTCTGGATTTGACCCTGCTTGGATATTTTCTGTCTGGTGGATAAAGGATGGAAGTTTTTCTTATCTCCCTGGTCAACGTGTTGCAGATCTGTTAATTCCTACATCCCCTTTGCGTGTGTGTATGGCACACAGAACATCATATTGGTATATGCGTGTTAAAGATCCTATAAGTCATTGCCAGTGTCAAATATGCACTTAAAGATCATGTAGGTCATTGCAAGTTTCAAATATGCACATTAAAATCCTGTATGTTATTGTAAGTGTCAAATATGCATGTTAAAGATCCATCCTGTAAGTCATTGGAGGTGCCCGGTTGCTGTTGGAATCATGAAAACACACAGTATACACACCCACCAAAGATGGAGTATGCAGACTGTGCAGCAACATATCGCCTGCGAAGTGTGAGCAAAACAACATGTTTACTTAATGTTCCGGTCAGTGTTTCTTGGGTACCGTACTCCCCTTTGGACCCCATTTCAAGACTTTCCAGCGGATAGGGGTTTGCACAGGCTCAACGTTTCTGACAGATAATTGCTGGTAGATTTGGGTAGAGCGCATGTGGAGTTGCCCAAGTGTAATGAATCCCTCTTGAACAAGCTCCAAATTCCAAATCTTTTTCTGTCTGTCTCTCTCTGTCTCCGTCTGTCTGTCTTTGTCTCTGTCTGTCTGTCTCTCTCTCTCTCTCTCTCTCTGTCTCTCTCTCTCTCTCTCTCTCTCTGTCTTCACCTGATATGATTTTACGTCTGAGTATGTTTTTCTTTAACTGCATTTTAGACTTGCAAGGTTAATGATGAGCATGGTTTTTAACTGTTGTCTTTGATCTTAACCTGTTTGTCGTTTTTGTAGTGGTGTTATCCCTGATATGGCTGTAGTGGTCGGCTGGGGTCTAAGCAGTATGAACCTGAACCTCTGTCTCTGTCTCTCCCTCTCTCTCTCTCTTTCTTTCTTGCACACCCCATGTGTTGCCAGTGTGTGTGTGTATGCGCATGCGTGTGTGTGCATGTGTGTGTGTGGGTGTGTTCACCGGTTTTTATCGAGTCACAATGAATAGCAACTAGCGCCCAATCTATCCACAAATGTAGACGTTTGCCTGTATATAGTTAATGTGAAATTCAAATTAGATGTTTTTATGCTGCTAAGAGTCGCACAAAGACATGAATAAACGGTATAACTTGTAGACCTGCATGTGCCTTAACCCCCTCGTGTGCACACGCACGTAAAACATAACATGTGCATGTTAAAGATCCAGTAAGCCAAGTCTATCTTCATTGGCTTATGGAAACAAGAAGACAACCAGCATGCACGCCCACCAAAGACGGAGTATGCAGACTATGCAGCAACATCATGCGTTCACAGTGTGGGCCTAACAACATGCATACCCGCACCAGAAAAACAAAGGTGTTTGAAACACGCATATGTGCATGAACACGCACACACACGCACACACACACGCGCGCACACACACACACACACACACACACACACACACACACACACACACACACACACACACACACACACACACACACACACACACACACACACACACACACACACACAACACACACAACACACACATACACAAAAGAACACAGCCGGTAACATAATAGTCTTCCTGAAATCTCACACTTCATGATTCTATGTGCATGTGTGTAATGATATTTGCTGTGGTTGCATTGGATCATTAATATGTTCGAAACACTTCATTACTTTAAGGATAAGATCGTGCTGGACCTGTCTTACAGCTAGTCCTTGCAGCTCTACACATATGGTATAGTAGACTTAAAATATATTTAAATCAGATCAACAATGTCCAAGAAGTTATCAAAATAAATTGTAAAAAAATGTTGACTTCTGTATGTCAGTTAATACGAAAGCATGAGAGACTAATCTGCATGCCTGTAAAGCAAATGCATATTAACCCCTAACAATAGCACAAAAACAACCACAATAATGTAACAACAGCAGTAGTAGTAGTAGGAATAATACTGGTAATAATGTTCGTGGGAGAAAAAATACAGTGACCATAAGTGACACTCTGTGAAATTAATCCATGTGATTGCCATGTACTGTTTGTTTTTCTTTTTGCCTGACCTTGTGTGTAAAGAACAGAGAACAGATTTGAGAGCACATTTGCTTGTCACTGGAACCCAAGATAGAGATATAGACACACAATACTTATAATAAGGTAACATATCAGTCAATGATTTCAACAGTTATTGATTTCATATTTCATGTTTTTTCAAATGTAATCATAGACATGTTCTGTGTGTGATGTGAGTCGTGTGTGTATGTGTGTGTGTGTGTGTGTGTGTGTGTGTGTGTGTGTGTGTGTGTGTGTGTGTGTGTGTGTGTGTGTGTGTGTGTGTCTGCCATTCCAAACTTAAGTCTGTTAACCCTTTGACTCCTGCAGCCTGCCCAACAGCATCCTTCTTTGTCAACCATGCTGGAAGAGCAAAAACTTAACCCTTTGACTCCCTCACCCTATCCACCAGCTTCCTGCAGGAAGCTGGTGGATAGGGTGAGGGAGTCAAAGGGTTAAGTTTTTGCAGTTGGTAGATAGGGTGCAGGTGGCAAAGGGTTAAACTTGCATTCCAATTAACACGTTTACCAGTTTCAGGATTGCCTTATTATTTCAGAAAGTTCTGTTTACAACTCTGTTATGTAGCATCTTGGAATTAAACATAATTTGTCAGTGTGTGTGTGTGTGTGTGTGTGTGTGTGTGTGTGTGTGTGTGTGTGTGTGTGTGTGTGTTGCTTTTAACCTCCAATTTTAAACATGGTTGCATGAGAATTACAATGTTTAACATTTTGATACTTGGTTCATTTTGACCTGTTATTTACAGAATATAATTTACTACCATTTTATGTACTGTACAGCGATCTGGTATACTGAATTTTGTTATTGTTGTTGTGTTTGTTGCTTTGTGTGTGTATGTGTGTGTCCCCGCATACATATCACACCATTCAAATTAAAATGTTCAAAATTTTGTTGTTGGAATCGTTATTAAAGATAAACTTTACAGTAATCAAATACGGAACGTGTGTCGTCAGTAATTGTTTGTGTGTGTGTGTGTGTGTGTGTGTGTGTGTGTGTGTGTGTGTGTGTGTGTGTTGCATAAATCAACATTATCACCCAGTCAAAGTTCAAAGTCGGTCAACTGTGCAGATATAGAAAATACACACACACCGCACGTGCATGCACACACACACAAACACACGCACACACATACACACAAACACACACACCACACAAAGAGAGAGAGACGGAGGTTAACCCTTTGCCTCCCTCACCCTATCCACCAGCTTCCAGCAAGAAGCTGGTGGATAGGGTAAGGGAATCAAAGTGTTAAGTTTTCACTTTGCTAGCATGGTTGACAATGCAGGATGCCGGTGGACATGGTGCGGGAGTCAAAAGGTTAAGATAAATCTTTATTCCCAAGAGTGAGAGATAAGCAGTAGGCCCTTACACATAGCCTACTTTTTTCCTTTCCCAGCCCCTTATCTATCTAGCCCATGGCCCATATGGACTTACATACACAATGCCATTAAAAGTTCAAATATGATAATAGTACACAAAACAATATTATGCACAAAGTAAGTAGAGTCTGCATTACCCAATAGAACCAAATATAATGAATAATGTTATACACAGAACTAATAGAAAAGTACATGTATGTTACCCAATGTAACACGCGCATTTTAATAACACAGTAAAATTAAGTATGTAGAACAATACTTAAGACATTACACAGGTTTGGATTTGTTTGACAGGGATTCATTGCACTAGAACAATTCCATATGCGAACCAGAAAAACATGAAACAGCATCAGAACACGTATTTAATACAACCAGACAAGACAGGTGCAAATTTTCAGCCAACTGGCCTTTGTCAAGCGTGAATGTAAGATCACAAACAAACAAACACCAAATACAAAAATCAAGAGAAAATAACTGTAACTTAAATACGCATTCTGATTCTATTTTTGTGTTTTTCTGGTACCCGTTTGCTTGAGTGTGGGCAGTCGCACTTGTTTAAAACTCCATATGCGCTCCAAATCAGCCAGTAATTGTGTGTCAGACTTCCTGAACCTGCGCAAAATTGTATGCCCTGGCAAAGTTTTGAAATGGGGACTCAGAGGGGGGGGGGGGGGGGGGGGGGAAGGGGACTGATGAGACCTATGAAATACGAAACTGATAACGATGAATGATGGAGAATTAAGATGAGCTGCGAAACTGGCTAGTTTTTAATGTTGTGAGCTGGAACTGAACTCTTGGGTCCACAGTTTAATCAAAAGAACCAACAAGCCCTTATTAAAATGTGACTTGGCCGAGTCTCAAACCCATGAATCCTGTATCATGAGCATGGCGGTCTAACATAATGTAATTATAGGACATGACAATTTGTGTGATGATAATCTATAGATAGTTAAATAGATAGATAGATAGATAGATAGATAGATAGATAGATAGATAGATAGATAGATAGATAGATAGATAGATAGGTAGGTAGGTAGATAGATAGATTAGATTGGGTTAGATTGGATTAAATTACAATAAATTAGAATAGATGGATAGATAGATTGGATTAAAATAGAATAGATTAAAATAGACTAGATTAGAACAGAATAGATAGACAGATAGATAGATTGGAGATAGACAGATTAACATGGTAACATTCATTATAACATCCGTGTTATTTTTGGTCATGTTTTAGGACTCAACAAAATCCTTATGTTCAAGATTCAGGTGTCCAGCTTGAGAAATGAAAAGTCCTTAATAGTGCACTACAAAATTCTCTGCACTTACAATACAAAGTGCTAACATTATTACAAGCAAAACAGAGAGAGAGAGAGAGAGTGTGTACGTGTGTGTGTGTGTGTGTGTGTGGTGAGAGAGAGAGAGAGAGAGAGAGAGAAGGAGAACTCAGAACCTCAGAATTTCAGAACACTTCATCATGTAAAGATAGTAGCATTAGGTCCTATTTGACCTGTCTTACAGCTGGTCCTTGCTGCTCTACACACACAATGTAAATATATCAAAATAAACAACAAAACCAAAACAGATGAACCGTTACACATACAACATGCTACATGTGATAAAAATGATCTGTAATTAAATATTGACCTTCATGCTCATGCCAATAGGTCAGGTGCTTTACAAAAGGATAAGAGACAAAGACATTAGAAAAAAAATACATGTCAACCCTTAACAATATCAATTAAATCAACACTAACATAATAAAGGAAAACAACTCGAGAAAGCAAATGAAGCAGTAATAACAAGCAAGGGGAAGGGGAGGGGGTGGAAGGCATGCCAACCAGAAAGTGTACAAGGTTCTTTCTACCCTGTATATCAACTATTGCATGATGAAAATAGATGAACCTTTAGCACGTGCCACGTCACAGATGTTATAAGAGAGAGAGAGAGAGAGAGAGAGAGAGAGACGCATGTAGTTATGTAGTTTCGGTTTCAGTATCAGTTTCAGTTTCGAAAGGTACTCAGTGACGTCATAGTGGCAGGCTTCGCGGATAAAACTATTTTTAGAAATGGCTAACACTTTTTTTAAACAACATTTTTTCTATAAGCGTGCCCGTTCGTAACGTTTGTATTGAAATTGTACGAATTAAAACATTTAATAAGAATGTTTTTTTTTCCACCGAGCCAATACAGTGACAAAATTTCACTACTTTTATTTTGTTTATCCTTGGCATAAGCGTACCGAATGATCGTCCTGACCTAGTTTTAATCGTCTGCTGTTGCAACATGTATGCACTTGTCAGTCGAAAGCGAGCTATTTTTAGAGGCTTGTGAGGTATAAAACTGTATGACTGACACTGGAACCTCCATGATCAGATCTGAGTCTACCATCGACACTGATCGCAGCACAGTTCTTTTTCAACGTAAGCTGTTCAGTATTATTCGAAATGTATCACAGAAACACTTTGTGTGATTATGCAGATCCACTGTACACAACCACGCCCACCCGTCACAATACACTTGAACATCTTGACGTAGGCCAAAACATTAGTACCGGTAATCTTTGATCTTGAGAGAAAAGTCGCAGAATCCACGATTGACATAAATGCCATAGACCTAGCAGGAGTTATTATTATCTATTATGATTATCAGTATTATTATTTTTATTAGTTGTAGTAGTTGCAGTAGTATTATTAGTTGTAGTAGTTGCAGTAGTAATTGTTGCTGTTATCTTTCCTGTGCCATATGAAAAAAACAGTTTATATGCTTGGTGAACAAAGTAACAGTCGGTCTTAACCCCACTGTTCGGCTCCCATCTCAGATGTGTGTGTGTGTGTGTGTGTGTGTGTGTGTGTGTGTGTGTGTGTGTGTGTGTGTGTGTGTGTGTGTGTGTGTGTGTGTGTGTGTGTGTGTGTGTGTGTGATTTGTCCTGTACAATTTGTACATTTTGCCTTATATAACATACCTATGTGCTTCCTGATCCTTTGTGCTTGATATATTATGATATATTACATCATGCTTACATTCTCATTACGATCCTTTATAACAGATCCACACATACTTCACAAAAGTGTCAGTAAATAATCATGTTTTGCAACAGTAGGCCCACATTCTCTGATTGATCTGCTTATGACCAGATGTATGGTTTTGATAATATTGTTAAATATTTTCTTCATCTCCACCCTTCCCCTCCTTTTCACCCCCTAGCATCTGTGTATCTATGATGCATGGTATTTGTCTGTTATCAGCAGATAGAAGGCAAAGAGAAAACAAGAACCGTCAAGCACAATGGCAACAGCAGGGAAAGCCAAAGCAAAGTGTAAATATGGCAGCAAGTGTTATCGCAAAAACAAAGCTCATCTTGAGGAGTATTCACATTCTGATGATGGAGACACAGATACAGAGATGGGTAAGTTGATTGTATTATGTACAAATCATGATTTTTGTTATTGAGGAATAATTAATTCAATTTGCTGATTTGGGAAATATCAGACTGTTTCTGAAGGAAAGTATGAGTATGATACATAGAATAAGAGATACTTGGATACATACACAAATTTTGTTTGTGCTAATTCCTGTTCCCCACACCTACTTCTACAACCTGCCTCCCACCTATTTTGCTTATTTTTCAAATTGGTTGTCTAAACACAATCATGCATGTGAAAAGATTTTAAAAGAAATAATGAACAAATATAGCTTTTAATTGCTGCATTTGTATATTTGTTATGTGTGTACTCAAAGATTTTGTCACTATAATTTTTGCAGATGAAGTGAAAAATGAACCAAAGAAAGCAAAAGCAGCAGCAGAAAAGCCTGTAAGTTTACGTTTTTCTTTCTCTTAATAGGTAGTCCATCAAACAGACAAATGCATCCACACACACATGCCTATGCACACACACACACACACACACACACACACACACACACACACACACACACACACACACACACACACACACACACACACACACACACACACACACACACACACACACACACACACACACACACACCACGCACACACCACACACACACACACACACACACATACATACACACACATGCCTATGCACACACACACACACACACATACACACACACACACACAAATGCACAGACACATTTGCGCACACACTTGCACGCACGGCACGCACACACACACACACACACACACACACACACACACACACACACACACACACACACACACACACACACACACACACACACACACACACAAATACATATGTACACACATGCATCACTTAAATACATTTTGAATGTTTACAGAGACTGGTTCATGGAATCAGCTTAGCAGATGGCAATGAGGATGACCCATGGAAAACACGACTCCAGAAGAGGAAATCTGAAGAGGAATCAGCAGCACTGGCAGAGGTATAACATGAAAAGAAGTAATAAATACTTCTTGAATGCCAATGAATTGTCTAGAGCTGATTTCTTCAGAAGACTTTAAGATTTCTGCTGCCCAAAATGAAAATATCAAATACACAAAACCATTTGTTTCCTTTCTTCTCCTCTTCTGTCCCATCATAAATGCTGTCTATGTGATTGCGCTGACAGAATTTTTGGTGCCTTAATTTTATTCTTCCTTTTAATAGTTAAGTTTAATTTTTGTTGGTGCATTGATACACATTTAATGAAGCACAGTAAATAACACACTCTTCATTTAGTTTTTCTTAATTTGATTGTATAGATATTTCTGAAAACAGCTTTGGTCAGTGTTGGTCCAGAAATTTTCATTTTTTTCCAGCCACAGACTGTAAACCAATAGCATGAATTTGCGACATATGTTTTACAAAGTTGTAAGTTCTAAATGTCCAATTATTTTTGAGTTAAAGATAATAAATCAAACATGTACAAGAAACAGCAAGGATTCTTTACAGTATAATTGAATACATTTCTTTCAGAATGTAATTACTTGCTGTGCAAAAGAACATTTCACCACAATTATTCTACTATCAGTTTCATCCCAAGGCTTTCACCCATCTGATGATGGCCTCAAGCTGAGGCTGAGACGTTGTGGTCAGCAAAATTGCTGACAAAGTCTGTAGATCTTGCAGGTAAGAACTTGTAATAGAGTTTGTGTAAGAGATCCAGTGCTCTGGAACAATTACATATGTGCATCTCCCAAACCCCCATTGATAAAGATTTAATGTAGATTGTGCAAAACTCTATACACTGGCAAAGTATTGGAATGGGAGGGGATAGTTGGAATCAATGAAACGCTTACCTGATACCACTGGGATGATCAAACCAATAAGATGGTCATCAAAGAGGTCAGTTGATATGTTGTAGCTTGAAACTGAACTAGAGACAGCAAATCTTGGCTACAAGGCTCTATCAGCTGAGTCAGCCGACCCACTTAAAAAGAATTTCTGATTATTTTGTCTGGTATGCTCAGCAATTAAGCTTCTGTGTTGTCATGTAGATATGACCTTCTTTCAGATCCTGTGCCTGAAGAAGAGAAAGACAGAGAATGGGGCAGTTGTGACCAAGGCTGGACCCTCCAGAGTTCCGTCTGTTAAGAAAGCTAAGAAGAACATCAAAAAATTCAAAGCGCACAAAGAAAAGTGCAAGTATTGGAGCAAGTGCTACCGCAAGGAGAAAGCACACTTAGCAGAATTCTTACATCCTGGTGAACAAGACAGTGAGGATGAAGATGGAGGCAAGAATATGTTTTTTGTTATTATTGTTAATGGTGGTGGTAGTGATGATGGATGTGCTTTGTGTACATTGTGGTGTGTGTGTTCATGTTTGTTTGTATGTGCCTGTGTGTGTGCTGTGTGCATGCATGTATTGTTGAGTGGTTAAGAGAGAGAGAGAGAGAGAGAGAGAGAGAGAGAGAGAGAGAGAGAGAGAGAGAGAGAGAGAGAGAGTTTGAATGGAAACTGATCAGCTAGGTATATTATTGAACAACAGGAACTGCATCTGTTTTGGTGTGTGGTGTGTGTGTGTGTGTGTGTGTGTGTGTGTGTGTGTGTGTGTGTGTGTTGTGTGTGTTGCATGTGCGTGTGCGTGTGTGGGTGTGTGTTAAACAAACATGTTAATTTTTTCCATGAGTAGGATGAGGTTGGGGCGTTTGGGTGAATGTATCTTAAGTCTGTTTTGTGTGTGTGTGTGTGTGTGTGTGTGTGTGTGTGTGTGTGTGTGTGTGTGTGTGTGTGTGTGTTTGTAATGGTGTGGTCATTTTGTTAATTTCATTTGTGTTGCACTTTGACACAGATGTCAAAATGGAAGAACCCAAAAAGAAGCGAGGTCAGGAGAGTGAGCCACTGAATGAGCTGAATGAGGATGACAGGGTGGAGTTCAACACCGGTTTTGTGCTTGAGAGAAATGGAGACGTTTATTCCTGCTCGTATGTATAAAACACAAAATTTTTTACGTAGGTAATACAGAAAGAAGAAGAAAAATAAATAAACAAAAAATTTTTAAAAAAGAGAAAGTGAGGAATCTTAGAAAATGTTTGTAGTTTTCTAAAGTTCTTAGACTTCATTACTGCTTTGATCGTGCTTTAAATTCAGCATCCCTTTATTCTGTGTGAAAAAAAAATGGTAACATAAGACTGTAGTGATGTAGATATACGTCATAGCTACTGCTCTATTACAGCCCTCTGCCAGGATGCTACTTGTTTACATTTTGCCTATTATACCATTGGCATATGCGGCAATAGCATAGACTCTCGGTGCCTGTCTATTCTTGACCAATCTCTTATGGAACCTCAGTGTGTTTCAGGGCCTCAAGGTCTACCGTTGTTAATCGCTTAGTGTTCTTCATTCTTCCTCTCTTATATCTTCCTTTTGGCATTCAATATATAGACTGGGTAAAATATAGGCTAGGTAGGGCCTCAGGACCTGGCCAGCTCATGGGCTTATGTGCAGGCTTAAGGTTTGTGCCATGATCACCATACACATGGCCCCTGTGACGTTAGTGCATATGGAATTCATTCCAAGCGTGGAGATGTGGTCTTGAGAAACCACCATTGTTTGTTAAAAAGACTTTTCCCTATCTTTGTCAGTTAAGATGTCACAGTGACTGATAACTATAAACTTTTGAAACTGAATGTGTTGTTACTTTGATATATACATAATGTCTACACAGCAACATCAGACTTTTGACCTTTTGTTTTAAGTATACAGATTTCTTTTCACCTACATAATTTGTTTATTCCAGTTTGGTATTAGGAACAGTGTCATACCATTTGACAAATTATAGCAGTCCGCCATTTTTTCCAAATCAGCTTGGACTTTTGAAGATAGATGTGATAACATTCTGTATTGATAAGGGTAGAAGATAAGCTTTTGTCAGCCTTGTCCGAAAGAAGTTCATGCAGTGTATGAATAATATTAAATTGTCATGACCTTGGCAGTGCATACAGGTTTGCACACTCTGCCAGATAACAGATGGCAGATTGGGTGGAGTGTATATAAGCATCGTCTGAGTGTGATGAATCCCTTTTGAATAAAATCTAAACTCTAGATTTTGTAAAAAGATGTATTATTATCTGTTTATTGTGTCTACAACAAAACTTCCAGATACTGAATTAACCCTTTTACTCACACACCCTATCTGCAAACTGCAAAAACTTAACTCATTCACTCCCTCACCCTGTCCACCAGTTTCCTGCAGGGAGCTGGTGTTTAAGGTGAAGGAGTGAAGGGTTAAGTTTTTACTTTGCTATCATGGTTGACAGTGCAGGATGCTGGTGGATAGGGTGAGGGAGTCAAAGGCTAAGGGTTAATTTATTGTACTCAATAGTTTCAGTTGCCCAGGATGGTTTTTTTGTTGTTGCTTTGCTACCACTGTTGACAGTGCAGGATGCTGGTGGATAGGGTGAGGGAGTCAAAGGGTTAATTAATTGTACTCAACTGTTTCAGTTGTCCAGGGTGGAAAGGGCAGAGTGCTGAAGACAAAGAATGCACATGTAAACATCTGAAGGAGTACTTGGGAGACGACTTTGAGAAGGCACGCGTTGCCAAAGCCAAGAAGAAAGCCTACGTTGCTCCACACATCAGCGTCAGTGTGCTGTTGGCGCACAAATATGATGAAAAGTATGTGTATGACGAAGTTTTGTTTGAGATAGACTTGCTTTCTTTGAGATTAATTGTACTTGTCATGATTGTATACACGGAATTCATGTTTGCTACATCTTTGTTTGCAACATGAATCTGTGGAGAAAAATTGAAATGTTACCTTTGAGGTATTATTTCTTGTTAGATGTACAATACAAAAAAGGAAATTTTTGGGAAAAAAAACAAAAGGAAAGACATTCATGGGTCACAGATTATGAATGGTTTTATTTATAAATAATCTTTTTGTCATATTGTTGCTTGTTTGTAATGTTGTTATCATCATCATCATCATCATCATCATCATCATCATCATCATCATCATCATGTAGTTGTTGATGTTGCTGCTGCTGCTGAAGGTTAGTTTGAATGATTAATCTATTCGTTATTTTGCTTTACTCTTTACATTCTTTCAGCACACTGCAGTGTGATCTATTTTTCACATCTTTCCCTTTTGTGTAAGTGATGATTGGAGGCAAAAATTGTTTGTCCCTTTTCACAAATTGTCAACATGAGTACCATGAAATGAATATTTTTTCATTCCTTTCAGCAAACTGTACTTGTTTTAATTGTTGTGCAGAGCAAATGATCCAGTGGGATGGTGGATTAGTGAGAAACTGGATGGAGTGCGAGCATTTTGGAATGGAAAGTGAGTGCCAGTATAACTTAGTTTAGTGTAGCACTGTTTAGCTAATTGGACTAGTTAGCTGATGATATGATGCTCGTTTGGTTTCGTTCATGGTGGCTATTTATAATATGTGTGTATTATGTAATTTGACAGATGTTTTACTGTGTCGTCCAGTATTCGTTTGCAAAGTGTTTCTGCCTCTGTCAAGAATTTCTCTTATTGAAAGATGAAAGTTGTCTTTATCATTTGTTCATTGATCGCACAGTTGTTTGACTGTTTGTTTTATTTTTACTTCCCTGGTAATAAATTTTCTAAAAAGCAAAAACAATACAGTGTTGCATTATTCTAAATATATGTTACCTCATGATAGTCAGGTTCTTGTGTTATGAATCAAAATATATTGCCTCATGATAATCAGGTTCTTGTGTTATGAATCAAAATATATTGCCTCATGATAATCAGGTTCTTGTGTTATGAATCAAAATATATTGCCTCATGATAATCTGGTTCTTGTGTTATGAATCAAAGTACTGTAGGAATAGTCATAAAATGTAACAGTACATTTGAATAAATTGTATGAAAATTTAAAAAAAATGATAGAGCAATTCTGAAACCTCTCATTTATGACACTTTCCAATGATTTTGCCAGTCAGATTATGACATTCCAAAATTCACTCTCATTTTAATAATTTTTTCCAATTCTGAGGTCCATACATAACCCCAACGTTTTGGCAGCTGTTTACATAGATAGCTGAAAAATCTTGGATGACATATTCAAACACTTTTTAAAACACTGTTTCCATTTTTTCAGGTGTTTCTACTCAAGACTAGGAAATGCTTTCTATGCGCCATCTTGGTTTACTGCTGTGAGTACAACTTATTCATTGTTTTGTTTTGTGACTAAATGATCTAGGAGACAAAATTGTCTTACCCTGATCAGTTTAAACTGGCAATGCACAACTAGACTGAATAGCCACAGCTGATTGACATCTGTAACACATGTGATTTGTTAATACAAAGACGTTTTCAATTATGTTCAGTCTTTAGATGCTCATTCATTGCTAAATTTAAGACAATGTTCTGAAGTTTTCTGTGCTGTCACCACCACCTTTGGTGTTTCTTTTCATTCAGCAAAATAGGGCACTGTTTAATCATGTCTATGACAGATATGTATTAAGTCACCACTACAGGCTGTTTTGAAATCAGAAAAGAATCTGATAGATATTTGAACAGATTTCTCCCATAATGTGTACCAAAGAAAGCAGCATGCTATTCACCTACACAGGTTATTTTTGCATCCTTTTTGTTTTTAGGAATAATACAGGTCTATTGCAATGGCAGTTCCGCAGTAACAAAGTGTAACAATAATGATGTTCAGGTGTATATGAATTCCTTTATTAGTTCAACTTCATGTGGTTGTAACATTCTTTGTGATGGAGTAATAAAGTGGTCTGAAATTTGAAGATTTTTTTGGCTGTAATTTGCCATGAGGAGTTTGTCCATGTTTACTTACAGTTAGTTGGACGGTATACATGGATGGTATTAAATACTCACCAGGGTGTTGTTGTTACTTATAGCAAGATCTAGGAATAAAACACTTGTAGCAAGATCTAGGAATAAAACACTTGTAGCAAGATCTAGGAATAAAACACTTGTAGCAAGATCTAGGAATAAAACACTTATAGCAAGATCTAGGAATAAAACACTTGTAGCAAGATCTAGGAATAAAACACTTATAGCAAGATCTAGGAATAAAACACTTATAGCAAGATATAGGAATAAAACACTTATAGCAAGATCTGGGAATAAAACACTCATAGCAAGATCTAGGAATAAAACACTTGTAGCAAGATCTAGGAATAAAACACTCATAGCAAGATCTAGGAATAAAACACTCATAGCAAGATCTAGGAATAAAACACTTGTAGCAAGATCTAGGAATAAAACACTTATAGCAAGATCTAGGAATAAAACACTTATAGCAAGATCTAGGAATAAAACACTTATAGCAAGATCTAGGAATAAAACACTTATAGCAAGATCTAGGAATAAAACACTTATAGCAAGATCTAGGAATAAAACACTTATACTGTTATAGCAAGATCTAGGAATAAAACACTATTTTGTCATTGTTGTTGTAATCAGGATCTGCCAAGGGACATGACTCTTGATGGAGAATTGTTTGGAGGACGGGGACTGTTTCAGTCAACGGTCAAGATTGTGAAAAATGCAGAATGTGATGACTATAAGAAAATCAAGTACCATGTGAGTTCCTAATCTCAAGCTGTGTGTGTGTGTGTGTGTGTGTGTGTGTGTGTGTGTGTGTGTGTGTGTGTGTGTGTGTGTGTGTGTGTGTGTGTGTGTGTGTGTGTGTGTCTGTCTGTTTCAGTGTTTCAGTGTTTGTGCATGTGTGTGTTTGAGTGTGTATGTGAATATGTTGTTGAAAATATATTCATGATTTATTTTGATATCTTTTCCATCTTTCAGTCACATGTCAATCTTGTCCTGATGAAAATCACAACAGACAAAACAAGTCTGAGTTAAGATTGGCTCATTTATTGTAAACTAAAGAAAACACTGACTGAAACGGTGGATATGTGAAAATAAGCAGCATGTTTTTGGTGGAGTGTAACTGAAAATGTGAAAATTGGTTGCATGAATTTATCAGTTGACCCAGTTTGTTTTGATCTAGTCCAGTAAGAAATCAAGACATTTATAATTTTGAATGAACAAAATTCATGTTATCCTTTTTTTTTTTTTTTTTTTTCTTGACTGCCAATCATCAAATTGTTAAAAAGCAACAACAACAAGCAAACAAGGGGAAGGGTGCTGGTAGAGGAAAATAATCAGGTAGACAAGGTGAGACTGTTTTGAGTTTATAGTTTAGTTTCATATTTATCAGAATCAACTTTCTAGTTCAGCGTTTCTTGTTTTACAGTTTGAATGTCAATTATTTGCAGTTTTTGACACACAAGTTTTTAACTGAGTCTTTTAGTTTGGAATTTCATTTGCAGGTTTTTGACACCCCAAGTCTTGAAGCTAAGCCATTTGAAGAGAGAATAGGAGCCATCAAAGATTACTTTGAGGAAAAGAAGTGAGTGACAACATTGAAGAATTTAATTTAGGACTGCACTCATCAGATATCACAGTATTTTGTCTTTGTAAAATGTGTTTTATCCATAAATGCACCATTCTTTCCTTGCTATCTCATCCAAACAAGAATTTTCTTTAATTAAATATTCTGATTTTTCTCAGATGCATGTAGGCCCTATACACTGTGTTTTTGCCCACACTGTGCTGGTGATATGTTGTTGCACAGTCTGCATACTCCATCTTTGGTGGGCATGCATGCTGGGTGTTTTCATGTTTCTGTAGGCCTGCCACCAACATTATTTACAGATTTTTAGCGTACATATTTGATATTCTGCATGTGTTTACACATGAAGAAGGTATAGGTACTGACAGGTTTGCACACATTGATCTGGGAGATCAGGAAAATCTCTACATTTATCCATCATGTGGTGTCTTGGCAGATCATATCCACGACCTTCTCACTGGAAGTTTGATTTTTACCCCTTGAGTACTTTGCCCCTTGGAAAACATTTAAAATGTATGAATGTGCTTCATGAAAATTCACATGTGTTTTAACATTGATTTTTTTAAGATTCATGTAAGAAACTGTCAGTCATTTTTAATGAAAGTTCTAGTATGGCTAATTGGTCGACATACACAGAAGAGATTAATGTGAGAAACAAAGTCAGAAATTGACAATAATTTCTTTCAACTTCTCAACATGAAATTATTATCACGAAGCATTCTTAAAATTGTTTCTGGAAACATTTCAGTGGAAAAAATGTAATTCTGACTGCTTTGAAAGAGTTTGATCACAAAAAGTTTGCTTCATTGTTTTCCCTGTTCCTGCCACACAGGCCAAAGTATGCTGTATTTGTGGAACATACCAAGTGCACCAGCAAGAAACAACTCGATGAGAAGCTGAAATACGTTTTGGATAGAGGCGGTGAAGGTCTCATGATCCGAAAACCCAAGTCCAAGTATGAACGTTCACGTTCCCACACGCTGCTCAAAATAAAGAAATTCTATGATGCTGAGGTTTGTGAAACATTTCCGTCTATGCAGTCATAGCAATTTTACAAACAGGTTTAAAAAATTCATGTATCTTTACACATCTATTTGTACAAATGTTTGTGCACAACACACACACACATACATACACACACACACACACACACACACACACACACACACACACACACACACACACACACACACACACACACACACAGTCACACACAATGCACACACACACACGCATGCACACACACTTACACGCACACACACACACACACACACACACACACACACACACACACACACACACACACACACACACACACACACACACACACACACACACACACACACACACATACAACCTATTCATGGAAACATATCCATGGAAAAAGAGAATGAAATATGCATCAGTTTCACACACATGTTATACCTCTGTGTTCTTCATTCATCGTGCAAACATGCAGAAGTACACATACAGAAGTTTGGCCTGTATTAGATCTGAGATATGATATCTTTACCTTGAAATTAGAATTATCCTAATCAAGTTATATTTATTTCCTCTTTTTTTTCTTGTTTTTCTTTTCGACAGGTGTCTTCAAATAAAATTTTGTAACTTTTCTTTTGCATGGCTATATTAGTATAAATGTTTTTGTGTCTGTGCCTATTTCCAGGCTATTGTGATTGGTCACGAGAAAGGAAAAGGCAAGAACCAGTTTGTGTGTGGAGCGCTGCGATGCAGGATGGCTTGTGGGATAGAATTCTCTGTTGGATCTGGGTAAGACTTGAAGATCAAGCACTGTTTAATAAATCTTAAACCAAGCACATGAAAATAGAATAAGAACATGAATTTTATCAATGAAACAAGACAGTCATAAATTTGTGGGTAACTGGCCTTTATCAGACATAATAAATTATGTAAAAGATAACAACAACAACAACAGCAATAACAACAACAGCAACAACAACAAATTCTTTAGATTTAGGTCAAAAACAGGACATTTGTTGTCTTTTGTGTATGTGACAAAGACCAGTTGACCAAAGTTGTACCTGTCTTGTTTCATCAATCATGTGTGTTCTCATTGTACTTTCATGTTTTTCTGGATTCTGTTTGCTTGAACGCTGGCATCCTCT
This sequence comes from Monoplex corrugatus, assembly GCA_030674185.1. Lineage (NCBI taxonomy): Eukaryota > Metazoa > Mollusca > Gastropoda > Littorinimorpha > Ranellidae > Monoplex > Monoplex corrugatus. Next base: position 73,264,515 of record JAPXFY010000014.1, read on the forward strand.
CATCTCCCTGCTTTTGAGAAAATCGAGGTCTTGTGAGAACAGGAAGCATGACTCATCATTGCAAATGAGTCGCTTTGATTCAGATAATGAATGTTAAGTTGAAGATGAAATGCTGTAGTATGAATTTAAAAGTGTTTAATTGTAAGTGGTTTATTTGAATACATACTACAAAACAGTACTTTGGCGATTTATTTTGAAAAAATGTTTGTATATTAAATGTTTCCTTGGCAAGTGTTTATATATTAACTTTTTTGTAATGTTTAGTATGTTTATACATAAGTGTTTTTCTGATGCTTTAGACATTAAATCAAAGCTAAGAAAGGAAAAATAATGCAAATGTTTATTGATGAAATGCACATTTAAAAAAATATTGATGAAATGCACATTTAAATTAATAACAATCGTAAAATTACAAAGAACAAGAAGAAAAATGCTGTGGGGAAAGAAAACATTGTTCACACAACAAAAGACCCAAGAACAAAACAAGAACAATGACAATAACAATAGACCCAAGAACAAAACAAGAACAATGACAATAACAAAAGACCCAGGAACAAAACAAGAACAATGACAACAATAGACCCGACAGCAAAACAAGAACAATGACAATAACAATAGACCCAGGAACAAAACAAGAACAATGACAACAACAATAGACCCGACAGCAAAACAAGAACAATGACAACAACAATAGACCCAACAGCAAAGTTTTAATTTAAGTTTGTTTCTCAAGACAGTGTCTCCTTGCTTAATTAACCCTTTGACTCCTGCGCCCTACCCACCGACTGCAAAAATACTTAGGCCTTTGGCTCCCTGACACTGCAGGAAGCTGGTGGATAGGGCGAGGGAGTCAAAGGTTTAAGTTTTTGCTTTGGTAGCATGGTTGACAATGCATGAAGCTGGTGGCCAGGGTGCGAAAGTCAAAGAGTTAAATTCCACGTGCAGTCATGTCACAGAAGCCTTGTGATGGACAAGATCCAAAATGATCATGACATAAGCCCCATGTGCTGCCAAGGTCTCAAGTCCCTACCTGGCGTATGGGTTTTATGACTTGTCTTTGTATCGGTCTGGCATTGAAACAGTCTTGACCACATTGTGGTGAACTGTTTATCTCCATCTGGAAAAAGAAAAATCAGAAAGAAACAAAGAAACAAAAAACGCTTGAGGAAAGGGATGAAAAACACATCCAGCCCCCCAAAATAAGTGCACCCCATCCCCTCACAACGACACGAAAGAAACCCAACAGCGACACAACACAGTCTCCATCCACCTGTTAACTTGATTAGAAGAAAAATAAAAGAAAAAATAATCTCCAATTTTTTTGCTTGTGGGTGCTGTTTCAGAATGTCAGATAAAGACAGGAGAAATCCCCCTAAGAAGGGTTCCATCATCACTTACAAGTTCCAGGAACTCAGTAATAGCGGCAAGCCAAGGTTTCCGACCTTTCTGGGTATTCGCATTGACATGACCGAACCAAAGGATGCTGAGATCAGAGCTGTTATTGATGATGACTCTTAATTATCTTCATCATCTGTGCATCATCGCTGTGTTTGCATGCAGTGATTAGTGTTGTGATTTTGTAGCCTCGGTTGTGTGAATTTGTAGCCTTGATTGTACATATGTGCGATGAATGTATCAGAAGCTGTTTAGCATTATACCAATAGGAGTATTTGTAGGATCCCTTTCTCTGTTCTATTTAGTTTCAATGTTGAGTGTAGTATTATGTAATGTGGAAGTCACTAGCCTTTAACTTTGTTTCAGGTTATATTGTTACATGACTTGCTGTTTATGGAGTGTCTTAGAAGAACTAAAACATGTGGAAGTCACTAGCCTTTAACTTTGTTTCAGGTTATATTGTTACATGACTTGCTGTTTATGGAGTGTCTTAGAAGAACTAAAACACTTTTTTTCCTGTTGATGTATCATAGATTTGTACCTCCATTTAAGTGTGCTTTGTCAGCTGTGTGCAAGTGGTGGTTGTGGATTCTGTGTCAGAGTTGGTTTTCTCAAAAATATTGTTATTGCACACCTTCTGCTGTGTATGAATTTTGACTAAGATGATCTAACATATCTCATATACAAGGCAGCATTATGTGGTATTTTTTTAATCAATTAATATTTTAATTTATGCAAATTTTTTCAGGTTCCTTGTTTTTGTGTTGATATGCATTTTATATTAAGTGGACACTTTGTTGTGTCCAAATCATATTTGTCTGATGGTGTTTTAATGTAGAGTTATTTTTAGAACATACTGAAAGAAGAAGAATGCTTCATGTAGTACGCAGTTCTTTTTAAAGTTGTCATTGTTGCTGTTTTTTTGTAATGAATGTAATGTTTGTAAACCCCAGGATGACTTTTTTTTCCAAAAGTGGTGCCATATAATTTGTGTGAATCAGATGTACATGTATTGTTTCTCAACAGTAATAATTTATTCAGTAATTTATTGTTTCATGAACTGCTCTGTGATCTGTAGCAGAAAGCTTGCTCACTTTATTGTGATGAATATAAATGTCTACTATTTATTGGAGAGTGTGGAGGAGGTCAGAAGTTTGGTAAACACATTCAACTAATCAAGTGCAAATACCAGTTGAGCTGTGAGCAATATTGGCCTGTGATTTATTGGAGACAGTTGTTTATGTTACATATTGTTCTTAGCTGATCAGTTTGTTGAGATGTTATTGATCACAGCCGATTTTTACATGTGATTTAGAAATATTTTATTTGAAATTGTTATAGCAACAACTACAACGATGTACCTGATTTAATTCTAAGATCAGTTTAACCAAAGGACATACGTTGTAATAACTTTGTTTTTGAATGGGAAGGTATCAAAACTAGTTCATACATTTACCACAGAATTATCTATTCACCATGACATACTGGTCTAATTGTTTTATACATCAAGCACTGATGAAGTTTAACTGTAGTTGTTTTCTCTCACAGAAAGCTAGAAGGACAAGCAGTCAAACAAACAAGCCAACAATCTAAAACAATATGAACCAGAAAAGCATGAAAAAAAAGAATAAGAACACGTATTTAATACAACCAGAGAAGACAGGTGCAAATTTTCGGCCAACTGGCCTTTGTCAAGCATAACAAAACAAACAAACGAACACCAGATACAAAAATTAGGAGAGAAAGACTGAAACTTCCTTGCTGTGTGAGAAAAGGATTTCCTAAAACAATATGTTCATATTCCAGGCTTTGCAATTGTATTTGTGAAAAAATTGAAAGTGTAAATTTCTTATTCCATATTTTAATAATTTATTGTGTAGTTTAATGTTAGTATGGATCACATCTGTAATTGTGTGCACAAATAAAACAAGCAAACAAAAATTTGTGTGTATGTTTGTTGTTGTTTTTGTTGACTTGACAGAAAAACAGGTTAACAGCAAATATCTGATTTCTTATTTCAGAATATCTCATTGATGCATTAATGTCCATCCTTAATGCATTACAGACATCAGGGTGCTGTATGTAACATCCAGGGATTTCGTGATGTCCTTATACCATATGCCACCTCACAGATGAAGAGTGTTCCAATCAATTAAAAGGTCATTATTGTTATTGTTGTTTAAAGCCCAGCTGACTGTGTTTAGTATTATCAAGGCTATCACCATTTCAAAAAGTACACCATAACTCACTGTGGAAAAAAAAACATCTGAAAAAGAAAATTAAGTATAGTTATCAATGCATTAAAAAATGATAAACAGCATTCGGTGCGCAGATGACACCGTGCTAATTGCAGAAAACGAAAAAGACCAACAAAACCTTCTGAATATAATAGAAACAGAAAGCAAAAATAAAGGGCTGGAGCTAAATTTAAGAAGACTGAAGTCATGGTAATCAGTAATAAACATGAAATCCCCTCATGCAAAATAACAGCAAATGGCACAACTTTTGAGACAGGTTGATAGGTTTAGGTCTGGGAACGGTCATCTCACCAGATGGCAGATGCACATCAGAAATAGCCAGCAGTATCGGCCAAGCCAAAACAACATTTAAGAAGATGAAAAGTGTTCTTACCAACAAATGCCTATCAATTAACATCAGGAAGAGAGTTCTTGAATGTTATAAAGAACCGATACTGTTATATGGTTGTGAGGCATGGACAGTCAACACACAAAGCCAGAACAAGATTGAGTCAGCCAAAATGTGGTTTCTAAGAAGAATGTTGAGAGTTCCATGGACAGCAAGGAAAAGAAAAAAGAAAATGAGACAGTCTTGATGGAGGCAGACACAGGAAGATCACTGATAAAGATTAGGAAAAGACAAGCAACATTTACAGGCCACTTTATGAGGAAAGGGGAATTAGAGCACCTGGTCACAAGAGGAAAGCTGGAGGGAAAGAGAACACCAGGCAGAGCCAGGAAGAAAATATTGGATGGACTGGCAGGGTGGCCGAGGACAGAGAGGGTGGAAGATGTACTTGTAACGACAAGGGATACATTCATATGAAGGGCTATGATTGCGCTATGTGGCAGGGCACATGATTATGATGATGATATGATCACCACATGATGATGATGACCACCACATGCTGGCTCTAAAATTTTTCAGATGTGTTCATGCCCACCAAAGAGACCTTTGCTGGCAAAGAAATGTATATGTTGACTGGGATCAACTGCAAGTCTATTCTCCAACTCAAGTCTCTGGAAAGTAACCATGGGACCTGCTGTAAATTTTGCAAGATGTTTCCAGGGATTACTTATTGCTCTGCACTTACAGAAATCTTCTAAGTCGTGTGAAGTTTAGATAAAACTAACCAGCTGAGAAACAAATAAACAAAACAAAAAACAAAAAAAAGGAAAAAGCAAGCAACCAACCATTGCCCACCAAAGCACACACACACACACTCTCTCTCTCAACAGTAAACACACACACACACACACACACACACACACACACACACACACACACACACACACACACACACACACACACACACACAAACTGAAAACCTAAACAGACCAGCATTTTACATACATCCACACTCAACAAATGAAAAAGTTCACCATCTTTCAACAAAGACAAGAACACACAGAAGGAAAACCTCACTCTGAAAACAACACTTCTACAAGCCACATCTCTTTTATTTCCAAAATTATTGGTGAAAGACTGCCAAATGGAAATGTTCACATGGTAATGTACAAGCACTGAGGAGAACATATTATACAGGTCTGCTTAGAACAACAATAGGTAGTAATGGTGTATTAAGAAATCACACATGTCTTAGGACAACATCATAGAATGTAATATAGAAAGTATACATGCCTGCTATCTCATGTCTCTCTGAAGGAGGCCTTGCTTTCTCTTATCCCTTTCACCCCCACCACCTACCCTTCATTTTCCTGCAGAAAGCTGGTAGTGAGGAGGAGGAAGAGAAAGGATTAAGACAAGATCACAAAACATAGAAAGCTTACGTACATGCCCTCTCAGTCTGTCTGAAGACACGATCACAGAATATATATATTACAGAAAGTATATATATACATGCTCTGTCAGCCTGTCTGAAGAAATTCCTGTCTTGAGACAAGCTCACAGGATATATTACATAAAGTATATATACTTGCTCTTTTGGTGTCTCAGAAGGAAGGGTTGCCTTTCCTTGAGACAAGATCACAGAATATATTGGGGAAAGTGTAGGTATTGCTCTCACTGCTCAGTTTCTGAAGAAACAAATTTTTTTCATTATGTTTTACTTTCCCACTCCTCTTCCAAAATTTTTTGTTCTAACTGAACACAAATGCATGCAAAAAAGAAATTATTTTCAACAGAACAAATATAGAAAACAAGTCAAAACACAAGTGCTACAGCTCTGCTGGCTTTAAACATTACTAAAACTCAGCTGAAGGGAAAGTTCTATTTACAAAATGCTGATCTCCACATTTCATTTAATGTCCTGGAAATTGTGACTTTTCTACTGCAGATCTTAAAGCAGCCATAATAATCCGGATAACCAACTTTCTAACTTAACATCTGGTATGTGGTGAGCCTCTTGGTAGTTATAGTCAGTGGTACACACATGAGATGATGAAACTGCCGATGAATCTTTCTCTGGCAATTATGAATTTAGAAGTTATTACATAAAATTGTTAGTTTTGCATTTATCATATAACATAGCATTGTTCCATACAACAACAACAACACAAACAACAAGATAAGAAAGGGGATCAGTAATTTTCAATATGAACTGGAATCAGCGATTTTCAATTTGAACTATACATAATGTCATGAACACTATTCCATCTATGTTTTCCCCTAAAACACTGCAAAGAAATAAACATGAGAAAATGAGACAGACTGCAGAAAAAGAGAGAAAAGCAGGAAACGAGCACAATAAATCAAATAATTTCTGATTAAGTTATGGCATAAATGAACAAGGTAAGGTTAAGGCGATAAGATTATGCATAATGACAGTCTTACAACATCAGGCTCTCACTCTCTTTCTCTCTCAGTCACACATACACACACACCAACACCCCCTCACACACAGAGTACACTCTCACATCAGCAACATCTCACATACATACACACTAAAAAGAAAACCTAATAACCATAACTCCCATAATGTGTTTTTAAGTACATGCTTCTTTCATTTACAGAAAAATGCAGGTGTCATCTCATTTCAAACATTTTCTCCATCTCATACACACACACACACACACACACACACACACACACACACACACACACACACACACACACACACACACTCCAGAATGAAAAAAGAACAATGGTTTCAACTTTACAGGGACAAAACAAAATTGCTTCCAAAAACTTGTCATTCTTGCCTTACTCATTGTTAATTTTTTTTATCAAAAACAAGCAAGCAAACACATACACAACATAAAAACCCTTGCTGAAGGTAGGCTGCAAATACTCCAACATCAACGACAATAAAAGGTTCACGGCTTTGGGATTCCCTCTGTGGGTTACAATTTCCCAGTAGATGCAGATTTTTAAGGCTCTAAGGTTAAGTACCATATTTATTTACATATTCACTTATTATGTATATTTCGTTAGTTATTCAGTTATTTGTTTCTACTAACAGTAAAATCCTTTTACACTTAACCCTTTGACTCCTGCACCCTATCCACCAGCTGCAAAAACATAACTCTGACTCCCTCACCCTATCCACCACCAGGAAGCTGGTGGATAGGGTGAGGGAGTCAAAGACTTAAGTTTTTGGTTTGCTATCACTGATGTCGACACACGATACTAATAGATAGGCTTAGGCAGTCAAAGGGTTAATATCTTTAAACAACAAAAGCAACCCATTTTGATTAATTCATGTATTCCTTACTAACAACAGTGGGTATAAACCATTTTCACTTTAATAACACCACAGCCATATCAAGTTGAGTTTTAGTTTCAATTATTTCATTGACAGCTAAACTGATCATTTTTCATTTATTTTTCCACAAACATGCTTTAGAGTGAATTTCAATTTTCATCAAAGCTAATTAATTTGTTGGCTTAGTTTTGGTCTGTTTTCTGTAACTTTCATTTTGCTGTTAAGAAAAATGTTTTATTTACTTCCATACTTTCCATTTTTGTTCTGTTTTTGTTTCAAAAGAGAATTAGGCTGATCCAAAGATACAGCAAAACCATGCACACACTTAAAATACCCCATACTAGTTTTCATACTAACATAACAACCCATTACACTAAATTACAACACTATCTACTAACTTAACAACACTGTCTGCCAATGCGCCCAGCTCTGACTTGATTGTTGGTCCATCCAGAGTTGAAAGATGGTGCAGTTCCCTTCATGTTCTCTCCCCTTCTCTGTCCCCTTCCCTTCAGACCAATCTGTCCCAACTCCGGTAGTAAAAAACTCTGGAGAACATCACAAGGTCCTCAGAGGAGAAACCCCCGTCAAGCAAGTGTTTCAGCCCTTAGTAACTTGCAGCCCTTAGCTCCTTACACTCTAAGGGAGCTGAGCTGTATCCAGGTCATGACTCCTGGACGCCCTTCTGCAATCGCCATTTTTTAAATTAAAAAAATATTCTTATAGAAATTGTCCTCCATGCGCATCCCAGGTAGTCAGGTTTCTCAAAGCAAAGTCACCCTTGTGAAGGATGTCTTAACCATTTGGCTATCGGTCACCAGCAATATATGGGGGAATTTTAAGCCTTATGAAGTTCATTTTTGTTCCTCCTGGGCCAGATCCAGCTGGAGCTTTTTCCATTGCTTCTGCCATTGCCTTTATGGCTGTGGTCTTCTCTCTCCCTGAAACTGAGCATTGCTTGATGAGATCATTGGCTGATATGCCTGTCAACCCCCTTGCTCCAACCTCTATGGCGAGGACTTTGACTTGACAGCCAGATATTCTCAAGTTGCTGGCTAAATTGGCGTACTTTTCATACTCCTATTAGACTGGTCCTACAATACTGATCAATTGCATAAAAGATCACCACATTTATGCCAATCGCATAGTCTGTGACATATACATCATGACCAAGAAGATCAATGTATTTTGGGTAGCTTCTCACATGAGATTTGTCATTTCCTGTATGGATTCACATGTTCACAACAGCTCAATAGGAATTCCCTATCAAGCAGTAGATTCAGTTGGCAAATGCTCACAGCATTTATTCATCCTACATATTCTATAGATCACTGCCATACTTGCCCACTTATAAGTCACCATGTTCACAATAGCTTGATGGGTATTCTATACTAAACAATAGATTCAGTTAGTAAATGCTCACAGCACTTATTCATCCTACATATTCCACAGATCACTGCCACACTTTCCCACTCAAAAGTCACCATTCTGATCTCTACTGCCCCACTCAAGGCAACACTGTAAAGTACAAGTAGTATTGCTGTAACATAATTATATACACAATCAGTTGATATGAACAGATATAAGTGCAAGCACATCATTTTCAAATTACATCATCAGCCATTTCAACAAATTCTTGTACACATTTACACAATCATACATATGTATACACAGATGAATGTAAGAATGATTTGGAAAGAGAAGACAGGAAAGTTAGCGCGCGCGCACACACACACACACACACACACACACACACACACACACACAAATAAACAAACTCCCCACACAAATTAATAGTGACAAGAGCGGAAACCCACAGTATTATTTGTAATATATACAGAATTCAACAGCTAACACTTTGTAAAAAAAATTATCCACCTCTTGCAAAAATTACCATATCAAAAAATGATATAGAAATGCACACACACAAACACACACACACACTACCAAGACACATTTATAACCTGCACACAATCATAATGGAAAAGATTTGTCCCCACAAAAAGTAACTCAAACTCGGTAGCAACAAAACAACTTCTACTTTGGACATGTACTAGCTTAATGAAGATTTAACACTGATCCCTCGTACCATTACTGTATTGGCTATAAAGGCAGGCTGGCAAATTACCACAAGTAACTGTAAGAGGATTAATAAAAAGTGTACAAAATCACCACGAACTTAAATCAGTATTCACACAAACACAGTACAACATTAAAATATATAAAGGTCAACATACATTCTCCTTTTATGGACAACTTTCAGATTTGTTTTCCTCATAGCATACAGGTAATTGTCTGAAAACGTACAAGGAAACAAACACACAAAGAAAATGTAAATAAACAGCCCTTTTCAACAAATATAAAACCCTGAATAACTTGGTCTTTTTAAAGCAAATTTTATACTGTACTGTCTACTGTACAAGAAATTGCTTCTGAATCATTTGTGTGTCTCAAAGTCATATTCCATGCTATAAAATAGATTTTGTCAAGGACGTGTGTGTGTGTGTGTGTGTGTGTGCACGCGTCTGTATGTGTCTGTGTATGTATGTGTGTGTGCATGTGTGTGTGTGTGTGTGTGTGTGTTTGTGTGTATCTGTGTGTGTATGTGTATGTGTGTGTGAGTGTGTGTATCTGTGTGTGTGTGTGTGTCAGAGTGTGTATGTGTGTGTGTGTGTGTGTGTGTGTGTGTGTGTGTGTGTGTGTGTGTGTGTGTGTGTGTGTGTGTGTGTGTGTGTGTGTGTGTATGTGTGTGTGTGTGTGTGTATGTGTGTATGTGCATGTTCTGCATTTCTGGTCTGCACAGTCCCTGTCGTGACCTGGTAAGTAGTTCTGTTAACATTTATTTCATCTTGTATAGCTGTAATTTTAATGCTGAAGTTTTCATTTCATTCAAGTTTGTGTTGCCCCCCCCCCCCCCCCCCCCCACACACCACACAAACTGAGGGTATCTTGACTTTTAATAGATGAGAAGGCCAGAACCAAAAAACTAATCTTAATCCACAGTGCAAATATGATTACAGTGCACGATTAAAAACTACCTCGTCAACCCAAAGAATCAACAACAAAAAAAACAACCTACCTAACCACTAAAGAAGAGAAAAAATGACCAAACAAGACAATGACAGGCAAATGCTGCAAACATCATATCTACAATAACTAAGACAGCAGCAGGAGTCTGTATTCCTCTGAATCACCCACAGCAGGTTGACATGTTCAGCAAGAATTGTCAAACAAAACAATAACACAACATCTCAAAACACAAAAACTGAAAGTGAATGATTCTTCAAATACATATGACACACTGTCTGTGTTGTCTAGTTTATTGTGTGCGTTGTCTAATATTATCAACCCTTTCATCACTTTTGGTGATTTAAGTTGACCACAGGGGTCCACAAGTGTAGATAACTCTGGCTGGCATGCTGTGAGAACTGCAGTCAACTCTTAAGTCAGCCTTCATGATGTAACTTTCTGGACTGTTCTTGTCCTCTTGAGCAAGACTAATGGTGAAGTTACAAATCATTGGAGTAGAGCATAGCTATGCTGAGACCTTCCAATGTTCTATTTGGGTAAGCAATGCAGCTATGCCTCAGCTGTCTGATGCCAATGTACAAGGCACAGTCTGGAAGCGCAGTGATGAAAGGGGTTAAAAATAGTGATCGTATCTGAAATTTTATCTTCCTAGTTCATATTTTAAAAGCATAAGCAGTTAACCTTAATTCAAAGCAACATGAAAACATGGGACACTGAATCAAATGTCCCAATCTTACCATCAGTCAGAAATGTACATCATAAAAAAATTACCCATTTTATAATGATCAACATATTCGCTTTGAGACAGCTCCACCTGCACCTTGTCGTCTGGTTCTCTCTATGTCAGCAGAGTGAATACACACACAAGGCAGATAGCTAGTGCAACAGAATACTGACTAGGAGTTCGTAAGTTCGAAACCTCATCAGCCCCAAAAATCATTTCAAATTTTTCAGCCCTGTTTAGCTCCTACCCAGAGTTCAGTGTACTTTGTGCTCATAAGGAAGACTACTCTAATGGATGTGTAACTGAGGGTGTTGCTCAAATTTCCTGACCAACACATCAGGTATCTATATCTCTTAAGCTATGAAAGTAAGTGTAGAGTACAGCCCTGTCACAAAATCTCAATCCAAACAGAGCTCCGTAGTATCATCACAGTCATCCTCATTCTCGTTATCAAAGAACTGTGAAAATTTGTCCCACATTCTGTGGCCCTTCATGCCCCCTGCTTTTGGGTATGTTAGACAGCAGAAATGACAGTGACACAAGAGCACAGTAGAAGATAAGGAAGCAAAAACAAAACAAGCAAACACACACAAACACACACACACACACAAACACACACATACAAACACACACACACACACTACAACAATCAGCTAACCAGGACAAAGATGTGCCATATCTTTCACAAAGGAAAAGGTTCAGCTGTACAGTAATTCAGATTCTAAAAGATTCCAAGACTGCCAGTAGCAGAATGCAAACATAAAATGTTCCATTTTCCAGTGGTTTGAGAACTGTCTCATCACGGCATGCTAATTGTGTGAAGTTGTTCCTAACATTTGTTACCATTTTCCCAGACAAAGGCGTTAATTCATAAACTAACCACTTAATTCATGAATCCATTACTATTATCACTTTCATGGAATAAACAAAACAATCTCTTTACACACAATGTTTCATTTCTAAGCCATGAATGAGATACACATGAGAATGTTGTGGAGGAAAGATAGACTATGGGAAGCAGGGGGAGAGGGGATCCTACTTCTTCTAAATATGAAAGCTTTGAAAACTGTTCAAAGTTGTCGAATAGGCTTTATGTTACAAGTAGTTCTGGTTAGTATAATAATGTTTATTGTCAATATTATTTGTGCAACATAAACTTCCACAAAAGTAATAAACAGTCAACACAAATTAAAGAAAGACTCAATAAATTAATTAGAATCAATAAAGATCCTACAGATTTACCTAGAAGCTTATTCTAAAGCTACTATTTAATATTTTTGTTTTAGTTTTTAGAAAATAAAAGCTACCTATATATCTATAAAAGCCCTTTTCGAAAAACATCTAAATCCCAATCAACTTAACAAACAGTCGAAAGTTATCTTGCTAGAGCACAGAACGGACATCAACAACAAAGATCACCCAGCAATACAGAGATAAAAATCACAGCGTGTGAAACAGGTGGTCAGCATAAGGTGGGGGGCGTGATCACACGTCCTGCAGAAGGCATTGGGTGTCAGATCCATCATCTTGGGCAGCCGGATCGTCATCAAGGCACAAGATGCATACAGAGTCTGCATCACTATTGCTTTCTTTATCAGTCTCCTCTGCCGGTTCCTGCACGCTGCCACGCTCCTGCTCCGGTTTGTCTCCATCTCTTTCTCTTTCCTCTCCCACAGGCACCGTTTCAGTGCCATCTGCTGACAGAGAAGCGCTGGCTGAATCCTCGCTGACGTCTTCTAGTAAGCCCTCCTCGTCAGCATTCTGGCGGATTCCCAAGCTTCCCCGACCAAGGTTCTCCGTCATCTCAATTTGGCCTGATGCATCTTCAGCTAGACCTATGCTGTGGTGATTGTCATCTTCCTCTTCGGAATCAGAATCACTGGACGTGTCACTGGAAATGCGAATTTCCAGTCGCCCAGAATGTTCAGCAAAATTCTGATGTCGTTCGCCGTCATGTTCAGAGAAGTCCATAAGGTTGATGAGATTTTGTACAGACTGATCACCGTTACCTGTTCCAACAGTCACCAAATCACCCTGCTCAGCATCTTGGCTCTCTTGCTCAACAGTTTCACGCTCCTGAGCCTGCTGCGACTGAGCAAGATATTCGCGCACCGCTTCATCATACGGTCTTGAAGTTAGCATGGCTTCGTGATAGGGAGGTGGGGGTGCACGTCGCCGGAACATCTCAGCTTGCAGACGACTGAGGGGGGTGTCATAGCGTGACGATCGGTGCTGTTGGTGATGCTGGTGCTGGTTGTGACGCAAGTTGTAAAACTTGCAGGCGCAACCAAGGGACAAGACAAGGAGCAGGGAACATAGCAGAGAGCCCACCACAGCAGCCACAACCACTTTACGGGAATTCCCTGTAGACAAAAAGGGGAACAATTAAAATACAGCCACTATCATTTTATGGGAATTCCCTGTAAGACAAAAAAAAGAAACAAAATCCAGCCACTATCACTTTATGGTAATTCCCTGTACGACAAAAAGGGAAACGATTAAAATACAGTCACTACAGCGAAATAATTAAAATACACCTACTACCACTCTACCAGAATTCCCTGCCAAAGGTCTAGAAGTTAGAAATAACAATCACAAACAAATAATGCAACTGTACATCTATTTTACTTTATATGTTACCAAAACAATATAACAAAAACAACACGAAAAAGACAATAATCCAGCTGCTACTGAATTTAATTTTTATTTCTAGCTCCTTGGTGATATTCTCACCAAGCCAAGGGCCTTCACTTTCATTAACCCTTTCCCAACAGATTAACAGAGCTCACACTTAACAGTGCTGTAATTTCCATATCTGGACAGATTGCAATCATAATGTCTGCAAATAATGATATGATTTTTGTTGTTGTTATTGTTTTTCACTTTCTAAGTTTAAAGAAATGTCTCTTCCCCACCCCTCATCTCCATTTTCAGTTTTAGTGATTTCTGCCAAACAGTACAATATATTCTTCCCTTCATTCGGGACATGTTGCCTGAAAACTTCACCTATTCTCAAATAATGGAGTATACAATGATGACAAATGCTGTCCTTCCTCACCCAGAATGGGTCTTCCCTGTTTTGTTCATCACATGTTTTACCAATCAGAGTATTAATTGAGTTCCTAAGGCTTGACAATATCTGTGGAGTTTGTAAGTCCTACAATCACCCAGTACCTAGACTGCATCCCTCCTCGTCACTGTTGTCACCACAATCGTTTGTTCCATCACAGATCAAGCCATCAGGAATGCAGTACTTGTTGTCACACAGAAACAGGTCTTTGCTCTCTGAGCACAGCTGATCATCTGAAAGCATATCAGGTTCCAGCTTTGTGAGATGACTGTTGCACAGTAAGTTTCTAGTCATGAACAATAAAAATTATATACACATACATACATGGACACACAAACACACACATGCACGCACGCCACACACACACACACACATATTCATATTAAGTTTTGTAAGCGCTTAGTTAACCCAGTGAGGGATGCTGGCGGCTCTTTCAGTATAAATAGTATCCCCATGTTGCAGAAATTCTGTGCTAGAAATTTCTTCTTTTCTGTCACTCTCTTTGTTCTTTATTCCTCCTTTGCTTTCTGTCATTTCTTCCTGTCATTTTCTGCCTTGCTGGTCCATTCACCTGTATGTGTTCGATAAAATCTTATGTACTTTCCCTTAGAATTGATAAATGGATACATATATTAAGTGCATTTTTGCTATAGGGAAATGAGATATGCTGAAGCAATTTTAGGTAATCTAGGCCCGTTTTCATATATGTTTTAGTGTCCTTAGTTATGTTTAAGTTTATATTCAGGTATGTTTTTCAAATACCCTGTGCAATAAATTGGATGGAATGGTCAACACCAGGGGCATCTCCTTAGATTATGTGCATGAATGCATTGGTATGTTTATTTAATTTCTTTTCCTTGTTTACTTGATTTTTCTTTTTCCCTTTTCTTTTCCTGTTGAAGTATTATCTTTTGAAATGGTTATAGCCCTAATATGGCTCTACGCAGTCGGCTGGGCTTTAAACAAAAATAACAATACCAAGTACTCAGTTTTGTAAGTCTAGTAAAGTACTCAGCACAACTCAGAACAAACATGATCACAATGTAAAGTTGATAAAGTATATACATATGTATTTTCACTGACTTGGTCATATGTGACCCAGCATGGAAAAAGTTTTTAACTCATTAAAAATTTCTAAGTTTACACATCAACATGCAAAAAACAGAATTAATTTATCTATCATCTGCTAGACATGTTTGAACTTTGTAAACATATTTTTGACAACTCACGAAACTGTGAAAAACTGATTTTTTTTCATCAAAATTTGCTTTTTAGGGTGCTTTTAATAGTAAAATATGATAAGACATAAAGAAACTGAAGATTACATTTTTAATATTGGAAATATGGAAAGATCTCCACTGACCCAATGTTGACCCTGTACAGCTATTTCTAACCAGAGCTATGAATGGCAGGCTATGTCTTTAGCCAGGTTTTCTCATGTTTTGTGGTATATTCCCAGTCCAGCATGCAAACTTAAAACTAGGGTGACATTATGGAAAGCTAAGACAGATGAAAGACAAACAAGACAGTAAAATTTGAAAGGAGGAGAGGGAACTGGTTTACTCACTTACAGGCCATAGTCCATTATGAAGGAATATAATTTACATGATCAGCTTTCAGTCCATCTGTTATCATATCAATCACACATCAATACAATCAAATTTTCGAGGATTTTTTAAATGGCACATAATTGGGTCTTACCTTTAATGCTGTGCATAAATAAAGGGACAATTTTTTTTTACCTTCAATGCTGTGTCAAAATAAATTGACAATTTCCATCTTACCGTCAATGCTGTGTAAAAATAAAGTGATATTTCCAACTCTCCTTTCATGCTTGCAAGTCATAAGCACCGCAAATCAAAACTGGTCAGGGAATTCATAAAACTTCAACAGTATGTAGCATACTTTTAAACTATGAAGTACAGAGCAACATTAAATAAAATGCATTTCATCTTCTTTCATGTTTTTGCACAATGGACAATTTGCATCATGTTTAGTATAGTTTTTAGATCTGTACTGATGGCAAGAAATTCCAGAAATGCCTAATCTAATCCCTATTATTACAAATTCCAAATGTCAACATCTTTTAACATCAGGCTGTTACATTTAAAAAAAAAGAGAGAAAACAGAAACTCAATGTGAAAATGTGAATGCCGATAAAAGAAATGTGACATCAAAATGTGTCTGTCGATTCAGCTACTCTCCGCTGTTCACTCTTGAATATTAGTTTGTGATTCACTTGATAATGAATTAAGAATATTTGTTTTGGTTTATGCTAACACTGAAAATATATGTTTCAGTTCTATTTCGTTGTATGGAAATATGTAGAATCCTTTGGAACAATCTAGAAATGACAAGAAAAATGTAGAATCCTTAGATCTTTCTAGAATGTTCCAGAAATCATAAACACATTTAATCTGTACAATGATTGGCTAGAACTACAGAATAATCTAGAAAGGGAAGGTTCGAGAATGCGGCTATGATTGGCTGAAAATCTAGGGAAAAGCAGAGAATATTCGGGAACTTTCCATGATGTTATAAATAAAGCGTGACTGAAAGAGAGCGATCGGAAGAGTTGAAGTGTAAGCCTGCTGTCATAGATAGAAAAGTTGCTGTAGATTCGTGGAGTTGCTGTGTGTAGATCTGAGGGCTGAAGAAGAATAATTCTGCAAACTAGGGGTGGTGCATTGGATGTGTGAAGTTTTTACCCAGTTCCTGTTTGTGTTTTCTATGTTCTTCAAATAAAGGGTCGTTTTCATTTAACCTGGACTGGTGTATTTTGTCTCTGAGAAGAATGATCAACTGCTAGATCTTCACGAACCTGCATAAACTGCAAGACACTGCCAGTCCCCTACATCTTTACATGTGACACAGGCATTGTACAAAATGTCCTATATACATTTTTTCACATAAGCCATGACCAAATTGATGCAGTCTGCATCGTATATTCAAAAGTCCAATTTCTTTTTTCACTCTCATCTAAATCACACAGCCTTCTAGAGAAGAAAGAGAGAGAGAAAAAAGAGGGTAGGAAGAACAGAACAGAGAATTAATGATTTACAAAATACAATTCTTGAATTGTTCATGAAACTTCCAATAGTTACACATACTTTAGCACTCTTAGTCATATCTAATTAAGAAATTAATACATACCGATGCAGTAGTCACAAGGAAAAAGAGTAAAAAGAGAAAGTGAGAGGAAAATATAGGAAGAAAAACAGAAAGGAGAATGACAGACAGCAACAGATTGAAATCAACATAAGCCAACAATGAGACTGAATAGAAAAGAGACACAGAGAATGAAAGAGACAGATTATCCATCAACAGAACTCAAACTCAAAGGCAGATGTAACAAACAAGAAAAGAGATAAATATCAAAATTGAAAATCAAAATAGAACGCTCACTGCAATTTTTTTCATCGGCACCGTTAGGGCACACACTGGCACCATTGCAGCGATCGTGCTTGATGTAACACTGGGCACTATGGTCATGTCCAAAATCTCCGCAGCTGTAGCTATGTGTGGGGCATAAATCTAGAGAAGGAAAGACAGACAGAAAAAAGACAACATTAATTCAAAATTCTGAATAATTTACTTCTTTATGTACAAGTGTTCATAGGTGTTTAACCCTATGACTCCCACACCATGTCCACCAGCATCCTGCATTGCCAACCATACTATCAAAGCAAAAACTTAATCCTTTGATTCCCCCACCCTATCCACCTGCAGTAAGCTGGTGGATAAGATGAGGAAGTCAAAGGGTTAAGTCTTGACAGTTGGTATTAGAGTGCTGGTGTCAAAGGGTTAACAAATACTACAGAAACAGCAGCAATAACAAAACACCATGTGGAGGAAAAAACACATTAAGTTTTCTGAATTTTGAGATTATTCAACAGGGCTAATCACACTTTTACAATTCCACAGGCATGCCACCCAATTTTGCAAGCAGTTATCTAGTAGACTCCTTAAACCTGCAAAAAAATCTACGCGTTGACAATACACTGAAATGGGAAGATGGAAAGGGGAGATAAGAGGACCTATGACCTAAGCTGACACCACCAGAATGCTTAGATGGGCAGTGAACAGGCCATTTCTCATGTCGTGGGCTGGGACTGAACTCAAGACATCAGATCTTGAGTTCATAGCTCTATCAAAAGAACCAACCAGACTGTGGCCCACCTGAGGCTTCAACCTACCACCCTTGATTTGTCAGCATGGCGCTCTGACATATGAATTAATGATGCCACTACAATAAGTTAGTGTGGCCCACATGGCTGTTGTATCCGTAATCTCTACATTATCAGCACAGTATGAATTAATGATATCACTACAAAAAGTTAGTGGCCCACATGGCTGTTGTATCCGTAATCTCTACATTATCAGCACAGTATGAATTAATGATGCCACTACAATAAGTTAGTGTGGCCCACATGGCTGTTGTATCCGTAATCTCTACATTATCAGCACAGTATGAATTAATGATGTCACTACAAAAAGTTAGTGGCCCACATGACTGTTGTATACATAATCTCTACATTATCAGCACAGTATGAATTAATGATGCCACTACAAAACGTTAGTGTGGCCCACATGACTGTTGTATCCATAACCTTTACACTATCAGCACAGTATGAATTAATGATGCCACTACAAAACGTTAGTGTGGCCCACATGACTGTTGTATCCATAACCTTTACACTATCAGCACAGTATGAATTAATGATGCCACTACAAAAAGTTAGTGTGGCCCACATGACTGTTGTATCCATAACCTTTACACTATCAGCAAAGTAAGAATTAATGATGCCACTACAAAACATTAGTGTGGCCCACATGACTGTTGTATCCATGAGCTCTACATTATCAGCACAGTATGAATTAATGATGCCACTACAAAAAGTTAGTGTGGCCCACATGACTGTTGTATCCATAACCTTTACACTATCAGCAAAGTAAGAATTAATGATGCCACTACAAAAAGTTAGTGTGGCCCACATGACTGTTGTATCCATGATCTCTACATTATCAGCACAGTATGAATTAAAGATGTCACTACAAAAAGTTAGTGGCCCACATGACCGTTGTATACATACTCTCTACATTATCAGCACAGTATGAATTAAAGATGTCACTACAAAACATTAGTGTGGCCCACACGACTGTTGTATCCATGAGCTCTACATTATCAGCACAGTATGAATTAATGATGCCACTACAAAAAGTTAGTGTGGCCCACATGACTGTTGTATCCATGATCTCTACATTATCAGCACAGTATGAATTAATGATGCCACTACAAAAAGTTAGTGGCCCACATGACTGTTGTATCCATGATCTCTACATTATCAGCACAGTAAGAATTAATGATGCCACTACAAAAAGTTAGTGGCCCACATGGCTGTTGAATCCATAAATTCTACATTATCAGCACATGCTCCAACCAACTGACTTGTGGGATAGCCACATAAAAAATAGCACAGTGTAGTTTCCATCAATGTGGTATGAGGCACAGCTCAGCCCAGCTGATCAGAGCAGGTGAGAAAATACACATGCATGTATGCGCACATGTATGCGCATGCACACACAAATGCACACATGCGCGTACACACACACACACACATGCACGCACACACACACACCACTCATATGAACACACACATACACACACATGCACGCATACACACACATGCACGCACGCACACACACACACACACACACGCAGTGACACATAATACATGCATACACACAAACTTGACACACACAAGCACGCACAACACTTTTCACAAAGAAACACAAAAGGTAAACTTATACTTACAACATGCTTCCTCATCAGCCCCAGACAAAGGGCAATCCCAGATTCCGTCACAGTTCTGAGAGGGTCTGTAACACTTGTTGTCCTCGTCTCCACAGCGCAGCTCTCCGGCCAAGTCACAGCTGTCTGTACCAGAAATCAAAACACTTCCAATTTCACTCTAACAGTCGCCAACTGTGGATGATTCATTTACAATGCATTTATATCATTTATTATAGTTAGCATACTGATGGATCCCCAAACTAATCCCAACAAATGCCAGATGCCTTCGAAAATCTTACAGACAGTTTGGATAGAAGTGAGATAAAAATACATGAATACACAAATCTTCAGCTTAGATTATCAGACATAAACACACATCTTCTTTCATTGCATTGTGCTTCTTTCTTTCCTTTTTTTTTTTCTTTTCCTTTGCTCTTTCTGTTTACTTTTTCCTTTAATCACAATGTAAAGTGTGTGCAATGCTGCAGCATAGCATCATTAATTTTTTTCCCTTATGTTTCGATCTGTCTGCACATATACTTGTTCCCTTGTTTACATATGGAGTGATTTATCGCCATGAAATGAGACACAAGTCCCCTGAGTGTATTTCTATTTATTTACTTACATACTGTGTGATTCATCACCATGACATGAGACACAAGTCCCCTGAGTGTATTTCTATTTATTTACTTACATACTGTGTGACTTATCACCATGACATGAGACACAAGTCCCCTGAGTGTATTTCTATTTATTTACTTACATACTGTGTGACTTATCACCATGACATGAGACACAAGCCCCCTGAGTGTATTTCTATTTATTTACTTACATACTGTGTGACTTATCACCATGACATGAGACACAAGTCCCCTGAGTGTATTTCTATTTATTTACTTACATACTGTGTGACTTATCACATGAATGTGACACAGTCCTGAGTGTATTCTATTTATTACTTACATACTGTGTGATTCATCACCATGACATGAGACACAAGTCCCCTGAGTGTATTTCTATTTATTTACTTACATACTGTGTGACTTATCACCATGACATGAGACACAAGTCCCCTGAGTGTATTTCTATTTATTTACTTACATACTGTGTGACTTATCACCATGACATGAGACACAAGCCCCTGAGTGTATTTCTATTTATTTACTTACATACTGTGTGACTTATCACCATGACATGAGACACAAGTCCCCTGAGTGTATTTCTATTTATTTACTTACATACTGTGTGACTTATCACCATGAAATGTGACACAAGTCCCCTGAGTGTATTTCTATTTATTTACTTACATACTGAGTGATTCATCACCATCAAATGTGACACACATTAAACATACCTTCAAAATGGTACTTGGCCTCAATCACCATCCAGTGGTGTCTCGTACGATTCCTCTGTGGCGGAGTGGTGAACTGGACCAGAATGTTGCTACCTGATGATCGCACGGACAATGGCATGGGTACCTGACTGTTGCTTGTGATCACAGCCAGGCTGACGGACTGGCTACTGTGACCGTCATACACCTTCACACTCTCCCCCTCCTGCAGGTGCAGAGTGGAGAAGATGAGATGAATGTAGGAGCCGGCGTAGGGTTTATAGATGTGCCAAATGCAGCTGCGGATATCCTCACGGAGGAAAGGTTGAGGGGGCATGGTAAAATTTCCCACTCGCTGGTACAGTTGGTGGTAGCACGTTTCTCTATGAGGCACTGGGCTTGAAGTGGGAGGACTTGTGTAAGAGCTGAGTGAATTGCCTGTGGAGCAAACATGGCATACTCCTCAAGAGTCTTATCACATAATCTCACAAAAACAAGAAAAGTGCAGAGCTTATAGAAAAAAAAAGTACTGCAACATCCTCAACTACACAAACATAATCCAAAACAAATGTGACTGCCCGCGTTCAAGCAAACAGGAACCAAAAAAAAACACGAAAGAAGAATACGAACGCATATTTAATACAACAAGACAAGACAGGCGCAAATTTTTGGCCAACTGGCCTTTGTAAAGCGTAAGATTACAAACAAACAAACACCAGATACAAAAATTATGAGAAAAAGAATGAAACTTCCCTGCTGCTGTGTTCAATGTGAGAAAAGGAATACTGACTAAGATGACCAAAACTGAAATGTAACAGAATGAACAGACAATACAACAAACTAGAAACTGACAAACACACACACACACACACACACACACACACACACAACACCAAGAAACAATGCAAAGAACATAAGACTGGAGACAATACAAAAGATCACTTATTCCATGCCAATATCATCATGTGTGCATCACAACTCCTTTTGCAGGTAACCCCTAGTACTTGCAACTGAAGTAACTAGGGTTTAAGGTAATTTCAGGTTGACATGATAAACAGAAGCACTGAATGATGATGCAGGTTTCAAATCAAGTAAGCCAGCTCTGCTTTATCAGTCATGCAGATAACAGATGTTCAGCATGCTTTCATCTTCATGATATAACATACTATACAAGTACACCCAGTCCCCTGACATACACACAGTGACACACTCACAGTCACTGACCCATGCATTCACACACCACACACACTCACCATAAGCGGAATACTCTGCAGAGAAAATAAGATCCCTGAAAACTGATGATGCACTGTCAAACGCCAGTCGAAACTCCACAAACATGGCATTGGAGTATGACGTCACAGTCTGAATGTCGCTTCTGCCATTGAACATTCCCAAGTAGTTTGAAACGTCAGCCTTTCTTCCCTTGTACACCCAGACATTGGCGTCAGAATAAATATTGTTTTGCAGAAAGTTGAGCACAATCATGTCCACATTTCCAGGAACATCAATCAGCCACGAGCATGTTTTATGTACATGGTTCTTTGGTGAGACTAGCAATTCAAACTGCCCTGTTCGGTTATGGAGTACATGACTGCAGCCTTGGGAAATGGGGTTTTGCTGATAGGATGGTTCTGGTGTTGGTCTCTGTGTGACTGGCTTCAGAGTGGCTGGTCTCTGGACATCTGTTTACAATGAAAAGATTTCCTATGGGTGTTCACTGTGATAGTTGACACTGACACTATTACCTACAGCATCTGTTAAGACTTACAGAAACAAACTGCTGAGAAATGTTACAAGAACATTATGTTCACACAGGACACAGACATAGACACACACACACACACACAGACACAACACACACAATAAACATATATATACACACACACACAAACAGCCTTGCTTTGGCTTATATGAAAAAATATCTTCTCTTTTAGCTACAACAGGAATTCAACAAAACAAAAACAAGTAAACAAGCATACGAAGAAAGAAAGAAAAATCTATTTTTACTACAAAACAGATACTGGATACAGAAAAGCACATCATGGATACTCATGAAGAAAAGCACATCATGCGTTGACCTGTATTAGACCTATTCTGGAAAGACACATAATATGGTATGACATACACCACAAAGCATGCTTTTATTCAAAGCTATGTGACAAACCTTGGCAATCCAATTCATCACTTCCATCCTCACACTCCTTCTGTCCATTGCACTTCCAGCTGCCAGAGATGCACTTGCCCGTCTTGCAGTGATACTGACCGAAGTTACACCGCAATGAGTACATCGGTCCTGGGGGTACAGGAAAAAATTGTATATTGTATAAGTATCATTTATTTATTCATTTATTCTTTTTGTTGTTGCTGTCAAAGTGGATTTATTATATATATGAACTTCAGGCTGCTTCCCTGGGAATAGTGTGTCAACCCAGAGCAGTGCCACCAATTTTCTACAACTTTTCAGTATTAATTGTTTCTGTTTGCCTGTGAAAGCAGATTTTGCAACAGAACTTTGCAAGGGACAACTCGTTTGTTGTCGTAGGATTTTCACCACGCACTGAGTGCATGCTGCACACAGAACCTCAGTTTATTCTCTCATCTAGAAGACAAGACCCACTACCACTTAAGATCTGGTGGAAGGAGGAGAATAAATCCCATCTCATGATTCGAATCCACATTTCTGGCGTTCTCAACAGGTGCTTTAACCAGTAGGCCATGTGTCCATATAGGTCTATATAAAAAAAAATTGTAATCAATATTCTTTTGATTCAGCCTCTTTGATATAGCTTAAATAACAGCAAAACCAAACAATGATAGTTTTAACTAGCTCAAACTGTCAAAGCATGTAGTGGATGACGCACAATGTTCACATTACTCGACTTGATTATGTGCCATGCCAAGAAATTCCAATATAATCATTGAAAAATAATAAAAATTTACAAATACACAAACAGAGGGAAAAATACCCAAACAAGATGCCCTGTTCAATTATGCATTATTTTCTACGCCACCTTAATGACCACAGAAACTGCCAGTTTTTATAATGCAGTGATAATGACATTGTTGATGATAATAATCATGATTCTATGGAGTTCCATCTAGGATTGAGACTGCGTGACAGGGCTGTACTCAATGCTTCCTATCATAATATATCTTGGCGTCAACCAGGCCTGAGAGATACAGACACCTGTGGTGCTGATCAGAAGATTTGAGCAACACCTTCAAAGACGCATCCGTGAAGTGGATGAGACTTGTGTGGTCCCAGTCTTCCCAATGAGCCCATAGCACGCTCAACTCTGCGTAGGAGCCAGTTAGAGCTGAAAAATCCCATGATGATATTGTTTTGAAGGGACTGATGGGGATTCGAACCCTTCCAGTCAGTAGTCCGCTGCGTTGACCACTTCACCATGGCAACTGGTTATAATACAACATCCTTGTTCTTCCCCCCGCCGCCCCTTACCCTTTCTCTCTGTTTCTATCCCTCTTCCTCTCTCTTTCTCCTTAAACTGTGGCAAAAATGATTCATAACAGAATGCAGAGAGTCATAAATAAGGAATACATTCACACAATAAAATCTGAGAAAGACAGACAACAAAATTTCGCACTTGGTCGAAACAATGTTATGCTTGCAAACTAAATTATGCAGCATGTTTATTGTGTTATGATGTGTAACTGAGAGGAAAAATTCATATTAAATATTTTACAAAAACAGACGAAAATGGCATCAAACCATCACCTGATCAAAGCATGAAGGTTGTTTCCAACTCTGCCACATATCAATTATGATACTACAATTTTTTTCAACGTGGTTTCACCTTCTTTCTTGTTATGAATATGAGCTTTCCTGAAAGTTTGTCTTAACTCACTTCATGGCGATACCTACTGACATCGTCATGGGCAACGCAGCATGCTGATATCTGCATGTGTAAATCATAACTTAAAAGATTTTATATGTTGCGGTGACATATCACATTTGAAAATAACATGCAAGCATGCAAAATTCTCTGCTGAGAAAAAACAACCACCTCAGTCTGGATACTGTATCATGCAAGAACTGGATGAGCCACACAGACTGTATTTCAACAACTAATCTGTCAATTTCCAAATAACCAGCTTTATATTCAAATTTCTAACCATTTTTCCCTATCACACTCAAATGCCTGATAAGAGATCCACAGGGGGAAAAACTAGGCACAGAGTGAGTTAAAGAAGACAACTGTTGCGGGCAAGAAGTTCCAGCACAACAAACTACTTACCAACAAAATAAGACAGCTGAAATCCGTGGCCCAAAGGAATAGACCCAGAGATGAATTTGATGAGGAAGCGCATATCACTGACAGAGCTGCTGTATGGCTCAGTACGCTGTCCACACACAGCCTTCATGTGCCCAGGGGACCCAATTTCAAGGTAATTACTGTAGCAATTTCCAACATCGGGTTCTTGTGGCAGGTCCAGATACCTGAAACTAACACACACAGAAAACCATAGTTAGATCAGACGTGATCAGTTAACAATAAGAACTGTGGCTCACAGCACTACAATTAGTTTCACATGATATTAGTAAAAACAAAGAATGACAACAGCATAAGACTTCACTGGAGTATGTGAATGTGTGTGTATGTATTTGAGAACAGACAAACATATGCCGATGATGAAATCTTGGTAATAGCAGACCAACAAGAGAATGAAACCAAGGTCTCCAACCAGGGCCAGGATGGTCCTCTCAAGAATCCATTCCATGTCTTGGAATGTGTGTGTGGCTGTCAGGGAGATGCTGTGATCGCTACACTGTAGAAGACGACGATCCACTCATTCGGACAAAGTGAAGTATTGTGTCACCAATCCCGACCCTGTTTGGTTACACAACACAGAATGGGTTGTATGGGCTGGAGATCACCCAGCCCAAAATAGCTGCTGAAGGAAGCTTGTGGAGGTCGATGAGAACCATGGGAGCTAGGGACTTCCTAAGACCCAGGGGAGAGGTCAGAAGACTGGCAAGGGTGCAGGTCTGATGAAAAAGCAAATGAGATTCACAGAGGCCAGAAAGCCAGCTGAGGTGGAGGAGTAGTGAAGAAGGTGTGACAGACAATGATAGAGTGTCTGAACCATGTGGTCAGCAGGGCAGACTTGCCAAGTCACCTTGCTGAATTGGATGCTCAGGAAAGGGAAATGCTGGGTGGGGGAAGTGCCAACATTCCCAGATTGGGGTGAAACTCCAGCCTGTGAAACATGCAAACCTGGAGGGTCTAAGCATGATAAGACTTGACTGAAGATGCTAAGATGAGCCAGGTGTTCAGACAGACCTTGCGACAAACACCCCTCTGGCTGATGAAGGGTGCTTGTGGAGATCGAGGAGAACGATGGGAGCTAGGGACTTCCTAAAACCCAGGGGAAAGGTCAGAAGACTGGCAAGGGTGCAGGTCTGATGAAAAAGCACAAACACTCCACGCCTTTATCACCTTGGTAAAAAGGCAAGGGGCAGCCCCCAGGACCAAAGGGAAGGTCATGGGAGAGTAAGATCCTATCCTGCCTGATGACAGTGCCACTTCTGATCCTGCAGAAAAAAATGAGGAAAGCGTCCAAGAGGAACTACTGATGTGGCCTAATCATCTGTGAGGATAGCTAGCTCTAGATGAAAAGCAGTGTCCATCCTGAAAGGATGTCCTGGAGAAATTGACTGAGATAGGAGAAGTTGAGAAGAGACCTCCACCCGCATGAAGATTACGGGATCATAAAAACCTCATGTAAAATCCCATGAAGGAGTGAGAAAGGACCTCCACCATTGCCCTCCCCCTCCCCTAAGTACAGGAGACAGGATATCCCCTGACCAAGGGCAGTGAAAGCCTGGGAGTTGGATGGAGGGTGAAATGACAGCAGACATGTGGTCAGGAGAGCCTTGGTGAAAGCCCAAGGCAGGTGGTATCTTGATCTGATCATCCTGAGAATTTCATCCACTGGCCTAAATAATTATCCCTAATTCTCAACATGGCAAGAGAGAGAACCAGCCTTTCTAGGGACAGCGAGTGGAAGTGCAGATCAATGGTACTGCAACAGGGGTAAGCAAGCTGAGTGGAAGCTGACCTGCCATTATGGTGCCGCATGGTCTCCCACCCCCACCCATATGTCACACAAGTTACACAAACTGCCAGAGTGGTGAAAGGCCTGCCCAATCTGCTGGGAGATGGGACATGAGAGGAACCCAGGCACCAGTGGGCTCCTCCCTGGTGGGGGGAAGCAGGGCAAGATCCCAGAAATCTGCCTGTTATTGGAGATCTGGACATGCCTCTCAAAAAAGAAAAGCAGTCCCAAATTGGAAGGGCCCAGAGGGAGGCCATATGGGATGCCAAGCCAAATAGATGAGATAAGAACAAATGAAAAACACATTCCTCGAGCAGGAACCTTAAAAAAAAAACTGAACAAAGTAACAAAACAAAAACAAAACAAAACAAACAAACAAATCCTGTCTATGCCATAATGAAGACAAAGAGTGCAAAGTCATCAATAAATCTAGAGGAAACACAAACACCAGACATATACACGATAAAATTAAACAAACACACAGAACCTAACAACCACCACCAAAACTAAACAAACTACCACCACTAAAAATAAACATGCAAGTGAACACACAGACAAAAACAAGAACAGTATAAAAAAAAACCCACTACACATCACACAATAGTCTTACCTGATGGTAACCACAGCTCCTTCGGGTTTTTCCACTGTCCATATGGTACAGGTGTTAGGATAGTACTGCTGAGGAAAATTGGGGCTCCTCACCTCCCCCTCCCTCTCGGTCAGGGTCACTTCTGCGCATCGCTCTGTTTCTGAGATTCACATGGGTATAGTATAGTCAGTTAACTTAATTAAATCACTGAAGAGATCTATTAACCTTTTGACTCCCTCACATTATCCATTAGCATCCTGCATTGTCATCAATGATAACAAAGCAAAAACTTAACCCTTTGACTCCCCTACCCTATCCATCAGCTTCTAACTGGAAGCTGGTGGACAGGGAGAGGGAATCAAAGGGTTAAGTTTTTGCAGCTGGTGGATAGGATGTGGGAATCGAAGGGTTAAGCACAATACATGGCATTGTCTGTATAGTGTTCTGTGAATCCTCTGTGCAGATTCTGAATGACACTAAATGACTAACACTAACAACAGCAACAACAAAACATATAAATATAAAAGAAACATTTACTTAGTGTTTTTTACAGTTCAAGCACACTGAAATTTCATCATCAAATAAATGCTACTGTAGTCATCCCATTGAAATTTAAAACATTGTACGAAAAATAACAAATAACAACAACAACAATAATAAACTAAGATGGTCAAGCCTTTCTATCAATATCCACTATCAGTTTCAGACAAAAATGACCACACAAAATCCAAATTTTGTACTTATCAAGATCACTGTCACCGCCAAGAGGCAAGACACTATCAAACTTGATGTAAAATGGGGACAATAGTAGACTGACAGTGTCCCAACTACGAAAACATAATACATGCATGAATTTGTGTTGTCAGAAGTCCCAAAGAAAGTGATGTTCTCACACCTTCCTCAAAAAGTGTTGATTTTACTAACCACCTTCACACTGACTTGACCTTCACATGACTTCTAGATTTAGAGTAATTAGACATTCATGATTCCTCAACACTGACCTTCACACCATAACTTGCAGACTTTAAGCATTCATGATTCCTCAACACTGACCTTCACACCATAACTTGCAGACTTTAAGCATTCATGATTCCTCAACACTGACCTTCACACCATAACTTGCAGACTTTAAGCATTCATGATTCCTCAACACTGACCTTCACACCATAACTTGCAGACTTTAAGCATTCATGATTCCTCAACACTGACCTTCACACCATAACTTGCAGACTTTAAGCAATCATGATTCCTCAACACTGACCTTCACACCATAACTTGCAGACTGAGGTATTCCTGATTCTTCAACACTGACCTTTGTGATTCCTCAACACAGACCTTCACACCATAACTTGCAGACTGAGGTATTCCTGATTCTTCAACACTGACCTTTGTGATTCCTCAACACTGACCTTCACACCATAACTTTTAGACTCCAAGCATTCCTAGATCCTGATTCCTCAACACTGACCTTTACACCATAACTTCCAGAGTTTGGTAATTGTGATTCTTCAACACTGACCTTCATACCATAACTTTGAGACCTAGGCATTTCTGATTCCTCTACACTGACCTTCACACCATAACTTTAGACTTAGGCATTCGTAATTCCTCAACACTGACCTTTGTATTTCCTCAACACTGACCTTCATGATTCCTCAACACTGACCTTCACACCATAACTTCCAGACTTAGGTATTTGTGATTCTTCAACACTGATCTTCACACCATAACTTCCAAACTTTGGTATTTGTGATTCTTCAACACTGACCTTCAGACCGTAACTTTGAGACCTAGGTATTTCTGATTCCTCAACACTGACCTTCACACCATAACTTCCAGACTTAGGCATTCATCATCCCTCAACACTGACTTTCACACCATAACTTCCAGACTTAAATATTCCTGATTCCTCAACACTGACCTTCACACCATAACTTCCAGACTTAAATATTCATGATTCCTCAACACTGACCTTCACTTCACACCATAACTTCCAGACATGTTTTTTATGTATTCATGATTCCTAAACACTGACCTTCATATCATAACTTCCAGACTTTAAGCATTCGTGATTCCTCAACACAGACCTTCACACCATAACTTCCAGACATACATATTCATGATTCCTCAACACTGACCTTCACATCATAACTTCCAGACTTAGGCATTCATCATTCCTCAACACTGACCTTCACAACAGAACTTCCAGACTTAGGTATTTCTGATTCCTCAACACTGACCTTCACACCATAACTTCCAGACATACATATTCATGATTCCTCAACACTGACCTTCACACCATAACTTCCAGGCTTAAGTATTCCTGATTCCTCAACACTGACTTTCACACCATAACTTCCAGACTTAAGTATTCCTGATTCCTCAACACTGACTTTCACACCATAACTTCCAGACTTACCTATTCATGATCCCTCAACACTGACCTTCACACCATAACTTCCAGACTTACATATTTCTGATTCCTCAATAGGCTATATCTTTGACCTAAAGTAGGTACAAATCCATCCAGACACAGCTGAGAAATTCTTGCTAACACATTTCCATCACACACATACACTATGATACAGACACTAAGACAGACAGACATACAGACAGACAGACTGGCACTTCTTTCCAGTCAATATGGAGTATTGGACTGATCTCCCTCATTTTCAAAACGGAAGACCGAAAAAACGAACCAAACCAAACCAAATCAAACAATTAAAAAACCATATATACTGTTATATCCAGACTGGGCAGACTGAGCCAGGGAAGCAATGCACTATGAACTAAACAAGCAACCAAACAAAACAAAACAAAACTGAAAACAAAACTAAAACCACTTATACTGCTACATCCTGACTGGGCAAACTGAGCCAGAGGCAGTGCACTATAACTATTCTGATTATACTTTTTATGGTACACTCACATGAACCGCTCATACTCACCATGAATATCATGTGCTAACAAGTTTACAGTTACAGTCACATCATTTTTGACTATCAAAATCTGAAATCCAAAACAAGTGTGACTGCCCGTGTTCAAGCAGACACTGGGCAGAGCAGAAGTGAAGTTTCAGTCTTTTCCTCCTAATTTTTGTAACTGGTGCTTGTTTATTTGTGATCTTACGCTCGATAAATCAGAAAGGCCAGTTGGCCGAAAATTTGTGCCTATCTTGTCTTGTTGTATTGAATACGCGTTCTTATTCTTTTTTTCTGGTTCCTATCAAAATCTGAGACTATATTTATCACACAACACATATCTATGAGGCATGTGACTGAGATAAAACAGATGGCAGCTGATGAAAAAAGTAATCTGCATGACAGTCAGACACAACAATCTGTACTATTTCTAATAACAAGATATCTGCATCATTTTGGAATGAAACATTGGTCTTAAGACTCGAGTGTTTTGCCAGTAACCTAAGTTGATCTACAACTCTATGGAATGGCTGATAGCAGTGATATAATAATTTTCATGTTTTATTGTTTAGTATCCATGATAACCTACTACTAGTACTAGTAGTAGTACTACTACTAGTATTATTTATTAGTTTTAAACTAGTGTCAGAACTTTGATTTAATCATACTGACCTTGAGCTGCTATCACTGAAAGTAAGCAAACTCCAAGAATCAGGGCAGCAGAAGAGACCATCTCTGTAAAAAAAAAAAAGAAGCATCTCAGTCACTAGTAATAACATCTCAGTCATTTGTCAATCGGGATAAAACTGCACACACAACACTGTTATCTCCTGTCTTTGGGATTACCTTAATGAGAGACTAGAGACAGTGGGTTATTTCCTGAGTTCCAGCAATTTTGGATTTTAAAAAAAAAAGATGAATGAGGGAACAAACCATATATGATGCCAAATGATTACCTCCCAGCTTTATCATCGGAAGTTTTGTTTTCGACGAGTTGTATTCAAACACAGAATATGCTTCATGTACATTCATCATTAGAGCTTTGTGCTGAGCTCTCATGTGAACATCAAATTCAAATGTCATATTATTAAAGTTCTAAGTCTGTCCCGTCTATCTCTTACTAAATCTTGTCTTGTGGTTGGTGAGTTACACACACACACACACACAACAAAACTCACAGTCACACACACACACAGAGACACATACACACGTACACACACACTCCAAAGCAGGTGTAAATATGTGCACATACATGTATACATTCATACACACATGCATCAATGTCATCCCAATTATGAAACTGAAAATAGACATTGGTCACAACATAACAATATTTCTTTAAAACAAAACACTGATGCCAAATTACAACTGTTGTAACAACATTAAATACTTTGAGGTCATAGGTAAACAAAAATACATGCAGACAGAAAAATGACAGTACCCTGACTTTCCAGTACCCCTAATGTTGTGTCATACTACTCATACTCATCAGTCTTTTGTTGTATAAAAAAAAAAAGACACACTTACTTTTATTTCTGTTTAAAGCCCAGCTGCCTGCACAGTCACATCAGGGCTATACCCATCTCAAAACCTACACAATACTTCACTGGGAAAAAAATTGGAAAAGAAAATAAGTATATTACATCAAGGCATTTATACATGTACACTAAGGATAAACCCTGGTGTTGACCACTTATCCGATTTATCACCAGGGGTTTAAAAAAACCAAACATGACAATAAATTCGAACATAACTAAAGACACTTAAAGTAAAAATACATAAAACTGGGCCTAAATTATATAAACCTGCTTCTGCGCATCACATTTCCTTAGGGCAAAAAAATGAAATTAATACATCATTACGTGTACCCAATTATCAATCCTACGAGAAAGTATTTAAGGCTTTATAAAACACATACAGGTAAATGGACCAGCAAAGCAGAAAATGATAGGAAGAGTCGACAGAATATAGAGAAATAAGGCAAAAACAAAAGAAACTCTGTGTGTGTGTGTGTGTGTGTGTGTGTGTGTGTGTGTGTGTGTGTGTGTGTATGTATGTGTGTGTGTGTGTGTGTGTGTGTGTGTGTGTGTGTGTGTGTGTGTGTGTGTGTGTTGTGTGTTGTGTGATGTGTGTGTAGATATTCTGTTGGCCTACTTAGACTCCAGTTATGTGTGCACGAAGTATGCCTGATATATAATTAACATAATAAATTTAGGAATCAGTCCTTGGCTAATGTCATGAATAATGTGATAAAATGCATTTTTATAACTGAATTAATCACTACATAGTGCACTGGTGACAATAATGTCTATTTCTAATTAGGTCTAGAGTCAAGCTGACTCTGTCAAGTTAGATGTTCTGTTTATTATCTTTATATAATAATGCGTAAAACAAACCTTATCTCGTCTACTCTAGGAGTAGGAGTCACTGAACGACTGGGCACTGATGTACAATCTAACTTATTCTTGCTGTATGTAAACTGTTAATAATCATGTCACCATATTTTCACGAGGACATATTTTCTTTTGACTTGAAAATTAAGAGTTGAGACGAGAGTGAATGACCTGTTGACTGTGGTGTTGTTTCGAGCCGTGTTGTGAATGTCACGGTAAGCTCAATTGTTCTAAGCACACCCCCTGTGCCCAATATTTTTACGGAAGTAACACATGTCTAGTACTGAAACTTACCTAGTGGATACGGTAACAATAATCGTAGCTCCCGTAAAACGAAGTCATCAAATGAGGAAGATAATGGAAATGGAGCAAATAAAATATAAATAGTTCATTTCCTTAGCTGAAATGGCCTATTCCACATCCTGTTTAAGCAGCGATTTATAGAAACGCGACTTTAGAGTTATGGTCCTTCGCTCGCTCTCTCTCTCTCTCTCTCTCTCCCGTCAGAGAGGTGGAAACAAAAATCCAATGTCGCGTGCAGACAATGCAAACTTGAAAACTCGTATGTTTTCCATTTGGCTGGTTTGGTTTGGTTTACCATAAAAGTCACAATTTATCAAACTGACAGTGATCATGATATTAATAAAATTATCATAAGTTTTGTTTTCTCTCAGCAATAATGTAATGATAATTATAAATGTAATTATAATATTCATCATCATTATCAACCTTAAGTGATAGAAATAAACATTTACAAATAGGTCGTTTTCAATTTTCAAATAAAAATACACATTTACAGGATATCCCCAGAATCTGTAACACCAAACGTACCTCTGCAAGACGTTTATATTCTAGCTGTAGTAATTAATCTTCAGTGTCAGTGTCAGCATATGTGTACATATGTCACATAAATCCAATCTACATGTACTTCTAAAGACAGGCACGTAGACATTTTTCAAAATCTGTTACCTGCATCCAGATATAGCTCATATTCCTGAAAAGGTTTAAAAAGAAAGTTCTGGGATTGAATGTCATTTTTTTTTA
>JAPXFY010000014.1:73303784-73306284 GCA_030674185.1 Monoplex corrugatus
CAACACAACACAACACAACACAACACAACACAACACAGAACACGATACGACACCACACACACACACACAGACACACAGACACAGACACACACACACACACACACACACACACACACACACACCACACACACACACACACACACACACACACACACACACACACACACACACAAAGCGCTTTGTCTTCCGCATTCCTAAACGGCTTCGAGCTGATAACGTACGGAGGGGGGGGGGGGGGGGCAGGGGGGTGGCGGTGTGCATAGGTTTAACCCTCGTGTGAGTAACTTATTTTTCTCATGCTGGATGGCTCTGTTGATGGAGAAGTGACTGTACATCCGATGTCACGAGTTCAGTCCGAACCTACAACATAGAAACTGGCCTGCGCGCTATCTGTCTTAACCCTTTGACTCCCGCACCCTCTCCATCTTCTGCAAAAATGTAACCCTTTGACTCCATTATCCAATACACCGGCTTCCTGCAGGAAGCTGGTGGATAGGAGCATGGTTGACAGTTTAGGATGCTGGTGGACAGGATGCGGGAGTCAAAGGGTTTTTAAGAAATTCAATCATTCTGATGGTTTTAGCTCTTTTGTTCCGTAGACCCCATCCTCGCCTTTACAAATCAAGACCTATGAGATTATGAGCAGGTTTAAGGAGTCCGCCAGATACTTACTATAAGAATTGCACGGAAGGCATTTGAATGTGTCTGAAAGTGATAAATCCCTCTTGAACAATCTTCATACTTCGAACTTCACAGTTTCCAAACAGCAGAAGGTTAGGTAGGCCCTAGCCGGAAGAAAACTTGTACAGGCCATCCTTAAAAAGAAATTGACCGTCTTTAGACATGTGCACAGAAACAAACAACGCACTCTAATGAAAATATGCCACTCAGGGAAAAGTTCAGGGCAAAAGAGGAAAGGGAAAACCACGAACAAATTACCTGGGAAACATCAAGGAGTGGACAGGTCGTAACAGTCCAAAGATTTTCAGCCTGGTGTTCAGGACAGACAGATGTGGGGGACAGAGACCCGGAGAGCAGTGCGGGCAGCCAACGTTTAAAGGAGTGATGACGTAGACTGACCGAGGAAAGACAGATAATTTATGGAGGACAGAGACCCGGAGAGCAGTGCGGGCAGCCAACGTTTAACCCTTTGACTCCCACACCCTGTCTATCAGCATCCTGCATTGTCAACCATGCTAGCAAAGCAAAAACTTAACCCTTTGACTCCCTCACCCTATCCACTAGCTTCCTGCAGGAAGCTGGTGGATAGGATGAGTAAGTCAAAGGGTAAATGTTTTTGCAGTCTGTGGATAAGGTGTGGGGGTCAAATGGTTAAAGGAGTGATGACGTAGACTGACCGAGGAAAGATAAATGTGGAGGACAGAGACCCGGAGAGCAGTGCGGGCAGTCAACATTCCTAGGAGTGATGATGTAGACTGAGACCCGTTCAAAGCTGGACACACCAGAGAACACCCAGACAAAACTCCCAGAGTCTCGAGACGATGCAGCCAGATTTGGAAGGCAAGAGTCTAGGGCTCGGGTTTGTTCAGCGGGGATTCATCACATGTGGACAATTCCATATACGCTCCATCCACTGTGCAATCTGCTATCTGGCAAACTCTTCAAGCTTTCACAAAACCCTATGCGCTAGCAAAGATCTTGAAATGAAGTTTGGGTAGGGGGTGATCATCATCATCATCATCATCATCATCATCATCATCATCATCATCATCATCATCATGTTACCTGCTGCATGGCTTTGGCGATCATGGGCCTTCATATACATCTATCCCTTGTCACTGCAAATACATCTTCCACCCTCAGGACCGACGAAACACTAAGCTGACTCCACTAGAATGACTGGTTTGGGCATTAACCCTTTCACTCCCACATTCTACCCGCCAGCTGCAAAAACTTAACTCTTTGGCTCCCGCACCCTATCCACCAAATGCGAAAACGACGCTATGACTCCCTTTTGACTCCCTCACCCTATCCACCAGTTTTCTTCAGGAAGCTGGTGGGTAGGGTGAGGAAGTTGGTGGATAGGGTTAGGGAGTCAAAGGGTCAAGTTTTTGGTTTGCTAGCATGGTTGAAAACGCAGGATGCCGGTAAACAAGGTGTGGGAGTCAAAGGGTTAATTTTTTTGCTTTGCCGTCATGGCTGACAATGCGAGATACTGGCGGATAGGATGAATGAGTCAAAGGGTTAACAGCGACGAGGCTGATACGGGCTGGGATTGAACTCGAGATATCAGATCTGGAGTCCATGGCTCTATGAAGAGAGCCTACCAGGCGAGAACTAACACTGATCGATAACAGTCTGCCTTTGTTATAAACTCTACAATCTAAATTCAACGATTAACCCTTTGACTCCTGTACCCTGTCCAGCAACTGCAAAAACTTAACTCTTTGTCTCCCTCATCCTATTCATCAGCTTCCTGCAGGAAGCTGGTGGATAGGGTAAGGGAGTCAAAGGGGTAACTTTTTGCTTTGTTAGCATG
>JAPXFY010000014.1:73323784-73338784 GCA_030674185.1 Monoplex corrugatus
AAGGTTTTGTAGGTCCCTCTCATTTTCTGCAATTAGCACGGTGTCATCTGGGTATCGAATGTTGTTTATCATTTTTCCTCCAACCTTTAATCCAGGGTATTCTTCTAGGTTTCTCATGATGTTTTCGCTGTAAAGTTAACCATGGCCAGCCTAAAGACACGCAAAGTCAGAACAAGATTGAGGCAACTGAAATGTGGTTTCTAAGAAGAATGTTTTGAGTTCCATGGACAGCAAAGAAAACAAACGAGACGGTCTTATAGGAGGCAGACACAAGAAGAACATTAATAAAGAAGATTAGGAAAAGACAAGCAACACTTATAGGACATTTTATGAGGCGAGAGGAATTAGAGCACCTGGTCACAACGGGAAAGCTGGAGGGAAAAAGAGCTCCAGGTAGAACCAGGGAGAAAATATTGGACAGGCTTGCAGAGTGGCTGAAGACAGAAAGGGTGGGAGATGTACTTGCAACGATAAGGGATAGATTCGTATGGAGAGTTATGATCGCCAGCGCCATGCGGCAGGGCACATGATGATGGTGATTAGTGAACAACCGTATTACATACATAGTTCATAGTTCTGCGGTATAGATAATCTGGTGACATGTCTTTTTTTTAATCACAAAATGCTAAAGATTCGTACTTTTAGATTTACGTGAAATACGCTTAATACCCGTATATGTAATACGAAGCATGATGACTGATTGTTGAAAGTAACGGAAACTTCATAATATAGGATATCCTATATAGGGTTCGAGGCATGCACATTTCTGTAAGATATTGGTACATTTCATGATCTATATAGGATATCCTATATAGGGTTCGAGGCATGCACATTTCTGTAAGATATTGGTACTTTTCATGATCTATTCTCATTCGTACTTTGCTGTATCAAGTTACACCTTCAGAGAACACATCTCCATATGAATGTCCGTCTCAGGATACATAATACGAATCAAAAAGATAGTCAGCCTGGGTAAACAGAATAAGGAACGTATGACATTAGAGTTGTTTCGCCTAGTCTACTAACGAAAAGTATATAAATATACTGCCATCTGCTGTGCATCCTATATTACTAAAATTTGGTAATATTCTTGTTCTATCATTCGTTTATTTCACACTGACAGGCAAAGCTAACGGTGAGGATGGTTTTTAACTGTTGTCTTTTATCTTAACCGGGTTGTCGTTTTTGAAATGACGTTAGCCCTGATATGGCTCTAGTAGTCGGCTGGGCTATAAGTAATATGAACTTGAACTTGAACACACTGACAGGCAGTTTGATAAAAAAAATTACGTCTGTCTTGTTTGGTCCATTAGATATGTGTTCTAATCTGTTTTCGTTCATTTCTGGTGTGGAGTGCGTAGGTGAAAGTAAATGATTCTTGTAGTAAGCTTTGGATATGTTAATAGTTATATCTCATTCAGATCTATGATTTCAATATCCTTAGGAAACGATTTCCCTTATCGACGTTGTAAAAAATAAATTTGGCAGTATTTTGACATTTACATTGTTGTCTTTTCTCTGTCTGACGCAGGTTTTACCAAGCATTCACCATATGCAGAGATTCAGCTGGTTTGGTAGTTTCTTCACAGCTGCTGTACATGAAAGTGCAGGTATTCAATGAATAATGTATTTCATTAGAAACTGGAAGATGGAGGGGAGCGAGGAGCGAGCGAGAGAGAGAGAGAGAGAGAGAGAGAGAGAGAGAGAGAGAGAGAGAGAGAGAGAGAGAGAGAGAGAGAGAGAGAGAAACTGAAACTGAAACTGAAAATGGTTTATTGCCATTGACATTTTTGTCCTTGTGGCAAGAAGCATAAAACAAAGCCATTAAATTTTACGGCGACGTTTTGGCGAAATAAAGATTTATAAATATAGTGTTAAATTTTTTTCCTAATAATGAAGAAAAAATTGAAGGAAAAAAGTTGAACAAAAAGTTGAACAAAAAGTTGAAGAAACAGTTGACCACCCGACGTACTTAGTCATATAAGTAAGAGGAAGACCCAAATCCGGCAAATAAACATAAGAAAAGTAAAAGTGATATCTTCACTGGAGATAAACGTACATTAATTTATTGCTGTTGTTTTCTTTCTCCGACTTTCCCAAGCAAGGGCGATAAATTTAGCGAGGGATTTTTGATATTTTTCATCTTCAGTCATGAGTATTCTGGTAATGACCCTTTGACTTGAAATGTCCTCATCAAAGATTAAGCATTTTTGTCGTATACTTTCATACGACTTGCGAACAAACAAAAAATGCATTTCATCTTCTGCCTCTGCATCACACATGGGACAAATAGAGTGTGCCGATGAATTTGAGTAAAACCATCTTCTTGTTGCATTTAGCCCTAGGGCTCTTAGTCTAAAACGAGCAATATTGCTTCTGTGCCATTTATTTGTTACGGCCTTTATACATTTTTCGGTTTGAAATATACTTTTAAAGGAAAGGAACCAATCATATTTCTCAGATTCTTCCATTTGAGGAGAAGAAGAAGAAGAAGAAGAAGAAGAAGAAGGAAGAAGAAGAAGAAGAAGAAGAAGAAGAGAAGAAGAAGAAGAAGAAGAAGAAGAAGAAGAAGAAGAAGAGAAGAAGAAGAATGCGAAGAAGAAGAAGAAGAATGCGAAGAAGAAGAATGCGAAGAATGCGAAGAATGCGAAGAGAAGAAAAGAAGAAGAAGAAGAAGAAGAAGAAGAAGAAGAAGAAGAAGAAGAGAATGCGAAGAAGAAGAAGAATGGAAGAAAAGCAAGAAGAATGCGAAGAAGAAGAAGAAGAGGGAAGAAGAAGAAGAAGAATGCGAAGAAGAATGCGAAGAAGAATGCGAAGAAGAAGAAGAAGAAGAAGAAGAAGAAGAAGAAGAAGAAGAAGAAGAAGTAAGAAGAAGAAGAAGAAGAAGAAGAATGCGAAGAAGAAGAATGCAGAATGCGAAGAGCGAAGATAAGGAAGAAGAAGAAGAAGAAGAAGAAGAAAATGCGAAAGAATGCGAAGAAGAAGGAATAGAATGCGAAGAAGAATGGAAGAAGAATGCGAAGAGATGCGAGAGAGAAGAATGCGAAGAAGAAGAAGAATGCGAAGAAGAAGAAGAATGCGAAGAAGAAGAAGAATGCGAGAGAAGAATGCGAAGAAGAAGAAGAAGAAGAAGAAGAGAGAAGAAGAAGAAGAAGAAGAAGAAGAGAGAGAGAAGAAGAAGAAGAAGAAGAAGAATGCGAAGAAGAATGCGAAGAAGAGAAGAAGAAGAAGAAGAAGAAGAAGAAGAAGAAGAAGAAGAAGAAGAAGGAAGAAGAGAGAGAGAGAGAGAGAGAGAGAGAGAGAGAGAGAGAGAGATGTTTGTCACAGTGCAGTGTATGCGTGTTTGTGTGTGTGAGTGTGTGTGTAGATCTGTGCATGTGCATGTGTGTGTGCATTTGTATGTGCGTGTGTGTTTTGTGTGTTTGTGTGTGAGTGTGTGCGTATGTCTATGTGTGTGTATGAGAGAGAGATGTTTGTTACAGTGCAATGTGTGTATGTGTGTGTACGTGTAAGTGTGTGTGAAAGAGAGAGAGAGAGAGAGAGAGAGAGAGAGAGAGAAAAAAGAAAGAGAGAGACAGAGAGAGAGAGAGAGTGTATTGATTGTCTTATCGGAGTTTATTGAAAATGAACAATTAGTTATGTCCAGCCTTATTTTACAGATACATTTTTTGATTTATTTTATTTCTTATTGTGTTTGTGATTCAGAATCAAGCAGCAGAGTCTTTGCTGAAGTACGCCGCTCAACAAGAGAACATGAACACACGCAACAGGTACCTCGAGAGCGTCATCCGGGAAGCCCAGAAAAGTCTTCGAGCCCACACTTCACTGTCTGACCTGGAGCGCAGGGAGCGTTTGTTCGAGTTCATCCATTCTATCTTTCTCATCTTCATGGCGTTAGATTTCTCTGATACTGCACAAGACAAATTGTTTGCTGAGAGACTTGAAGAACAAGCCCTGCTTCTTTATGCCGAATACTGCAGACAGCTGAGCAAAACCGATTTTCTTTCTGATGAAATTGACATCAAGGAATGCCCTGATTTGAGTAAAATTATCAGCAGTCTTAGGGAGGTGTTTAACTTGAAACTGGATCTTCGAAATGTCCCTGGAAACGCAGCCACAGAAAAAGCCAAAAACGTGACGGCCAGTGAGAAACAGTCCATTCTTTCAAAACCTCAAACAGATGATTACAGACAGAAGCAAGAGCAGAGCTGTGAACAACCTGAAAACAAGAAGAGAGACGACAGACATCAGACTTCCCCAGCACGTCGGCAAGAAGTTGGATTGCCCATTGACCCTGACGATTACTCCATCCCTGTGTACGATGTCCCACTCACCATCTTCCAAGACCTCTGCGGGTGCAAGTTCACAGGCGTCCAAGATCACGAGAGGGAAACTCAGGTCACGAAGGGAGACAACTCTCTCCACAAAGCGAGCGAAAAAGCTGAAGACACAACTGCGCCCAACGGAAGCATTGATGATCCAACGCATGGAATCGTCCAAGACTTCGGTTATGAATCGTCTGTGGCTTTAGTGGACACATTCCTGACCACCAAGTTGCCAGAATCGGAAGTCAATAAAAGCTTAGGGCTTGACAGCGGTATCGACTCATCTTGTTCGTCTGCAGATTCCAGCGTCTCTTCGTCATCTGACGGCAATGGCGTCACGACTCTACAACCTGTGCCTCATGCAGATTCGGTTAAAAGTAAGTTTTACAACTATTGACGAAAAAAAAGGAGCACAAAGGTAATCTCCCTGAGGGCGATGATCCAAAAACAAAACAAAACAAAACAAAACAAAACAAAACAAAACAAAACAAAACAAAAAACAAAACAAAACAAAAAAACGACTATTTACTTTTGTCGTCTCACACACTTACATGGTATTTTATTTGTCCCAACTGGCAAAACTAGACGCTAACTTTGAAGCTTTAATATAAGTTGTTTTTGTCTCTTCCCGCCATTCAGGTTTCCGGTTTCGCTTCAGTTGTCTGTACTCAAGAAAGGTTTCACAATCATCGGAAGATTCTGTATGCGCTGTTGTGGGACTTTATAAATACTGGTAGTTCAGATGATGATGGGGGTCTTTTGAATGCAACTCTTCAATGGCACCCAGTCTTACATAGTTGTGCAGCAAATCACATTACTAAGCAGTGACTGAAGTTGTCCTAGACGCATGGGTCACTTGGTAAAGTAAACAAGTCTTACGGACGCTGGTTACAGGGTAAATCCCATAACGATTCATGATATACAGATCACTTAGTTCATCAATGGATGTTTAAAGTTTTCCCTGGAAAAGCAATATTAAGGCGAAAGGAGAGGTTCCGGAAGAGGCCGGTGAGTAGTTTGGTAGTAACACAAAAACAGCAGTAACGATGGCGATGATGATGATGATGTTGAGGAGGAGGATAATGATAATGATGTTGACCACAACGATGGTGATGATGATGATGATGATGATGTTGACGACGACGACAACGACAACGATGACGATAATGAGAATAATTTGGGAACTGTACACGAAAGGAAGTGCATGTATAAGTGACAACAGTAAACCTGAACAGACAGTGCCTGCCCCCCCCCCCCCCCCATATGTCACAGAAGCTCGACTGCTGAAGTTCAACCCAGTGACAGGACTATGGAGCAGTCAGACCACCCTGGTGTACGTGGGCCAGTCGTTGCAGCTGGAGGATAAGCTGAAGGGCAACTGTCGTGACGCGCTGCACGTGCAGTTCCTTCATCAGGACGAGGTTCTGGGCAGGTGGGTAGCTGTCATGGTCAGTTAGCAACTGTGCTTCCAAAAGAAAGGCCTTTCATGATATTTAAACCGTGCTTACCACGTCTTTATTTTTGAGGGTTGCCATCATGGTTAGGTAGCAAATATGAGTCTAAAAGAAAGATCTTTCATGATGTTTTAACAGTGCTTACTACGTGTTTATTTTTGAGGGTTAACATCATGGTTAGGTAGCAATTGCGCGTCCGAAAGGAAGGTTTTTCATGATATTTGAATTGTGTTTTTGAAAGGTAATTTGTATATGATGTTCCATAACCCTTAAGTCGAAGAGGGGAGTGAGATTGTGGAGATCCCAACTTATCTCGGGGTGGGTGTCAGAAACCACACCTCGGCTGCCTCAATCTTGTTCTGGCTTTGCTTGTTGACTGTCCATGCCTCACAACCGTATAACATCGGTTCTGTATAACATTCAAGAACTCTCTTCCTGATGTTAGTCGATAGGCATTTGTTGGTAAGAATACTTTTCATCTTCTTGAATGCTGTTTTGGCTTTGCCGATTCTGCTGGCTCTCTCTGATGTGCATCTGGCGTCTGATGAGATGACCGTTGCCAGATATTTAAACTCATCAACCTGTCTCAAAGTTATGCCGTTTGCTGTTATTTCAAATGTTATTTTGCATGTGGGGATTTCATGGTTTCTCTAATGCTCCATAAAAAGACTTGTAACCTGCCAGAGGACCGAACTCACTACTCTTGCTTTATTAGTACAGCCTTCTGACCAGTCGAACTGATGGGCCACTGATTACTGATAATAGTTAAGTGCTGTATGTAATTATTTACTTTTCAAAGCAAAACCTTGGTGGACAGCAGCAGCATCTTCACATGAAATTTCTTTGTCAGGTTTAGGTTCGTGGCAGATGGGTTACTTCATCAAGTGGTAACTGTGCATGTGAGAAAAAAAAAACGTTCAAGTCTGCATAGCACTTTTTCTTTTTTTCTTCTTTCTTTCATCTGTCTTTTCCTAATCTTCCTTAGGAAAAGACAGGCAACATTAATAGGCCATTTTATGAGGAAAGGGGAATTAGAGCACCTGATCACAACAGGAAAGCTGGAAGGAAAGAGAGCACCAGGTAGACCAAGGGAGAAACTACTGGACGGACTTGCATGGTGGCTGAGGACCGAGAGGGCGGAAGATGTGCTCGTGGCAACAAGAAATAGATACATATGGAGGGCCATGATCGCCAACGCCATGCGGCAGGGCACATGATGATCATGATGATCTCTCATCTGTCAGCTTGTAGCAGATGGGTACTTCATCAAGTGATAACTAACTGTGCATGTGAAAGAAAAAAAAACACGTTCATGTGTGCATGGCAGTTTTTCTTTTTTTCTTCTTTCTCTCATCTGTCAGCTTGTTAGAGTTGACGGTCAGCAGTGAGCTGGAAGGCCTGAAAAAGAGAAATCCCGTATCATGTCAAAGTCTCCTTCACACACCATGATTCAGGTCTTGCTTGGTCTGCCCTAACTTAACCCTTTGACTACCGCACCCTGTCCACCACCAGCATCTTGCATTGTCAACCACGCTAGCAAAGCAAAAACTTAACCTTTTAATTTCCTCAC
This sequence comes from Monoplex corrugatus, assembly GCA_030674185.1. Classification (NCBI taxonomy): domain Eukaryota; kingdom Metazoa; phylum Mollusca; class Gastropoda; order Littorinimorpha; family Ranellidae; genus Monoplex; species Monoplex corrugatus. Next base: position 73,331,134 of record JAPXFY010000014.1, read on the forward strand.
CCTGTCCACCAGTTTCCTGCAGGAAGCTGGTGGATAGGGTGAGGGAATTAAAGGGTTAATTTTTTGCAGCCGGTAGATAAGATGCGGGAGTCAAAGGGTTAAACACAACAAATGCACACAGATGTACAGAACTGTACGCGGATCTGCCTCCAAATACGTAACTGAACTATTTACGTTATGCTGAACTTTTTTTGTTGAACCAGTTTTATTGGTGTCAAATAGTGTGGCTGACTGACATTTCTTTGAACTATGTTGATATCATTTACTTCATTATGTCATTCTTTCATCATTTCCTTATTTATTGAACTATGTTGATATCATTTACTTCATTATTTCATTCTTTCATCATTTCCTTATTTATTGAACTATGTTGATATCATTTTATTCATTATTTCATTCTTTCATTATTTCATTCTTTCTTTCTTTCTTTCTTTATTCATTTATTTATTTATTTATTTATTTATTTATTTACTTGTGTACTTCTGCTTTCAACACTTTGGTCATGCTACAATGAATGTTTCAACGCTGCATATAGGAATACAATTCTCAAAAATGACCTGGGTTAATTTATTTCAAATCATGTGACATCTTTTTGGTTGGCTGCAGGTACGTTGGAAAGCGGTACCGACGTCAGAGACCTGCCAGTCAGTACCTGCAAGATGTGACCTGTCAGAAGACTGCCAGGTTCCTTGTCACTCTCTTTAACTACGCTCTTCAAGACCTCAGGTATACACATTGATAAAGTGCTATGGGAAGTTGTCAGGATCTTACTGTTTCTCCATTTGTCTTTGTTTAGACAGCCTTTAGTGTTTCAATATCTGGGAATGGTCATCTCACCAGACGGCAGATGCACAGCAGTTTTAGCCAGCAGAATCGGCCAAACCAAAACAGCATTCAAGAAGATGAAAAGCATTCTTACCAACAAATGCCTATCAATTAACATCAGGAAGAGAGTTCTTGAATGTTATATAGAACCGACAATGTTATACGGTTGTGAGGCGTGGACAGTCAACACGCAAGACTGAGGCAGCCGAAAGGTGGTTTCTTAGAAGAATGTTGAGAGTTCCATGGACAGCAAAGAAAACAAACGGGACGGTCTTGGTGGAGGCAGACACGGGTAGATCATTCATAAGGAAGATTGGGAAAAGACAGGCAACATTTATAGGCTATTTTATGAGGAAAGAGGAATTGGAGCACCTGGTCACAACAGGAATGCTGGAGGGAAAGAGAGCACTGGGTAGACCCAGATAGAAAATATTGGACGGACTTGCAGGGTGGCTGAGGACAGAGAGGGTGGAAGATGTGCTTGTGGCAACGAGGGATAGATGCATATGGAGGACCATGATCGCCAACGCCATGTCCTTTGAAAAACACGTCCAGAATGTTTGCAGATTATGCTATCTTGAGATACGCAGAATTTCTTCTATTCGCAATATCCTCTCTGTTGAAGCCACCAAAACTCTCCTCTGTGCCTTTGTTCTCTCTCGTCTCGACTACTGCAACTCCCTCCTCTCGGGCTGTCCTTTCTCTCTCATTCAAAAGCTTCAAAAAGTTCAAAACAATGCTGCTAGGCTCATCTTCAGAAAATCTCGTTCCTCTCATGTCACTCCTCTTCTCAAATCTCTTCACTGGTTACCTGTTGAAAAGAGAATTCGCTACAAGATTGCTTTGTTATGTTTTAAGTCTCTCAACGGTCTTGCACCCCCTTACATCTCTGACCTCCTCCATCTGTACACCCCCTCTCGTCAACTTCGTTCCTCGGCTGATACTCGTACCTTCTGCATACCATCCTGTCGCACTAAAACCTATGGTCAACGCTCCTTTTCCTATCAGGCCCCTGTAATCTGGAATCAGCTCCCTGTCTCTGTTCGCCACTCTGCAACTCTCACTTCTTTCAAGTCCTCTCTGAAAACCCATCTCTTCCAGTCCCTCTCATGATACTTATAAAGACTCTACCACCTAACTTCCCCAAATCCCCCCTTGTTGTCTTTTGAGCCTTGAATGTCGGCTGGTGTGTGTGTGTGTGTGTGTGTGTGTGTGTGTGTGTGTGTGTGTGTGTGTGTGTGTGTGTGTGTGTGTGTGTGTGTGTGTGTGTGTGTGTGTGTTGTGTGTGTGTGTGTTTGGTTGTGTCTGCGTGATACCTGTAAGCGCTTAGGGCTCTTGTTTTCATCAGATTAGGCGCTATATAAATGCTCTTTATTATTATTATTATTATTATTATGATTGTGATGATGATTAGTGCTGTGTTATATTGTATTGTCCCTTAATGATTTGTCGTGTTTAAATGCATCTCGGAGTTGTTTCCTTTGTATGTGTAGAATAGCAAGTGTTAGCTTTAAGACAGTTCCATCAGGAGTTAATGCTACTATCCTTGAGTAATATAAAGAGTTTTCAAGTTTCAAATGTTTTAGGTGTTTCTTTCTTTAGTATTGTAGTTTGTTTGTTTTTTGATTTGTTTGGGATTTTTTGTTGCTATGTTTTGTCACAGATCATTGGACGCAGCTCTTTCCACATTGTCCTAAAAAAATCAGAACGCGTATTTAATACAACCAGACAAGACTGGCACAAATCTTCGGCAAACTGGCCTTTGTCAAGTGTAAGATCACAAACAGACAAACACCAAATACAAAAATTAGGAGAAAAAGAGTGAAACTTCCCTGCTGCTTCGTTCAGTGTGAGAAAAGGACTACATTGACTAAAACGACATCATAATGTGTTTGTGAGTAAATCTGATGTCGTGTTCTTCTAGTTCCTGTTTGCTTGGGCAGTCACACTTGTTTTGCATTTCCTGTTATTGAAGGGTTTGAACACTTGTTTTGCAATTCCTGTTATTGAAGGGTTTGAACACTTGTTTTGCATTTCCTGTTATTGAAGGGTTTGAACACTTCTTTTGCATTTCCTGTTATTGAAGGGTTTGAACACTTGTTTTGCATTTCCTGTTATTGAAGGGTTTAATGCATGCCAAACTCTATGGCTTTTCTTTTGTGGACATAAGACTGAGCTGACACCCGATTCATCCAATACAATGACTATTTTCATCAGACAGTTCGATCTGGGTTAGTGTCATGCTGATCCTCTTGTTTGCTGTGCAGTGGCGAGCGAAAAGGTTTCGAAGCCTTTGTGCACTGCACAGTTAGGTACACCTTTATGTCCCCTTCATAGATCACCGAGTACTTAGCATTTTGTACCCGGACTTTGTTATGTACTCGAGGAGGGCATAAATATTTATGCACTGCACAAGGTATGCCCTGTACATAGAACCAGCCATTGGTTATTAGAGTGTCCGCCCCCAGGGATCGGAGCAAGAGCTCCATGGTTCGACGTTCGTTCGTTCGTTCTTCGATTTAACGTCTATTCACTATGAGTGATATTAGACGGTTGATTCCATGTTCATGTGGGGCAGTGGTCGTTCTGCACCCGTCTACTGCATTTTGAGTGATGGGTACAGGTGTTTAACTTTCACAAAAACAACAACAACAACAAAACCAAAACCAAAAACAAAAAAGCGATAGACTGTGGTCCAAGTCCAGTATATTTTTATTGTGCGGTGAGAAAGGAGTTGTTCTTTAGAAAATTCTGCAGAAAAATGAGTTTCTGTTATTTTAGCACAAATTAGAAACGTATGAAAATAGAATGAAAACAGTGCACCCAAACGAAGGAAACAAGATAGGCGCAAACCGTCGGCTAACCGAACACAAATGATAACGAAGAAATAAACTCACCGATCCAAGACCAAAACAACAGATCAGCTACCTTCCTTAATTTTTGTTGTTCGTGGGCTGGTTCCTTGTTTTGATAAAGCCATGGACTGAAGAACTGATATATCGAATTCTGTCCCAGCCTGTAACATAGAAGACTGGTCTGTCTGCTGTCCTGAGCATCTTAACCCTTCGACTCCCGCACCCTGTCCACCACCATCATGCATTTGCCAACCATGCTAGAAAACAAAAACCTGTAGGAAGCTGGTAGATAGGAGTGAGGGAGTCAAAGGGTTACGTTTTTGCGGTTGGTATTTAGGGTGCGGGAGTCAAAGGGTTAATGTTTCCATCATTCGGGTGGTATCAGCTTAGTGTTTCATAGATCCCTGTTCCCTCTCCCCATTTCAAGAATCCCCCGGGGCGTATGATTTTGCACAGTCTCAGGGAGTCTGTCAGATACTTGCTGACAGATTTAGGTGACATCGTCTGATGGCCATGAAATCGTCTTCAACAAACTAAAAACTTCCTCTTGCGTTATTTGAGTTTAACAATTGGTCACATTGATGGAACAACAACGTCACAGCATTTGATGTTTTAACCTTTTCTTTTTTTCATTTCTTGACGCGACAGGTATGACATCCAAGTCATCTACGTGCCAGTAGCACACGTGCAGCTTCAGTCACGTGACGGCAAAGAAAGTGATTGGCTGAACGTGGAGCCCTACTTGGAAGGGGACTTCATCAAGCTGACCAACAACCTCAAGTTTTGCAACAACCAAGGGAGAACTTTGGCTACAGCGCTCACCCATTTCACGCATTCTGTGTCCGAGGGTAAGGCTCTTTGATACCTAGAAGCATATGAATATTTTTAGTTCAAATATAGGGTCAGGTATCTCACAGTTTCAGTTTCAGTTTCTCAAGATGATGTCTTGACGCTCGGAACGATTTCCACAGGCACTAACGTCACAGATGTCATGTGTATGGTAATCATGGCACAAGCCTTAAGCCTGCACATAAACCCATGAGCTGGCCAGGTCCTGAGGCCCTGCCTAGACTATGTTTTACCTAGTCTATATTTATACTGGTATTTTATCAGCCTACCACTGGAATAATCTTGGTTGCATGTAAATGACATGTGTATCTGTGTATCTTACCTTCAAAAAAGGAACATATATATAAAGTATATAAATAATCAAAGGTCTGAGTCACAACACAACTAGCTTCCTGTATAAACTCGTCTCACATGACAGAGCCCCCCCCCCCCCACCCCAGTCAATGCCCAAATGCTCAGCTGTCTATCAACTAGGTGAAGACAATATCTTCTTATCTTACAGAATCATCGAGCTACTCCTGACATGTTCGAAGTTGTCAAAGATCCAATAAAATTACAGATTGATTAAAAGTCTTAACATCTGTAGCGTATAACTTGAGTGTACACACACATACACAGACACAGACACACACACAAACACAGACACACAGACACACACACAGACACACAACACACACACACACACACACACACACACACACACACACACACACACACACACACACACACACACACACACACGCACACACACACACACACAAGAGAAGATAATTTGCCACAAGCATCACTTCCTTGCTCATCGCTTTGTATTAAAAGGAGATTAAGTTGCTTGGTGTTTGCCTTGTGATTACAGTCTCGTTATCATCATACACCTGTTTCTTGCTTACTGGGAACGGTAGACAGCAAACAGAAATATTTGACAGCAGGCTGACCGAAGACCGAATTTTGCGATGTTACTCGGAAAACATTTTTGCTTTCTTAGGAGAAATACATAGACCTATCTTTCATTTGATTTGATGTTTACATAAAAAAACATCAGAGTTTATCTGAACATTTTACTGGTATGTTTGTAACTTTTTCGTAAACATTGACAGATGTGATTTTAATGTGGTGATAGTTGTAACCTTTGATTTCTGTAGGTGCCGTGATGATAGTATTGACACGGCCTACAGCCGGCAGCTTATTGTTATTGTTATTGTTATTGTTGTTTAAAGCCCAGCCGACTGCGTAGAGCCATATCAGGACTATAACCGCTTCAAAACATACAAAACTTCAACAGGAAAAAAAAAAAAAGAAAAGAAAATTAAGTACACACATCAATGCATTTGGCACATAATCTAAGAAGATGCCCCCGGCGTTCATCATTCCGTCCAATTCATCGCACAGGGGATTTAAAAAAACACACCTGAATAAAATTTAAGCATACTGAAGGACACCAAAACATACATAAATGCGGGCATAAATTACCTAAAATTGCTTCCGCGTATCTCACTTCCCTAGAGCCAAAAATGCACTAAATACATGACCCAATCATCAATCCTAAGAAAAAGTACATAAGACATCATCGAACACGTACAGGTGAATGGAGCATTAAGGCAGAAAATGATTGGAAGAAATGACAGAGACCAAAGGAACAAGGCGGAAACAAAGAGAGTGACAGAAAACAGGACATTTCTAGCACAGAATTTCCGGAAGGTGGGGATACTGTTTGTCCTGAAAGAACCTCCGGCATCCTCATGGGGGGAGCCGTCGACTGGGCTGTAAGCAATATGAACTTGAACATGGACATCAATTATCATTGGATGGCCTAGACATGGACATCCTGACTTCTGGTTTAACACATAAGTTCAAACCTGGTTCGAGAAAAACGAAAACAAACTAATAAACAAACAAACAAACAAAGAAACAAACAAGCAAACAATCATTCAATCAATCAATCAATCAATCAATCCATCCATCCATCATCCATCCATCCATTAATCAATCAATCAAAACACTCAGTCAATCAATCATTCAATCAATCAACTAATCATTTAGCCAACCAACCAACCAACCAACCAATCGATCAATCGATCAATCAATCAATCAATCAATCAATCAATCAATCAATCAATCAATCAATCAAACAAACAAACAAACAAACAAACATTAAGAGCGTAGCCCGGAGATTCACACAGCTGTGAATGAGTATCTGGCCCTGTTCAGGTTTGCGGAAGAATAGGGAGAAGAGTGGCAGAACGGTTCAGACGTTCCCCAGCCAATAACTAAACTCGAGTTCCAGGGTTCGCTCCCCGTAGAGGCCTCGACTTTTCTCCTCGGTTTGACCGGAAAATCGAACTGAACGTCTAGTCCTTCGGAAGGGGACGAAAAACGAGTCGGACCCGTGTGCCTTCCGGCTGCGTATGCTAAAGATCCCACGGCACTTAAAAATCATGAAGAGTAGGGCATTTCCCGGCTGCCTTGGTTAAAGAAAAATTGAAGAGATAGGTTGATTTGCCAGGTCCCACCCTTGAAGAGCAATTAACCTTCTTGCCTTTCTGAAGTCTTCGTTAACATGAATTTGAAATGAGGGACCTGGCCAGCTCGTGGGTTTATGTGCAGGCTTGTGCCGTGATCATTCTGGATCTTCTCCATCACATGGCAACCTGTGACGTTAGTGCATATGGAATTCATTCCGAGCGCGGAGACGTCGTCTTGATAACTTGAAACTGAAATTGAAACTGATACTGAAGATAAAGCTGCTAGAGAGTGGAGGTGGCCACCACCTTTATAATGCCAGCTCCGAAATAAGTTGGTCTCTTCAACCTCATTCCCTTATCACCTCAGGGTTGTCGGGCATCTTTCTACAGCCGTATCTATTTTTAGTTTCTGATGAAGTTTCATTTTATTCTTTGTTTATTCATGGCGTAGGATGTGCTTGTTTTCTCCAAAACCTACCTGTGTTTGTTATGTTTATTTTCCACGATGTTGATAACGATGGCAGTTTGTTCGTTCTTTGATTTAACGTCTGTTCACTATGGCAGTTTGTGCATGTACGTAGATCCTTTGTTGCACAGTTTTGCTTGTGTATTGAACTTTAATTGTTTGGGAACCAGAAAAACACGAAAGCAGAATCAGAACGC
>JAPXFY010000014.1:73343784-73356284 GCA_030674185.1 Monoplex corrugatus
TGCTACTGTTGCTGCTGCTGCTGCTACCACCACCACCACCACCACCACCACTACCACCACCACCAATACCACTACTTCTACTGCTGCTGCTGCTACTACTACTACTACTACTATCATCATCATCCTGTTACTACTGCTACTGCTGCTGCTGCTGCTACTACTACTACTACTACTACCACCACCACCACCACCATCCTCCTCCTCCTCCTCCTCCTCATTCATCATCATCATCATCATCATCATCATTACAACTTATACAGCGCCTTATTTCACATGACGGCCAATACTATTAACAGCGGTTTTTTCTTACTTTTTCTTTCGTACTTTCTTTTTTATTTTCTTCTTCTTCTCTCTCATGATGATAGTAATGATAACAATAACGACACAACAACAACAACAAACAACAGCAATAATAATGATAATAAAGATAATGATAATAATGATAATAATAATAATAATAACAATAATAATAATATGCACAGCACCTCATTTCACAAGATCGCCAATATTACTGACAACGTTTTTTTTCTGATTTTTTCTTTCGTACTTTCTTTTTATTTTCTTCTCTCTCTGTGTGTCTGTCTGTGTGTCTGTCTGTCTGTCTGTCTCTCTGTCTGTCTGTCTCTCTCGCTCGCTCTCTCCTATTTTCTCTTTCTTTTCTTTTTTTTTTAATGATTTTTTTCTATGTAAATGCAAGTATTGATGAAGAAACAATAACGGAAATAAAGTATATTGCACAAATGCTCCTTGTTTGTTCAACTGTGTGCGAGTGAGTTAAGCTAACGTCTATGCACGTTGTATTCTGCTTTGGCGATGCCAGATGTTAGTGGTAGAACTTGTGTTCAATACTTTTTGGGTAATAATTTAGTAGCCCTTTGTTACCTTTGGATAATGTTTAGAGGTTGTTTGCACGCACCATTCACAAACGACAGTATACCATAAATCTTACAAGTAGGCCTTATCACTAATATCTTCAAGCCGGTTGGAAGAGAATGAGACAATGTCACTGTCGTTCCTTTGTTAGATGGATGTAAAGTATAATAAAGATAGCTTGTAGCGCAAATAAAGATAGCTTGTAGCATATCAGTCGTCTGAAGAGATTCCTCCACAGGGATGCCGGCGGCTCTTTCAATATAAATAGTATCCCCACCTTCTGGAAATTCTGTGCTAGAAAGAAATTTCTTCTTTTCTGTCACTGTCTTTGTTTCTGCCTTGTTACTGTGCTAGCTGAAAGTCTTACGTACTTTCTCTTAGGATTGATAATTTGATACATGTATTAAATGCAGCTTTTGGCTCTAGGAAAATGTGATATGCAGAAGCGATTTTAGGTAATTCAAGCCCGTTTTTATATATGTTTAAGTGTCTTTAGTTCTGTTTAAATCTTGTACTGAAATATGTTTTTTTAACCCCTTGTGTGATAAGAAGAACAGAGTGGTCAACGCCGGGGGCATCTCCTTAGATTATGTGCGCGAGTGCATTGATATGTGTACTTAATTTCTTTTCTTTTGTTTCTTTTCCTGCTAAAGTATTGTGTAGGTTTTGAAATGGATATAGCCCTGATATGGCTCTATGCAGTCGGCTGGGCTTTAAGCAAAAATAAGAATAAAACAGCAATCCAAAGAGAGCAGGATATTATCACCTGGACTACCGTTCACTAGATACTAGATGAAAGACGACGATATGGGAGAGGAAGAGACAAGAACATCTGGTGACAAACAATGAGGGACCTCAAAGCCCTGAAACACAGCTCAGGTACCATACAGAGGCCGGTCCACAACAGAGAAGAGTGGAGAATTTTCGTTGCTGTCTTACATATCATCATGGGCAGTAAGTAAGTAACAGCTGATCCAACATTTAACTCTTTGACTCCCGCACCCTGTCCACCAGCATCCTGCATTGTCAACCATGCTAGCGGGAAGCTGGTGGATAGAGTGAGGGAGTCAAAGCGTTAAGTTTTTGCAGTTGATGGATAGGGTGCATTAGTCAAGCTGGTGGATAGGGTGAGGGAGTCAAAGCGTTAAGTTTTTGCAGTTGATGGATAGGGTGCAGGAGTCAAAGGGTTAACTGAAGTCAATGCAATGATGTGATAATCAATAAGACATGTTAATGTTTAAAGTAATGGAACACAAGACAACAATGATGTGATAATCAATAAGACACGTTAATGTTTAAAGTAATGGAACACAAGACAACAATGATGTGATAATCAATAAGACACGTTAATGTTTAAAGTAATGGAACACAAGACAACAATGATGTGATAATCAATAAGACACGTTAATGTTTAAAGTAATGGAACACAAGACAACAATGATGTGATAATCAATAAGACACGTTAATGTTTAAAGTATTGAAACGTAAGACAACAATGATGTGATAATCAATAAGACACGTTAATGTTTAAAGTATTGAAACATAAGACAACAATGATGTGATAATCAATAAGACACGTTAATGTTTAAAGTATTGGAACACAAGACAACAATGATGTGATAATCAATAAGACACGTTAATGTTTAAAGTAATGAAACACAAGACAACAATGATGTGATAATCAATAAGACACGTTAATGTTTAAAGTATTGGAACACAAGACAACAATGATGTGATAATCAATAAGACATGTTAATGTTTAAAGTATTGGAACACAAAACAACAATGATGTGATAGTCAATAAGACACGTAATGTTTAAAGTATTGGAACACAAAACAACAATGATGTGATAATCAATAAGAAATGTTAATGTTTAAAGTATTGGAACACAAGACAACAATGATGTGATAATCAATAAGACACGTTAATGTTTAAAGTAATGGAACACAAGACAACAATGATGTGATAATCAATAAGACACGTTAATGTTTAAAATAATGGAACACAAGACAACAATGATGTGATAATCAATAAGACACGTTAATGTTTAAAGTATTGGAACACAAGACAACAATGATGTGATAATCAATAAGACACGTTAATGTTTAAAGTAATGGAACACAAGACAACAATGATGTGATAATCAATAAGACACGTTAATGTTTAAAGTAATGGAACACAAGACAACAATGATGTGATAATCAATAAGACACGTTAATGTTTAAAGTAATGGAACACAAGACAACAATGATGTGATAATCAATAAGACACGTTAATGTTTAAAGTAATGGAACACAAAACAACAATGATGTGATAATCAATAAGACACGTTAATGTTTAAAGTAATGGAACACAAAACAACAATGATGTGATAATCAATAAGACACGTTAATGTTTAAAGTATTGAAACGTAAGACAACAATGATCTATTTGAATGTTCTGAGTTGAATTAAAGATTACCGCTTCACCTAATTTCCTGTATAAATCAAGTTTAGAACACACACACACACACACACACACACACACACACACACCACACACACACACACACACACACACACACACACACACACACTCACACACACACACGCGCGCGCGCGCACACACACACACGCGCGCGCACACACACACACACACGCACACACACACACACACACACACACTCACACACACACACACACACACACACACACACACACACACACACACACACACACACACACACACACAAGTTGTTTAATTTAATTCATTGTCTCAATATAAATCAAAAGAATAGCTATATCCAGCAATGACAGCTTTTCTCGTACAACAGGATCTAAAACAACTACTTTATTGGAACAGTCAGGGATTTGTCCCAAAAGGATTCATGGCACCCGGGCAACTCCATACGCTATGTTCCCAAATCTTCCAGCAGTTATCTTGCCTGCGCAAAACTTAATGCGCTGGCAAAGTGTTTAAACAGGGAGGGGGCCAGGGGAGGGGAGAGGTGGGGGGAGGGGGAGGGGGTTGGGATGTGTGACACACTGACACCATCAGAATGATTGGAGTGTTAAGAATAGGCGGCGAAGGAGCCAATTGTTATGTCGCCAGGTGGGATATTGAACTCGAAATTTGAATCTTGAGTCCATGACTCCAAGCAACCAGACCATGTTAAAAAAAAAAAAAAAAAAAAAAAAAAAAGGTCCTCCTGAGTGTGTACTCATGACTTTCATCATCATCATCATCATCATCATCATCATCATCATCATCATCATCATCATCATCATCATCATCATCATCATCATCATCATCATCATCATCATCATCATGTGCCCTGCCGCATGGTATTGACGATCATGGGCCTTCATACGAATCTATCCCTTGTCGCTGCAAGTATATCTTCCACCTGTCTGTCCTCAGCCACCCTGCAAGTCGGTCCAGTATTTTCTCCCTGGGTCTACCTGGTGCTCTCTTTCCCTCCAGCTTTGATGTAGAAAAACCACAAGATCTACTGATTAAAAATAATAACATGCATCCCACCTTCTCCTTTAAAAAAATGTCAAGAAGTTTTATCAATGTACAAGTACTAAGTTTAAGATTAAGATTGCATACATCATCATCATCATGTGTCCTGTGCATGGTGTTGGCGATCATGGGCCTCCATACGAATCTTTCTCTCTTGTTGCTGCAAATACATCTCCCGCCTCTCTCTGTCCTCAGCCACCTGCAAGTCCGTCCAACATTTTCTCCCTGGGTCTACCTGGTGCTCTTTCCCTCCAGCTTTCCTGCTGTGACCAGGTGCTCTAATTTCTCTTTCCTCACAAAAATCCTATGAATGTTGCTTGTCTTTGCCTAATCTTCTTGATCAATGATCTTCTTGTGTCTGCCTCCTTTAAGGTTGTCTCGTCTGTTTTGTTTGCTGTCCATGGAACTCTCAATATTCTTCTTAGAAACCACATCTCAGTTGCCTCAATTTTGCTCTTACTTTCGCAAGAGGAAAATCTCTGTCGCGAAGGTCACGTTCTAACACACAACCCCTGAGTTGTTTCGCAATAGACTCAGCTGAAACACTGTTCCATATGATTGTATCTGTAAGGCAATCACAGTTGATTAGTCATCATGACAATACCACTCAGCTACAGAAATGAGTGCTTAATCGAATTCGTCAAGCAATTGAAGATAACACGCGATTTCACAGTTTGTGGAGCTGTAACTGTCGCTGATAAAACCGCTCCTATAGTTCAGCTACGAGATACTTAGTACAATTAATCATAGATAACAGAAATCACGCCAAAACCAGGGCAGGCCCCAAGGCTTCTGTGACGTTACACTTTGTAGCCTTTTCATGTTTAGGCAACGGACATCATTTGCCTGTTTAGATCAACATTACTTGCCTCGAAGGAGAACTTTTACAGATAGCGCTGCATAATGGAATCCTACAACATCTATTTGGTGTGAGTGTTAGACTGTTTATTACTTTGATGATAATGGCGACAGGAGTGTTAGTTTTTACAGTCCAAGTGTTCGCTGTTTTGTTAGTCTTGCAGAGACCATTGTCACAAACCTCTGTAAACGGTCTTATGTGTGTTTTATTTAACTGCTTATTCATTCGTCTATCATAAACAGAAGAATTGAATGGAAGATTTTGATAGAATGATTCTCGATAGTGTGTGTGTGTGTGTGTGTGTGTGTGTGTGTGTGTGTGTGTGTGTGTGTGTGTGTGTGTGTGTGTGTGTGTGTGTGTGTGTGTTTGTAATGTGTTGTGCGTGTGTGTGTACATGTGTGTGTTGTGTTGTGTGTGTGTGTGTGTGTGTGTGTTTATTGTGTTGTGTGTGTGTGTGTGTGTGTGTTTTGTTGTGTTGTAATGTGGTGTGTGTGTGTGTGTGTTTGTTGTGTTGTAATGTGTTGTGTGTGTGTTGTGTTGTGTTGTGTGTGTGTGTGTGTGTGTGTGTGTGTGTGTGTGTGTGTGTGTGTGTGTGTGTGTGTGTGTGTGTATGTGTGTGTGTGTGGTGTGTTGTGTGCGTGTGTATGTTTGTTTGTGTGTGTGTGTGTGTTGTGTGATGTGTGTGTATGCATACGTGTATGCATATGTGTGTGTGTGTGTGTGTGTATGTGTGTGTGTGTGTGTGTGTGTGTGTGTGTGTGTGTGTGTGTGTGTGTGTGTGTGCATGCTTGTTAAAATGAAAATGAGACCCAATTTTCAGTTATCATGACTATGATCCAAACTAATATTAATTAAATTCTCCTAGTAGGGATTTCAAAGTCAAGAATCAAGTCAATTCAACCTGATTATCTTCAAAGAGAAATTGTTCTATAGTATTATGCATACACATGAATTATCACACTCACTCTAAAAATACATTGACATACAGCATAACATCAATCAATTATCTGGGATGAAGTAAAGCAAGCAAGCGCATACACACGTGACGCATGACCCACGCGCACATACGCTTTCATAACAAAGTATTCAGTCATTACAATAAAAAAGCGAATCTGTACAAACACATGATTGTCACCATACAGATACACTGGTATACAAAGTGGAACAGAAACAACAAACAAATGTATTACTTAGTATGAAATAATAAAGTAAACACACATACACACACACATATACACACATACTACATAAAATACATTACATACATACATACATACATACATAACATGCATGCATGCATACATATACACATACACACATACATACATACATTCATATATACATACACACATACATGCATACATACATACATACATACGTACGTACGTACACTACTACACATATACAATACATACATACATACATACATACATACATAACATACATATTACTCAGTTGCTTACGTAAAAAAATCAAAAAAACATTCAATCTAATACAAACAAGAAGTTTGTGTTATTCATACGTATATCTCCATCAGATAATACATAGCCAAATTTGGTATATCTTCGTCAGTTTGAGCAAGCAAAGTGAATAATTTACTGTTAAAACACACATTCAACTTATATAACCAGGACTTGGTCAAATTGTAATCAAACAAAAAAGAAAAAAAAAAAAAACAAACAAACAAACAAACAAACAAACAAACACACAACCAACCAACCAACCAACCAAACAAACACAACACAAACAAACAAACAAACAAACAAACAAACAAACAAACAAACAAACAAAACAAAAACGAACCGTGCTTTTAGTATCGTTAACAAGAAAGTTATAGCAAAGCAAGTACATGTCGTTTAACACAGATATGTTTAACACATATTTTAAAAGTATTGTGAGCAGTCAGAATAATCGAAATGATACAAAACTTGACGTTTTAAGTTTGTATTCAATTGTTTGCACGTACAGAGACAAACATTATACGAGTACACTATGAAATAATAGAGCCTCCAGACGTTTTACATCTGCAGTGTGGGTGGGCAGCAATTACAGTTTCAGTTTCAGTTTCTCAGGATGACGTCTCCGCCCTCGGAATGAATTCCAGAATAAGCACTAAAGTCACATGTGCCATGTGATGGAGAAGGTCCACAATGATCACGGCACAAGCCTTAAGCCTGCACATAAATCCACGAGCTGGCCAGGTCCTGAGATCCTACCTAGATCACAACCCTGGGGTAGTAGGGGAGTGAGGTGGCAGAGACCTCAACTAAACCCGGGGCCAGTATCACGAGGGCGGCGCCCATCCCCTCTCCCTCGATTCAAATTCATATTCATATTTACATTTATTTTTACCAAGACTTCAGAAAAGCAAGAAGGCTAATTGGTTTGCAAGGGTTGTGACCTTGGAAATCAACCTCTCTCGGCAAGAAGGCTAATTGGTTTTTAAGGGTTGTGACCTGGGAAATCAACCTATCTCTCCAATGTTTTATACCAAGACAGCCGGGTAATGCCCTGTTCTTCACGATTTTCAACTACCGTGGGATCTTTAGCGTGCGCAGCCATAAGGCACACGGGTCCGATTCGTTTTTCGTCCCCTTTCGAAGGACTAGACGAGACGTTCAGCTCGATTTTCCGGTCAAACTGAGAAGAAAAGTCGTGGCCGTGGGTAGCAATAAATTCATTATTCATATTGTCACCTAAGTCTGTCCAGTGTTACTCATTGAGGATGGTGAGCATCAGTCGAAGGGATTCATCACACTCAGACAATGTTATATACGCTTCATACAAATCCACCAGCAATTGTCTGACAGACTCCTTGCGTCTACGCAAATCCCCATGCACTTGCGAGATCTTAATCAAATAACGGAGGACGTGACCTTACAATTACTGACACCACAAGAACAACTGGAGCATTGATTAACCCTTTGACTCCCGCACCCTGTCCACCAGCATCCTGCATTGTCAACCATGCTAGCAAAGCAAAAACTTAACCCTTTGACTCCCGCACCCTGTCCACCAGCATCCTGCATTGTCAACCATGCTAGCAAAGCAAACACTTAACCCTTTGACTCTCTCACCCTGTCCACCAGCTTCCTGCATTGTCAACCATGCTAGCAAAGCAAAAACTTAACCCTTTGACTCTCTCACCCTGTCCACCAGCTTCCTGCATTGTCAACCATGCTAGCAAAGCAAAAACTTAACCCTTTGACTCTCTCACCCTGTCCACCAGCATCCTGCATTGTCAACCATGCTAGCAAAGCAAACATTTAACCCTTTGACTCTCTCACCCTGTCCACCAGCATCCTGCATTATCAACCATGCTAGCAAAGCAAAAACTTAACCCTTTGACTCCCTAGCTAGTGGATAGGGTTTGGGAAGTCAAAGGGTGAATTTTTTGCAGATGGAGGACAGGGTGCGGGAGTCAAAGGGTTAAGATGAGCGGCAAACAGGCCAGTTTTCATGTTACAGACACGCTGAGTTAGTTCTTTGGGTAGAGCCGTGGACTCAAGATCTGATATCTTGAGTTCAGTCCCAGCCCATAACATTAAAAACTGGCCTGTTCGCTGCACTTATTAATACTTCAATCATTTTGGTAGTGTCAGCTTGGCCTTTCGAAGGTCGTACCCCCACCCTTGTCTCTATTTTAAGATCTTGCCACCGCACAAGGTTTTGCGCAGGATCAACCTTCAATCATTTTGGTAGTGTCAGCTTGGCCTTTCGAAGGTCGTACCCGCACCCTTGTCTCTATTTTAAGATCTTGCCACCGCACAAGGTTTTGCGCAGGATCAAATAATTGCTGCAGATTTGGGTAAGGAGCGCGTATGGAATTGTCCGAGTGTGATGAATCCCTGTTGAAAAAACTCCAAACTCTATGTCAGAGACTGGAGCTTAACTCGAGAGTTCAGATCACATGTGGAGATTGTGCTGGACTGCAACTGACGCCCTGGAATATGTACATGTATTTATTCATTATCCATTTCTCAGGTATTCACCTCAGTTTGACATGAAAATTGAACTGAACGTCTAGTCATTCGGAACGGGACGAAAACCGAGTCGGACCCGTGTGCCTTCTGGTTGCGCACGCTAAAGATCCCACGACAGTTGAAAATCGTGAAGAGAAGGCATTCACCCGGCTGTCTTGGTATAAAACATTGGGCAGATAGATTGATTTCTCAGGTCCCACCCCTTGAAGACCAATTAGCCTTCTTGCCTTTCTGAAGTCTTGGTAAAAAAAAAATAGTGACTATGAATATGAATTTGAAACGAGGGAGAAGGGAGAGACGCCGCCCTCGTGGTAGTTGAGGTCTCTGCCACCCCACTCCCCTACGACCCCCTAGGAGCGCAGAGATGTCTTGAGAAATTAAAATTGAAACTGAAACTTTAATGATAACTCATGATCGCCTTATCCCCACCCCCGTGGAAATGTTGGGGGTTCTTTTTTTTTTTGTCGTTTTTTTTTTTTTGTCACTGTTTCTTTTTTTCCTCCTTTGCTTTCTGTCATTTCTTCCTATCATTTTCTGTCTTGCTGGTCCATTCACTTAGGTGAATTTTTGGCTCTAGAGAAACGAGATATGTAGAAGCAATTTTAAGTAATTTAGGCCTGTTTCTATAATGTTTTAGTGTCCTAAGTTATGTTTAAATTTGTATTCAGGTACGTTTTTTAATCCCATTTGCGATAAATTTTACTGAGTGGTCAACGCCAGGGACATCTCCTTAGATTATGTGCGTGAATGCATTGATATGTGTACTTCATTTTCTTTCTTTCTTTTTAAAAATATTTTTCTTGTTGAAGAATTGTGTATGTTTTAAAACGGTTATAGCCCTGATATGGCTCTACGCGATCGGCTGGGCTTTAAAAAGAAATAACAGTAACAGTAACAGTAACATCTCGTCCCCACTGATACAATAATCTGCTGTTGAGTAATATGAAATCCAAAATAAGTGTGACTGCCCACGTTCAAGCAAACAGGAACCAGAAAAAAAAAAACACACGAAAAAACAAAGAAAGAAACAAACAAAAACGTGTATTTAAGACAAGACAAGACAAGACAAGACAAGACAAGACAAGACAAGACAAGACAAGACAAGACAAGACAAGACAAGACAAGACAAGACAAGACAAGACAAGACAAGACAGCTGCAGTGCTCTTTCTCTTTCTCTTTCTGTCTCTCTGTTGTATTAAATACGCGTTCTCATTCTGTTTTCGTGTTTCTTTTTTCTGGTTCCTGCTGATGAGTGTAACCGGGTCTGTACAGCAACTCAGACTGATGTTGTGTGTCATATAGTTTTATTCGTTTTTTGTTGGGTTTTTTTTTTATGTATTTGTTCTCATGAAGAAAGAGGATGAAAGACGAGTGGAAGCAGCAGAGCTGTGGTTTTACCGAAGACTGCTGAGGGTCAAATGGACGGATAGGCGCTCAAATGAAAGCATACTGAATGAGTTGGGTACTACACGCAAGCTTCTAGTACTCATACAACGGAGGAAACTGAAATATGTTGGACACGCAATCCGTAATGAGAGAACAGACTTGATGTCCACTGTCCTCCAAGGTAAAGTGGAAGGAAAGAGAAACAGAGGACGGCCACCTGCATCACTTGCTAGAAACATCACAAACATCAGTGGCAAGAAACTCCAGGAGGTGGTCAGACTTAGCCAAGATCGAGAGTGCTGGAGGCAACTTGTGAGGACATCATGTGCAGCGGCCAACACTGTTCCCGGTGACGCCGACAGGTGAGACAGGTGAGAGGTTCTCATCTCCTCAAAATCATGACTGACGATCACCAGATTCTAATTCGTTCCTATGCGCTTGCTGATCAGGATAATAGGGATTTTGCTGGCACTCAAACTCATGTTCTGGACCATATATTTCTTGTACCGACGCCAACGCCAGCGACGGTTGTTGGAAGCTGGCTTGATCCGTCCTGCAGTGCCCAACGTGTGGTCTTCTACCCAGTCTGACATGGCCAATCAGGGCAATTATGTGTGTATTCCTTGCAGTGCTCTATGTCTCTTTCTCTCTGTGGCTCTCTGTCTGTCTGTCTGTCTGTCTCTCTCTCTTTGTCTCTGTTTCTGTGTTGTCTGTCTATCTGTCTGTCTGTGTGTCTGTCTGCCTCTGTCTTCTTGTCTGCCTGTGTCTCTGTCTGTCTCTGTCTTTCTTTCTCTCTCTCTGTCTGTCTGCCTCTCTCTCTCCCCCTCCCCATTTACATGTATCTCCCTAAATGTGTGTGTGAATAAGTGTAGTGTGTGTGTGTGTGTGTGTGTGTGAGTGAGTGTGTGTGTGAGTGAGTGTGTGTGTGTGTGTGTGATGTGTGTGTGTGTGTGAGAGAGAGAGAGAGAGAGAGAGAGAGAGAGAAAGTGGGAGAGGGGAGAGAGAGAAAGAGACAGACAGACAAACAGAGAGAGAGAGACAGATAGAGAGAGACGAGAGAGAGAGAAGAGAGAGAGAGAGAGAGAAGAAGAAGAAGAAGAAGAAGAAGAAGAAGAAGAAGAAGAAGAAGAAGAAGAAGAAGAAGAAGAAGAAGAACAAGAAGAAAACAAGAAGAAGAACAAGAAGAAGAAGAACAAGAAGAACAAGAACAGAAGAAAAAAAGAAGAAGAAGAAGAAGAAGAAGAAGAAGAAGAAGAAGACAAGAAGAAGAAGAACAAGAACAAGAAGAAGAACAACAACAACAAGAAGAAATTTATTCAAAAGGACTACAGCCCCACTTAGAGGACATATAAACATTATGGAAACACAAAGTCAATGACATGGTCATTCTTTGATAACACACACTTTAAACAGTATGGAAACCGACATGAATCATATAGTCATTCAATAGTACAAATAAAATATAAATTAGTTGGAATAGTCACACATATGTCCGAACTAGAGACTATTTTACGAACTAGAGACTAACTTTAAGACAAGGCAATCTCTCTTCTGTTCAGAGCTGCCAGATGTTGCCAAATTTCTTTTTTTCTTTTTAAAAAAAATTAAGGATCATTGCATTCAGAGTGGTTATCTTTGTGCTCACCTGTTTTCGTCCTATTTTGTACGCCACCTTAATGGCCACAGAAGCTGGCACAGTTTTTTCAATGCGATGATGAAGATATCGATGAGGATGATAATCATGTTACTATAGAGTTCCATCTAGGACTGAGACTGCGTGATAGGGCTGTACTTTATGCTTACTATCATAATACATTCTGATGTCAACTAGGCCCGACAGATACAGACACCTGCGGTGCTAGTCAGAAGATTTGAGCGACACCTTAATGCTGT
>JAPXFY010000014.1:73361284-73368784 GCA_030674185.1 Monoplex corrugatus
ATTGCATAGTGAGGCTACCTCCATGTTGATAGGGCCTTTGTATACATAAATACCAGAGATGAATATTGCATAGTGAGGCTACCTCCATGTCGATAGGGGCCTTTGTATACATAAATACCAGAGATGAATATGCATAGTGAGGCTACCTCCATGTCGATAGAGGTCTTTGTATACACATAAATACCAGAGATGAATATTGCATAGTGAGGCTACCTCCATGTCGATAGGGGTCTTTGTATACATAAATACCAGAGATGAATATTGCATAGTGAGGCTACCTCCATGTCGATAGGGTCTTTGTATACATAAATACCAGAGATGAACATTGCAGAGTGAGGCTACCTCCATGTTGATAGGGGCCTTTGTTTACATAAATACCAGAGATGAATATTGCATAGTGAGGCTACCTCCATATTGATAGGGGCCTTTGTTTACATAAATACCAGAGATGAACACTGCATAGTGAGGCTACCTCCATGTTGATAGGGCCTTTGTTTACATAAATACCGAGATGAACATTGCACAAGATAGATACCTCTATGTTGACATAGCCCATTGTTTACATAAATACCAGAAATGAATATTGCATAGTGAGGCACCTCTACGTCAGAATGGGTCTTTGTTTACATAAATGCCAGAGATGAACATTGTACCAGTTAAGCTACCTCTACGTCAGAATGGGTCTTTGTTTACATAAATGCCAGAGATGAACATTGCACCAGTTAAGCTACCTCTACGTCAGAATGGGTCTTTGTTTACATAAATGCCAGAGATGAACATTGCACCAGTTAAGCTACCTCTACGTCAGAATGGGTCTTTGTTTACATAAATGCCAGAGATGAACATTATACCAGTTAAGCTACCTCTACGTCAGAATGGGTCTTTGTTTACATAAATGCCAGAGATGAACATTGTACCAGTTAAGCTATCTCTACGTCAGAATGGGTCTTTGTTTACATAAATGCCAGAGATGAACATTGCACCAGTTAAGCTACCTCTACGTCAGAATGGGTCTTTGTTTACATAAATGCCAGAGATGAACATTGTACCAGTTAAGCTACCTCTACGTCAGAATGGGTCTTTGTTTACATAAATGCCAGAGATGAACATTGCTACCAGTTAAGCTACTCTACGTCAGAATGGGTCTTTGTTTACATAAATGCCAGAGATGAACATTGTACCAGTTAAGCTACTTCTACGTCAGAATGGGTCTTTGTTTACATAAATGCCAGAGATGAACATTGCACCAGTTAGGCTACCTCTACGTCAGAATGGGTCTTTGTTTACATAAATGCCAGAGATGAACATTGCACCAGTTAAGCTACCTCCATGTCTAATATGGGCCTTTTTGCACCTTTATTGTCTCTATGGGCCTTTGTTTACGTAAATGCATGTTGATACGGGCCTGTTGTTTACATAAATACCAGAGGTGAACCTTGCACCAGTTAGGCTACCTCCATGTGTATGTGGGCCTTTGTTCACATAAATACAGGAGATGAACATTGTACCAGTTAGACTACTTTCTATGTTGTGATATAGGCCTTTGTTTACATAAATACCTGTGATGAACATTGCACTAGTTAGGCTACCTCCACGTCTATATGAGCCTTTGTTAACATAAAATAATGCCAGAGATGAACATTGCACCAGTTAGGCTACCTCCATCTTTCACGCTCATGCGTGAATGCGTGGGTTTGCGTCAAAATACCTGCCTTGCGTTCTGCAATGTTGTGTATCCTCCAGTTCTTCCTTCGTCTCACCCTTATATTGTTCCTTAAAGAATAGTTATTATTACGATTCTTTGAACTCTTTTATACATAGTTTTAACAACTTTATTGTTTGTTTGTTTTTTGAAAATATGATTTTAAGTCCAATGGTGCTTTTTTCCCCTCAGTCTTGACTCCACAGTCTTGACTGAAATTAGCCAATATTCATATCGCAGATTTAACACAAAATGTGTATAAATGTAATCGTTCAGGAATCGGTTATTGCTTGATATTGATTTTGCTTGACATCTCTCTCTCTCTCCCTCCCTCTCTCTCTCCTTCAAACTCTTTTTAAACAAAAATTTAAACAAACACACAAAAACAAAAATAAAGGAGAGTGTTTCATAGCTACCGGAGGTGTGTGTGTGTATGTGTGTGTGTGCGCGTGTATTTGTGTGTGTGTGTGTGGTGTGTGTGTGCATTTGTGTGTGAGAGAGAGAGAGAGAGAGAGAGAGAGAAAGAAAGAGAGAGAGAAAGAGAAAGAGAGAGAGAGAAGAGAGAAAGAGAGAGAGAGGTGGGGGGGGGGAGAAGGATGCCTTAGCAAGATTTTCTTAGCCGTTTCAAGATGGATCTTTACCAAATTGTCAAAAATCGTGTGGATTGTTAAGGGGTGGTGACACCCAACACCTACACAATCTTCTCAGCGTGAGCTTTAACGAGACTTACGTCACGTACGATCTCCACACGACACCATCATCGTCAGATAAGAGGTCGTCTTTTTCCTACATGCAACACTGATTCACAGTGACCTATATTGCAGAAGTACACATCTTACATAGAAGACTGATAGATATGATTATCATTGGTTGCATCATGACACTGACAAATGACTAATAGAGAGAGTACTCCACACTTGTCTACACGATCGGTGAACTAAATAGTTGTATGTGTGTTTCTGAAGTAACAGCCCGACGTATACTTCACTACTAGTACTAAACTGTCAATTTACAACAGCAAAGCATTTAAGATCCTAAAAAAAAAAAACAAAAAAAACAAAAAAAAAAAAAAAACCCGCACACTGAATAATACAGTATTAGACTGGAATCCAAAACAAGTGCGACTGCCAACGTTCAAGCAAACAGGAACCAGAAAACACGAAAACAGAATGAGAATGCGTATCTAATACAACAAGACAAGACAGGCGAAAATTTTCGGCCAACTGGCCTTTGTCAAGCGATATATCACAAACAAACAAACAAACAACAGATACAAATATTAGGAAAAAAAGACTAAAACTTTCCTGCTGCTTCGTCGGAGATTAGCATCTGTCCTGTCTGGTTGTATTAAATACGCATTCTGGTTCTATTTTCGTGTTTTTTTTTTTTAATTTTACTATTAGACTGGAACTGCTTTGAAGAGGAAACAGTCAAAACACCATCAACCAACCGCTTCTGCACTCTGCACGTTAAACATTCCAAGAGAAAACAGAAAATGTACTCTGTGGTGTGACTGAAGATGAACTTCATTTCTTAGATAACTGTATTAGAATTAGATACAAAACAACGAGAATGAAGTAGATGAAAATGGATCAAGAAAACTATTACTTTCAACAAATGATCGCTCTAAATCCAAATATGCTACATCCAAATTAAGGAAGATAATTTACAAGCGTGTATTGAAGAATCTGCCTCTGACAGTCTGGGAAAACTGAAAAATGCTCAGTCACTCATAGATTTGTGGGTTTTATTTCTATTGATGGTAATGGTGATAACGAGAAATGTGAAATCTTTAACCATTGAAATCGTTCACTGTTGTTTCAGTATAATTATCACAACCAACCAACGTCTTACACAGTTACAGCCCTGCTTAGGTTTCTTATGCAAATAAATGTGTTCTGAGTTCTGATACACCAAGCGCAGAACCCTTTCCCATCGCACTTATGCCAGTCGTGTATGTGTGTGTGTGTGGTGTGTGTGTGTGTGTGTGTGTGTGTGTGTGTGTGCGCGCGCACGCGCGCATTTTTTCCCCCCACCTCCGATGAGCACATCAAGATCATGAACGAAGCAGAAAATCTAGGAAAAATATAGTGGATAAACTTGATTATTTCTAGCTTCCTTATTTTCTATTTTCTTTTAACGTGTGTATCAGCGAAAATCAAGAATTACCGTGTTTACGTTCTGAAACAAGACAGTTTTTGTAGCATTTGTACCTCCCACATCCATGATAAACCGCGTGACTGGCGTTGCATAATTTTGACCTGCTGTGACCTTTCGGTAAACAAGTCCGGGAGCTTCGCGGATTCACGCCGCCGATAGAGTTGTCTGCTCTTCCACTGGCCCATCAGGAAGTTCGCTAAGACAACCAATCCTTGGAAGTTGAATGATAGGCGTACTATAAGTATTATTAGTACTATCCTGCTGAATATCTGTCTCCGAAGCGGCGTTTTTGTGGTCAGTACATTTACACCATTTTTCTTTTCAGAAAGGTTTACGTACATTGTTTGTAGATGTAAACTTTATGGCCAGCCGACAGTGTTGTATGGAACGAGAATCCCGATGTTTGTCTAAAAAGGGAATCCCCAGATTTACGTCTCTGTCGTTTCACTCTGTGACTCTCTTGCAGTAAGATTAAAATGAAGATCAGCAGAACACGAGCAATTTCTCGATCTGTCTAAAACGGTTGTGATAATTAAATAATAAGCCTATTATAATATATATATATATATTTGTATTGTGGTTTTCAGTCCCGTGTCATGTGACAGGGACTGAAAACTACAATACAAATATATAATATATACCCTAATAGGCTTATTATTTAATTATCACAACCGTTTTAGACAGATCGAGAAATTGCTCGTGTTCTGCTGATCTTCATTTTAATCTTATTGCAAGAGAGTCACAGAGTGAAATGACAGACTGATGTATCATATAATCATGTAGATCTACATCAGTACACGATCTTCAAAAGTCGTAAGTAAGTGGGGCAATGCCAATCATGCCCAATGGTCCAGCCAAGTATTACTGGACAGCCAAGTTACTAGGCCTAGTGCTTTGAGTATTGAGTTTGTTCAGATTGGCCTCGGATCATTCCATACATGCTCCACCAAAATATTGCCAGCAGTTCTCTGACAGACTGCCTGAGTCTGTGCAAAATCCTGTGTGCTGGCAAGGTCTTGTAAAGGGGAGAGGGAGTAGAGGGACCTATGAAAGACTATGCTGATGCCACCAAAATGATGGAAACATTAAGGTACATAGTGAACAGGCCACTTCTTAGATGGAAACATTAAGATAGGCCATGAACAGGCTGCATTTTAAATGGAAACATTAAGATGGGCGGTGAGCAGGTTGCTTTTTATATGGAAACATTAACCTAGCCCTTTGACTTCCTGCACTGTATTTACCACTTGCAAAAAAATAACCCTCTGACTTTCTCACCCTATCCACCAGCTTCCTGCAGGAAGCTGTTGGATAGAGTGAAGGAATCAAAAGGTTACATTTTTGCTTTTCTGTCATGGTTGACAAAACAGGATGCTAGTACTGTAGTAGATAGGCTGAGGGTGTCAAAGGGCAAGGTTAGGTCTTTCAGATGAGATGGGACAGTATGCAGAGGTCCCCTAAACTGGATGGATTCAACCAGGTACAGTGACTCATACTGAATGAGTGACAAATGTGAGAGTACCTGGCCTGTTTCAGTATAGACTATTACTGTATTACTATTAGTATAAAGTGTAGCTATCTACTATTACATTTTAGTACAAAAGTGTAACTTCTGCACCACGTCTAGAGTGATGAAACATTACACACCCACATGCACTTCCCTTCACACACACACACACACACACACACACACCGTCTAATATCACTTATAGTGAAAAGACGTTAAATCAAGCAACGAACGAACACACACACACACACACACACACACACACACACACACACACACCACACACACACACACACACACACACATGCAGAGATTAGATTTATGTCTTGCTATTTCAGCTGATACAGCACACAAACATAGATGCACATGCACACACACACACTTGAACACACACACACACACTTGAACACACACACACTTGAACACACACACACACTTGAACACACACACACCACACACACACACACACACACACACACACACACACACACACACACACACACACATAACAATACATGGACTTTTCCTTGTACTCAAAAAGAAAAAAAACTGACCACATATCTCCTCTCCTGGCACAACTTCACTGGCTCCCTGTATCAAAGTGCATACAGTGCAAACTAGACACCATGTGCTACAAAAGCCTCAATAACGCAGCCCCCAATTACCTGTCAAGCCTACTTGAGATCTATGTTCTCTCACGTACCCTCCGCTCTGCCTCCGATCCTCTGACTTTTTGCTTTCCACACACTAAACTCAATACCTGTGGTCCACGAGCCTTCTCTGTTTCTGGTCCACTCTCATGGAACAAACTTCCTCTCTCAGTCCGTCAGCAACCTACTTTTGTCTCCTTCAAGTCCGCTCTCAAAACTCACCTTTTCTCCTCTGCATAAAATCCTGACCTCACTCAACCCCCTCTGCAGCCTGTCTCTGCTCGGAGTGGAATCACATTGTAATATATAATTGTATATATATAATATATGCTCTCTGTAATTTTCCATTGCTTTTCTTCTTTTCCCCCATTTATAGCCGTGTGTGTGTGTGTGTGTGTGTGTGTGTGTGTGTGTGTGTGTGTGTGTGTGTGTGTGCGCGCGCGTGCGTGCATGTGTGTGCGTGTGTGCGTATATGTTTGTTCAGCGCTTAGATATGAATTTTATCAGGATTTTGCACTATTTAAATGTTATTATTTTTATTATTATAAAAGCTCATTTGTTTAGACACATACATAATCACACAGACACAGAGACATATGTTTTACACACACACACACACACACACACACACACACACACACACACACACACACACACACACACACACACACACACACCACACACACACAAACACACACACAAACAAAAAAAAAGCTATGCTCAAATAGAAAAGGAGATGTTGGCAATACTCTTCGGTCTGGAAAGATTTGAGAGATACATCACCGGAAGAGACATCCTGGTGGAGACCGACCACAAACCACTAGAGACCATTCACAAGAAGAGCCTGCTCTCAGCACCTAAGAGGATTCAGAGGATGCTACTCAGAACTCAGACGTTCAGGTACACGGTAGTATACAAGCGTGGATCTGAGATGCACCTGGCTGACACCCTCAGCAGAGCAGTCTGTGGAAAAGCGGAACAGCAAGTCACCCACAAGGAAGCAGTTTTCCTCACAGACCTGGAGAAAACAGACTCCTTGCAAGAACTGGCCATCAGCCAAGAGAGACTGAACAGTCTGCAGCAAACAACTCAGGAAGATGCAACCATGAAAACCCTGAAAGCTGTCATTCTACAAGGCTGGCCAGAGGAGAAACAACAACTTTCATTACGGTTACAACAATACTTTCCTTTCAGGGAGGAACTGTCAGTCCACAACGGACTTGTCTTCAAAAGCCACAGAGTAATTGTATCTGAAAGCGAAAGAGCAGACATTCTTGAGAAACTTCATGCAACCCACTCAGGAATTCAGAGCTGCATAAGAAGAGCACGTGAGATAATCTACTGGCCCAGGATGATTATGGACATTGAAGATTTTGTCAAAACATGCAGCGCCTGTAACACATACCAACGTGGTCAGCAGAAGGAACCACTTATCAGTACAGAGATCCCTGACCTGCCCTGGCAACACATCGCTTGTGACA
>JAPXFY010000014.1:73373784-73431284 GCA_030674185.1 Monoplex corrugatus
AACAGATATTAAGAATCCACCATTTATCCAGAATTGTCATGCTGTGTCTGTCAGCCAGTGTGATCATTGTGCTGAAAATGCTGTTGTCTGTCTGCCAGTGTGATCATTGTGCTGAAGATGTGAATGTTGTACTTTTGTAACATTGAAGATAAATATTTTCTCTTTCAAATGATTTATAACATCATGGCTTTATTGTATCATAATTATTATAGTGTTGTCATGCTCTGTCTGTCTGCCAGTGTGATTATTGTGCTGAAGATACTGTTGTCTGTTTGCCAGTGTGATCATTGTGCTGAAGATACTGTTGTCTGTCTGCCAGTGTGATCGTTGTGATCATTGTGCTGAAGATACTGTTGTCTGTCTCAGTGTCTGCCAGTGTGATCATTGTGCTGAAGATACTGTTGTCTGTCTGCCAGTGTGATCATTGTGCTGAAGGTACTGTTGTCTGTCTGCCAGTGTGATCATTGTGCTGAAGGTACTGTTGTCTGTCTGCCAGTGTGATCATTGTGCTGAAGATACTGTGTCTGTCTGCCAGTGTGATCATTGTGATCATTGCTGAGATACTGTTGTCTGTCTGCCAGTGTGATCATTGGTCTTGTGCTGAAGATACTGTTGTCTGTCTGCCAGGGGATGTGATCATTGTGCTGAAGATACTGTTTCTGTCGCAGTGATCATGTTCATTGTGCTGAAGATACTGGTCTGGACATTCTACTTCTATGTCGGCACAGCCTGCGGGTTCAGACCAGGACTCAGCGTTTCATCATTGTTGGTGCACAGCCAGTGGGTAGAGGAAGACCTCATCCGTACTCTGTAAGTTATTTCCTGCCTCTTGATACAAATCTATTCAAACTCAGAGTGTGTTTTTTCATGTTGTAGTCTGCTCCCAGTACTGTTTATTACTGCTCTCGCGAGTCTTGCACCTCAGACTATGATCTTCTATTTTGAAGAACTGATAGGTAGAGGAAGGTGTTTGGAGCTTAGTCTGTCAGATGTTTGTTTTATTTTGTTTTGTCCTTTCCTGGTAAGCATTCATACTGTATCAAGTATACAGCTTGATATCAGCATAAATAGACCTGTAGCTGACTGTATCAAGTATACAGCTTGATATCAGCATAAATAGACCTGTAGCTGACTGTAGGAAATATACAGCTTGATATCAGCTTAAATAGACCTGTAGCTGACATGTATCAAGTATACAGCTTGATATCAGCATAAATAGACCTGTAGCTGACTGTAGGAAATATACAGCTTGATATCAGCATAAATAGACCTGTAGCAGACTGTATAAAGTATACAGCTTGATATCAGCATAAATAGACCTGTAGCTGACTGTAGGAAATATACAGCTTGATATCAGCATAAATAGACCTGTAGCTGACTGTAGGAAATATACAGCTTGATATCAGCATAAATAGACCTGTAGCTGACTGTATAAAGTATACAGCTTGATATCAGCATAACTAGACCTGTAGCTGACTGTATAAAGTATACAGCTTGATATCAGCATAAATAGACCTGTAGCAGACTGTATAAAGTATACAGCTTGATATCAGCATAAATAGACCTGTAGCAGACTGTATAAAGTATACAGCTTGATATCAGCATAAATAGACCTGTAGCTGACTGTATAAAGTATACAGCTTGATATCAGCATAAATAGACCTGTAGCAGACTGTATCAAGTATACAGCTTGATATCAGCATAAATAGACCTGTAGCAGACTGTATCAAGTATACAGCTTGATATCAGCATAAATAGACCTGTAGCAGACTGTATAAAGTATACAGCTTGATATCAGCATAAATAGACCTGTAGCTGACTGTATAAAGTATACAGCTTGATATCAGCATAACTAGACCTGTAGCTGACTGTATAAAGTATACAGCTTGATATCAGCATAAATAGACCTGTAGCTGACTATAGGAAATATACAGCTTGATATCAGCATAAATAGACCTGTAGCTGACTATAGGAAATATACAGCTTGATATCAGCATAAATAGACCTGTAGCAGACTGTAGGAAATATACAGCTTGATATCAGCATAAATAGACCTGTAGCAGACTGTAGGAAATATACAGCTTGATATCAGCATAAATAGACCTGTAGCTGACTATAGGAAATATACAGCTTGATATCAGCATAAATAGACCTGTAGCAGACTGTAGGAAATATACAGCTTGATATCAGCATAAATAGACCTGTAGCTGACATGTATAAAGTATACAGCTTGATATCAGCATAAATAGACCTGTAGCTGACTGTAGCAAATATACAGCTTGATATCAGCATAAATAGACCTGTAGCTGACTGTAGGAAATATACAGCTTGATATCAGCATAAATAGACCTGTAGCTGACTATAGGAAATATACAGCTTGATATCAGCATAAATAGACCTGTAGCTGACTGTAGCAAATATACAGCTTGATATCAGCATAAATAGACCTGTAGCTGACTATAGGAAATATACAGCTTGATATCAGCATAAATAGACCTGTAGCTGACTGTAGGAAATATACAGCTTGATATCAGCATAAATAGACCTGTAGCTGACTATAGGAAATATACAGCTTGATATCAGCATAAATAGACCTGTAGCTGACTGTAGGAAATATACAGCTTGATATCAGCATAAATAGACCTGTAGCTGACTGTAGCAAATATACAGCTTGATATCAGCTTAAATAGACCTTTAGCTGCTATGATATATTCACATGTGTTGTAATAACTGTACACTATCAGCATGAAGATTGTGTCTTTTAATAACTTGCTTAGTGTGTGTTACTATTGTGTATCTTTATTTGAAAATTACATAAAACTTCATCTCACCTGTCTCATCTGTTGGCGTCACCGGGTTCGGTGTTGGCCGCTGCACATCTGGACACCACCATCTCCCTCCAGGCCGCTCTGTCTTGACTTTTGTGGACAATTTCTTGAATATTTAGGCCACTGATGTTGGTTATGTTCTCGATTTATGAGATTGGAGGTCTGCCTTTCTTCGATTTTTGCCTCTGTTTTTCCTTGAAAGATGGTTGCCATGAGGTTCGTGTTTTTGTTGTGTGACACATGGCCAATGTATTTTAGTCTTCTGTTGTGATTTCTGCTAGTAGTTTTCTGGTGGTATCAAGTTCTTCTTGGACACTTTCATTAGTTCTTCTGTCTGTTCATTTGACATGTAGTAGTCTCCGATAAAACCACATCTCTGCTGCCTCAATTCTTCTATAATTTCATATGAATTCAAATTGAACAGATTAGTAAAATGAATCATCTCTGTCCACAGGACCGGTCAGCCATTATTGATCATGCGGAGCCAGTGTCTGCAACAGGACCACCGCCTTACGCTGAGGCTGTGAAAACTGGCAACTGCCCCCTCCCTCCTTCCTATGATCAAGCTATGGCTGCACCAGGAGCCGTCCCTGTCCCGGGCCCTTCAGATGGTAACCATGCTTTATCAGCTTACGATGCAACGACCAGGCAGGTTGGCAGTCAGGGTATTTCAGATGGTAACAGTGCCACGCCAGCTTACATTCCGGCAAACTACCCAGTTAGCAGTATACCTGATCCCTCTGGTGGAAGCAGTGTCATGCCATCTTACAACCCAACTGCAAGACCAGTACCCAGCCAGGCGAACCCCCATTCCACTGGATATCCTCAGCCCTTTGGGGGACAGGTTGCTGCTGGCAACAGTGCCAGTGTGGCACAGGTTCCTTCTGCTCCTCCTCAGTAGATAACCCAGGGTGGTGTTCTAGAACAATTTCTGGTTCAAATTTGGTATGGGCAATCTGTTCTTTTTCAAGGGCAATACTGCTGTAGAAATTGTCGTTCTTCATGAAACCTCCAAGGATGGTTATGTAGTTTGTTATTATCATTTTTTTCAGGTCCCATCATCATTGTTTGTTTTTGTTATGTTGTGGAATATTTTTGAGTGTTAGAAACTTGAAAGTTTCTGCAATGAGACTGTGAGAAATCAAGAAATTTGGTGCTGAAGAGATGGACATTTCTAACAGATTCAGTGATGCCCATATCCTTACATTATAAAATGGAAGTTAGTGAGATAACTGAGAGCACAAGTGTGTACTACCTAAGCAGTGAGCACAGGTAAAATGAATAACAACAAACAGCAGAATAGGATACCTGCAGAGACTGATGCTATGCAGTATACACTCAGTCACAAGGCATGTGCATGGCTCCCCCCTCACACACACGCACTGCTTCTCACTCACTCATTCAGAATTTAAACACATACATGCTCAGTCCAGATTTTTCAAAATGAATAAGTTGGGGGGACAAGACCACAAAGATAAGTTACATTAGTTCTAATCCAAGTTATATGAAATATTTGGAAAGTTTTCTTTGTGTATTGTATGTGGTCCATACATAGATGCAGCTTCCAATGATCATAACCCTAACGTGCTTACTGCTTGTGCCCCAAGTTGACTTAAGCTGCAGATTTGTTCTAACATTGTTATTTTTCATCTTTGAATTTTAAGCAGATGACTGCTATGTAAATGTAGCTTTTTTTCTTGTGACAAGGGTTATTGACTGCTGTGTCTTGCTTGAAACTAAATGAAAATGTATGTTATTTTTGTTCGTTGTTCCTTTTGACCTCTGTTGACACTGCTACAGTTTCCGTTGTTCATATCGTGTATAGTTATAAATTGTTTGTCTAAAGCGCTTTTCTCCAAACATAGTTGGACTCGATACACATTCGACCAAGCTGGGACTCAACATACATGACACATGATTGGATTGGAGCATGGAGAACTCCAGATGTTTGACTGTGGTGTTATACAGTCTGCATCTTAGGTGGGTATGCATGCTGGGTGTTTTTGTGTTTCCATAAGCCAGCCATTGACATGGCCTACAGGATGTTCACAATATGTATTTGATATTCTGCATATATACACACACAAAGGAGTTTAGGCACTGGCAGATCAGCATACATATTGACCTGGGAGGTTGTGGAAAATCTCCTCCCTTTACCATCGAACCAGGGATCTCCCGATAGGAAGTCTGTTATCCCATTTGATTACTGCACCAGTCAGCACTGATCATCGTGATGATAATTACAGTCTGGCTTACATTGTGTGTGGACTCACAAGGCACAAAATTCCCATCATCATTCTGTGGGACAAAATTCTGTACAACACATCCTTGCCATAAAGATTTATCCCCTTCACTGCTCTAGATACGTGGTGTGCCAAGGAAAACAGCTGATACACCTCCTCCATTTTGTATTTCACTATATTTCATCAATCAACAACGTGCAGAATAGCTGTTATATTTAGCACAGATTTGTACCAAAGTGTTGTAGTTTTACCCAAAGCTGTTTGAATAATCAGTTTACATATCAATACTCAGAAAAGTTCTCACCTGCTTCTTCCTCTCATCCTGAATCATACAATTACAAGTCTTTTTCATCGTCGTTCTGCATCATTCATAATTTTCCTTTGAGCTGGGAACGTTTGTTGGTGTGACAACAAGACATACACGCCAACCGTGTCAAGAAATAACTGTCCACACCACTGCTTGAATAATGAGGCACTTGTACGACCAAGGCTGTTATTTATTTTAAACCAAACACAGTTGTATCTCTTTAACTAGATAACTGATTACTGCTGATGCAAGCAACAAGTCTAGAGATTCTCTGGGGCAGTGGAGTACAGTGAGCATAATTCAGCCTGGAAGAGTTATGTTCTAGGGCATTTAAGGGGTTAAACTAGTGGGAAGTCTTAAAAAGAGCACATTTAAATCAAAACAAACTTGCAGCAGGTACAACAACAACAGTGGCAACAATTACATATTCTTTGAATTAATTTCATGGAAATGAGCCTGTTGCTTTGAAAAAAGCTAATCATATATTGCAGATAATTTTATGGATTTACTTAGTAGTTTGTATTCTGTTTGTGATACTCCTCTGTATCATAAATATGTTACTGTATGAACATTGTAAATCACATACTAATATTGTT
Source organism: Monoplex corrugatus (assembly GCA_030674185.1). Taxonomy (NCBI): domain Eukaryota; kingdom Metazoa; phylum Mollusca; class Gastropoda; order Littorinimorpha; family Ranellidae; genus Monoplex; species Monoplex corrugatus. The sequence goes on from JAPXFY010000014.1 coordinate 73,379,759, forward strand.
CTCTGAATCATGTTAATCCAGGGTATGTGTTATGCATCAGTTAGCAATGAAACACGTTAAAAATTGAAAAATAACTAATACCAGATAAAAAACAATTAAAAGCGAATGCCAGATATCCTAACCCTTTGACTCCCTAACCATATCTGCCAACATACATTGACAGCCATGACAGCAAAGCTGATGGATAGGGTGAGGGAATGAAAGGGTTAAGTTTTTGCAGCTGGCGGATAGAGTGCGGGAGTGCAAGTGTTAAATTGCTGGTTCCAGGAACAGGTGTTCTTTTGCTGATGCTTGAAACAAATCAAGTCTATTATTAAAAAAATGAAAGTAACAGACAATGCATGATACACAATACAGTTTTCAAGATGCTTTGATATTGTTCTTGTCACTTGCAAGACAGGGCTTCACGTTGATCAGTTAGTTCTGGTCTTCTCTTTCCTTGATCCAATCATAATCATACCTTTGGATTCTGGCACAAGTACTGTACAAGTATTCCACTTTTTGATAAGAGTTTCTTGGTGTGTGCAGCTAAATTCATTTTGACAGGACAGAGAAAACACGCACAAAATAGTTTTCTTGACATAGTTATGTAGAAAGTCATCAGGTGATCATTTCACTAATGCTGCTGGCATTGCACCTTGTTATTCTGCTGTGCTCATATGAGACCAGCTTTGTCACTTATAGGCAAGTCATCTTGGTTAGAATATTGTTGTCATCATTGTTTAACCCGAATACTAAATTTTTATAGTTTTGATTGAAAACGATACTTCATCATTGCATTCATTGCGTGCTCAGAACAATGTTAAGATGAATTGTGTTTTTGTTTAAATGCCATTGTATAAAGCTTTTAATTTTCAGTGATTATGTTTGTTTGTTTTTCCCATTTTGTTTGTTTGCCTTGATTGACGTGTTAATCAGAGTGTCATACCGTTTAAAATATGTGCAAGAACAAAGTTTGCATTTTGTACAGATGTATTATACTTTAGTGGAAAATTAACAAGGAGGGCAAGCAGGATGTGAGCAGTTCTTTGGTCATAAATACAACATATGCATATTGTTTGGGCCTGATTACAGGCTGTAAAAAGGAGGATATTGCAGCTGCTGAGCATACTTCGGTTTTTTATTTTGTTTTCTTTTTATAAGTGTTGGGTGTTCAGGAACATGGTGCTGAGAAATTCTTGTTAATAACATTTTCCGGAATACAAACTTACGCAAAGATACACACATGCACACCAGATACAAACACATGCATGCATGCACACACACACACACACACAAATAAATACACACACACACACACACACACACACACACACGCACCACACGCACAAGTCATAAGCTGACTTGAAATTGTTCATTTTTAAGGAGAAAAAAGATAAACATGAGGATACTAAAATGGATTCATTCATTTTGTATGTGTGTAAATGTGTTTTAGCATGGTTACGCCTTGAATGGGCAGTCCAGTGATGTGGAGAAAGGATGTGGAAAATGTAGATATCATAAAGTGACAGAAAGAACTCACAGCACAGAGGATGCTTGAGGTGAAATCACAGTAACATTTAATGTTTGCTGTCAGTTTGGAAGTGGTGTCAGTGTGATAAGCATTACAAGTATGTTCTTTAGGATTTAGTCACGAGAAGAATTAAAGCATCATCGACGCAGTATAATTAAATGACAAGCATTACAAATATGTTCTTTAGGGTTTTGTCACGAGAAGAATTCAAGCATCATCGAGGCAGTATAATTAAATGACAAGCATTACAAATATGTTCTTTAGGGTTTTGTCACAAGAAGAATTAAAGCATCATCAATGCAGTATAATTAAATGACAAGCATTACAAATATGTTCTTTAGGGTTTTGTCACGAGAAGAATTCAAGCATCATTGAGGTAGTATAGTTAATTTTTTCATTAGACATATTTTGATGGTGAGTTTTCCTCACCGCATACAAGATTCCCTTTTGCAGGTTCATAGTACTTGTAAATACGCTGTATCAGTAAGATATATAAAGTCATGAAAAACTAAAGAGCTTTGGTTTTATGAACGTTGTGACTGTCGTTGTACATACATTACAGCAGTTTAAAAACCTTTTATCTTAAAGATCTTACCACAGTGCATGGGGAAATCATGGGTTGTTTTTTTTCGCACAGCTTGGACAAAATGAGTTTGTATATGTGAATTTTATTAGTTTGTGAGTGTGTGTGTTTTTTATGAACTTTTTCATGGAGATAATATATAATACAGATACAGAATTCATTTATCTTTATTACTTTCTGAGATAATTTAAGGTATATGGAGTTGCTGGGTCATCAGTAGTTCAGTTTGCACAAAATTGTCTGTAAAGGTAGGTGGTATTCATGCACCTGTATTATTTTCCATAAGAAAAAAGTAAGTGAAATAATTGTTTCTTTGCAAGTTTACATTTACTTGAAAATGAAGTAGATTTGAGATTGTGCAATTCTTATGTTGAAAAATCTCAAAATCATTATTTTGGGGGTTAGGTGGATATTCCACATGCAGCTTAAAACTAGAGCCATCAATTTTTACATGAATACTGCATACAACATCACATAGATGCATTGTTTTAGTGACAGAGTTGCCTACAGTGTACACTCATATCATGTGATACTGAGGAGAACATTTTTTTCTGAAGACCATTTAGGAGCTTTGTAGGACCTGCTTTAAGCTGATGATTTGTTTTCGTTTATGGGCCATGATCTTGCTGCTTGTGTATTTGTGTTACTGCCTGATGTATTTATATTATGGTCTCAGCAATGTTGATATAACAGTGTTGGTGAACACGCATTGATTTTCCTTAACCGTCAGAATAATCGAGTTTTGTTTTCAGAATGTTTCTGCTGATTTGCTTATTCTGTCTAGCTTTTGTGGTGAGAAATACACATTTTGGATTTTAGTATCATTATGTTTGGAGACACTGAAAATCAGAAGGTGATTTGTGGTGGAATTGAATAACTCTGTGTAGACATTTTGACCGATTCTCCCAAAAATGTGTAGCAAATGATGTTTTGGATGACACCCCCAACTCAGGGACTTTTTTTTTTATAGACATTCCACAAAGTAAATCTGTGAACACAAAATTTAGAATTGTGTGGTTTCAGAAGTTTATCTATGCTCTTCTAGGAAAATAATTGATTTGAAGTGTTATTAACGTATAAGGTATTTGAATTGTAAACAAAATCTATACCCAGGCATACTGTAATCATGTCACCTAACATTAACTATCCAGTCAGTCAGTTTTCATGATTGTTGATACTAGGGATAATCTTCAGTTACACCGTTTCATATGCAAGCAGCAAATAGTGCTCAAATTCTTAGGTACTTTCAAGTATGTGACAACATGAACCTTTGATTAAGGTAACCATTTACTGCTCCATGAAAAGTTGCTGGTCAGCAAAACTGCTTCAGTTGCCATTGGACACGTGGTAGGCAGTTCTACAGGGAGTCAACACATGTGTGCGTTAAAAGCCCAAGACATTGAGAGACCAACCAAAGAATTGTTAAACAGATATTTTTTGGACAGATCATCTAAATCATTCATTCAGTCTTCTGAACAGAGCATCCAACGCTGTAAAAGTGTCTGGTATGATAACAGAAAATGCAAAATGAAGTCATTACAGTATGGAGATAGATGGAAGTCGATTCATTGGGTATGTCATCTGTTCATGCATGTTAACAATTTTATAGCAAACAGTGAGTTTTTTAATTGGTTTGTGATGATGCATGCATTACACTATTTTTCTACTTTGGAGAAAAGTTTTTTTTCCACTTTGGACAAAATGAGCCTTTATGATTGGTTTGTGATGATGTATGCATTACACTATTTTTCCACTTTGGAGAAAAGGAAAGTCAATGTTTTCCACTTTTGACAAAAGAACAGTGTTTTTTATGTATATAATGTTATATTTTGCAAAAGACTTTGAGATAGTTGAAACGGAAAGAAAGTAAGTGAAAAAAATAGACATGCACTGATGCAGGTGTATGACATGGGACAATGCACTGATGCTGGTGTTATGTTTCTCTCTTGTTGTTGATTTATTGGGGTTCATATAATATTGGAAACAAGGCAAGGCATTTGATATAATATTGGAACAAGGCAAGGCAAAGAATGGCAGTTTGGCATCGTTATTCCATTGTTTCCTTAGCATTGAAATTTTTTTTTTTTGTTTCATTACACAGCATTTTTCATACTGTCACACAGTACTATACAGGACTTAATTCTAGCATGGCAAAACATAGTTTTCATTGTTGTAGTTGCTTCAGTAGATTTGATCTCTTCTGTCATATAATTCATGAGATTGATGATTACAAGGACTTGCTCTTTGCGGACCAGTATTTGAGCCATTGTTTCAAACTGCGTCCAACACTTTTTCAGTCCTCTGTAAAAGACATTTGGAAAGACATCCATCAAACTTACTAACCTGTCCTCTCCCTCACCCCCAGTCTACCATGCAGCCTCCTGCACAGAACTGGTGGATAGGGTAAAGGAGGGAAGGGGTTAAAGTTTTTGTGTGATGGTAAAAAGAGACTTCTGAAAGTGAGATTTGAAGTAGCTGTATTACTGCTACTATAAGGTAGAAGGAATATGTTACACATGTCCCAAATGTTTTAAACAGCTTTAAAAAACAAAATGTGTGTGTGTGTGTGTGTGTGGTGTGTGTGTGTGTGTGTGTGTGTGTGAGAGGTGCACAAATATAATACAGACAAAGCAAGAGAAGTCCAAGTTGATATATGTGAACATAGGGAAATGTTGACAAGTATGAACAAGCAGTCTCAATTTCTAGAGCTGCTGTATGTTCCACGTGTATATGTAAAGCAAATCCCATGCATAGTTGCCTTTCTGTTTTCAAAGGATCTTAACCTAGTTCCTTGATAGAATCTGCACAATTCTATTTCCATCACTGTTTGAACAGTAACAGAACAAGAAGCAGAGTGTGTAAGTTCTGTTTTGTATGAATAAATGATTTTTCATTCACTATTATGTTCTGGGCAGAATCTGGGCTATTCGATTTCCAGCACTATTCAAACAAAACTGAACAGAAAGCTGACTGTGCAAAGCCTGTGTTTAAGAAATGGTATTTCATGCACTAGGTCATATGTGTATGTTTTTTTAACTAGTGAATTTAAAAGATGCGTCAAGTTTCAGTAGTATTAGTAGGTGTGTATTGTGCATGTTTATGGAACTTGTTTACTTTCGTCAAATTCAACTGTATATAATCTGAAAAGAAAGACTTGGATGTAGATTTTTATGTCAATTTGTGATTGAAAAGGCAATGCATTGTAGTAATATTGACAGAAGATACTAAGTTACAAATTTAGTTTTTTTAAAAATATTTATCACATGTCTCAATCAATGTACATTGTGAAGTGTTTCAAAGCATCGTGAAGAGTTTGAAAAGTAAATGTTTTTTGAAAACTCATGCCAGATGAGGAACACATATTTTCTGTTGTTTTACTTAGTGCCATCATGTGTTTGGGGCAAATGGGCCCCCCATCCCACCCCATTCCAAGTTTTTTCTTCCAAAACCAATAGAAGAGATTGATTGCAACACACACAAGGCAGAGCTGATTGGTGTGTGTGTGCGTGCGCACATGTGTGTGTGCATGCGTGCGCGCGTGCATGTGTGTATGTGTGTATATGTGTGTGAACAAAGTCTGTCAGCAAGTATTTCTTGGGATTTTTTTGCAAATCTTTACGAAATTTCTACTACCAGAGGACGTTGAGGCCAGAGGTAGCTCTAAATACCTTACTTGGAATTGGTGTGACCATTGTGTGGTTTAAGGTGCTGAAAAAAGAAAATAAAGAAAAAGAGAAAAAGAAGAAAACCTATAGTAAGGATTTCTGCCATTTTTAGTGATCAAAAAAATAGGAGAAATCTATATACAGTAAGGTTTTGCCATTTTTAGTGATCGATTTTCTGGTTAGAAGAATCCTAACATGAAGCATTGTATTTACTTTTATGGATCTTACAAGACTTTGGTGAAATTCATAATCTGACATGAAGTCGTATAGATTTTAACCAAATTTGGATAAAATGTAAAACCTAACAGAAAAACTCTACAGATTTAATTTAGTCAGTTTTCAAGGCGATGACCAAGACATGTTAAAAATCAGTTTTACAAAATCCATGTAAAGGTGATTGAAATAAAATTGAAATAAACTAAGTATGAAAGAATAATTAGATTTTATAAAGTGTTTAAAAAAGAATGATTATTAGAATGGCATGCAAATTCAGCCACCACCACTTCCGTGTCCCCTTTTATGTGCACGTATATCAGTTAGTGCTTGTCTCATATTAAATTCCTTTCAAATCCCAGTTTATAGATACCAGTGTCTCTGACTGGGACATCTTTTGCAGAACACCTTTTTTAAGGCTGATTAGCGTGATTTATATGTAAATGTGAAAATAAAATGATGAACGATATAAAAATTCATAACCAAGATAAAAATGGGTGTGGTGTGAAGCATGGGCCAAAGGTACTGTCAGTAGTGTCTGTAAATACTGTTTTGATAAAAGATTGATTTTAGAATGACATTATTCATTGGACTGGATAAAATGCACGTCAGTTACTGTCTGCCTGTCCTTTTAAGAAGCGCAGACAATTGATAAAGAAATGAAGGTATTCTTTATAGTTGTGAGTTGCCCACTACTGATGTCATCAGATGCTCCAATTCAAGTATAATATAACCATTAAAGTAAAATATTGTTTGGAAGCTAAAACTAGAAATAAATATACTGAAAATTTGCACACACAAGAAAATTTGTACTTCCAAGGAGACTAGAAATTAAAACAAACAAAAACAACCAAACCCATAAACTTTCACATCCAGTTGAGTGTAGGGCACAGACAGGAATAATTTGGGCACTGATTCAGCCTGGTGTTGATTAGCAAAATCATAATCATCACATTCACCTAATATGCACAAGGATATTGATTTGATTGAAGCAAATTTGTTGTTATGTGCCTTATATTATGATTTATAGCATTGTACTGTAGTAAGTGAAAATGTTGCCCACCACTTTTTTCTTGATTGAAATAAATCGTCATCTGATGAAAGTGTGTGTGTGGTGTATATGTGTGGGTGGGTGTTTTAATTATTCCTGCACTACACCACTTAATGAATGATTAAACTATCACAGTCACAGTATGAAACCTAATTTCTGCTCTCCATTGTCTTGAAAATTTCCTAGCAATGCATATTCCAAAAGTAACAATAACAAAGCGAAGCAATGCTTCACATGGAAATTACATTTACGCATTTATTGATAGATACTGATTGAGTGCATCAGGCTGTTTTCTATGTATGATTACTGTGGTACAGATTTTGTATCAGTTATTAGTCAATGTTTGATTTTTTCATGATCTTGTCTATGAAAAACTGAAAATAGTGGTGATTAGACAAAACAATGTCTCATTCCAGATGCACAACCAAATAGTTCAAGCCAGTCAGTGAGTCCTGTCAGTGTACAGGCTGCACTTGTACCGTTTGTATAGATGGCTCTTAGCGAGTTGTTCATCGACTAAATTCAGTCATCATTATCCAAAACAAGTGTGACTGCCCGCGTTCAAGCAAACAGGAACCAGGAAAACAAGAATCAGAATGCGTATTTAATACAACAGACAAGACACATGCAAATTTACGGCTAACTGGCATTTGTCAATCGTAATATCACAAACGAACAAACACCAAATACAAAATTTTTGTATTTGCTGTTTGTTCGTTTGTGAGCTTAAGCTTGATTGTTTGTTTGTGATCTTACGCTTTGCACCTGCCTTGTCTGGTTGTATTAAATACGCATTCTGATTCTTTTTCCATGTTTTTTCTGCTTTCAGTCATTAATTTTTACCTTAATTTTTCTGTCCTCATGTGATTTTTTCACAGCAGTTAATCCTTTTTCTCTTTCTTTACACATATACACACACTCAATATTTTCCTTCACATAAGCACACATAGAGACTTAGTGCAAGTATACACATGTAATATAGTTAATGATGAACTAAATGAAAAGAGTTTTAAAACTCCAAAACTAGGGGAAGGCAGGGATTGTTCATAATTCAGTGGTTTTTAAGATGACTATCTGGTTCTGGCTTTCTGGTAATTAAGCCACAAACGACCTTCTAGAATTAGGAATGACCTACACAGACTGTCCAAACTTAGTCCAGGTTGTATTAACTGATAAATATTTGACATTACTGTCTGCTCTGTTTGATCTTGCAAAAAGGCAATGAATATCAAAACAGCATTTTGCCAAAAAAAACACTTTTGTAAACATGTCAAAGTGCACATTCAGAGCACTCCCCCCCCCCCCCCCCTCGCTCTCTTTCACACACACACACACATGCTCACAAAAAGTCAGATGTCAAGGTCACATTCAGAGGACTCCCGTCTCTCTCACACACACACACATACACACACTCACAAAAAGTAATACATGAAGTTGATAAGAATCTGCTTAACACAAATTATCAAGATATGATACATCATGGCATATCACATGGAGGACAGTCCACACTTGTTCATGAACATGAAACTATTATCTAAAACAGTACGTCACTGGTGTCACTGTTACATGTGCAAATGTGTGCATGCGCAAGCATGTTTGCGTTCTTGTCTTGTCTTTATTTTCTATCCTTTTTATCCGTCAGGAAATGTGGTTCAAAGCCACGACATGTGAACAAAATAAGAATACAAGGATTTCTCCCCTGTCACAGAAATAATGTAGACCTAACGGGAGTAACAAATTCACATACATGATTCAGGGTGACAATGACCTCATAAGTGTACTTTTTTTTAAAGGTTATGTAAGCAAACTTTCTCTTTTGATCATACCACAAATTAAAAGACTGCAGCAACTTGGTTAAAAAAACTTGTACTTTCAAAAGAATTCAATTTGGAGAACGTCCATACTTACATAACTATTACACAAAATTAAAAGACTGCAGCAACTTGTTAAAAAAACTTGTACTTTCAAAAGAATTCAATTTGGACAACGTCCATACTTACATAACTATTACACAAAAAGATTACAGTTTAAAGCTTTTAAGAAAGAAATATTAGCACTTCATGACTATCTTGACTTTCTTTACTTTCAGTTACTTTTCATTCTATTTAAAAAGTCAGATCACATACACTGAGGGAAAACTCGATGTATCACTATTCCAAGTAGGGCAATCAGTCGCCTTGATGAAGTGGTTAGAGTAACAAACTACTGACTGGAAGGTAGTGGGTTTGAATTCCCATCAGTCCCTTCAAAAATCATTGTGGGATTGTTCGGCTCCAACCAGTTCCTCACTGGGAAGACTGGGACCACACAATCGAGTCTCTCATCTACTTCACAGATGCGTCATTGAGGGTGTTTCTCAAATCATCTGAACAACACCACAGGTTTCTGCATCCCTTGGGTCTGGCTGATGCCAGGGTATATTATGACGGTAAGTGTGGAATACAGCTCTGTCATGTACTCTCAATCTTAGATGGAACGCCATGCATCATGATTATCATCCTCATCATTTTCATCATCATTGCATTATAAAAAAGAAAGTACTTTCTGTGGCCATTAGGGTGGTTAGAACATGAGGCCCCCCTCCCCCCCCCCCCAAAAAAAAAAAATCAACAACAACAACAACAAAAAAGAAAAGTATGGCAACCTGCATTCTGTTTAGAGCAAGACCTAAGTATCTATTTTAATCTGAATACAATTGGATACTAACACAAATGTTCAGTTTTGTTCATGCAACATATCATTTAAACACAATAAATCCTCGTGCACATTTCCAAACAAACGGCCATTATCAGTCTTGCCCGCATTCTGATCTCATTAAACCACAACTGTTTTCTGTTCCTTCCCAGACATTCTGATCTAAGCACAACACATTTAAAACAGTCACTTCCATGTCCATACAGTGTTAAATGAGTGAGCATTATCGCTGGACCTGGAATCTCTTCATTTTCCTCTCCATCTTCTTGGCCTTTTTATCGTCAGCTGGCTGTTCTGGGGCTTCAGCAAAGAACCACGGTCCTAACACTTCACCCACAACATGTACAGGGCTCGTGCTGGTACCTGCCAAACAATGCAATGTCATCACAGCAACAAGTCTATGTTAACGCCTAGGTACATGTCTTTTAACCTAGTCGTACATCTTAGAGGCTTCACTGAGCTCTGCTGTCAGCAATTCACCATTATGAGTTGTTCTACATATTGATTGTGATTTTTGTGTGAAATACAATCAAAGCCCTGGACACTTTTTTTTAAATCAGAAGATGCTTTGTCTGACAGAAAAATAACTTGCACCATTTTATCCAACAGAAAAATAACTATTTCTAATTTTCCTGTGTGTCCTCCAACACGCCAGTTTCAATGGTCCGCTATCTGATTGCTATTCATGTTTGCGGCATATAACACCAGTTTTCAAACCAACACATCACAGTCCACAAACCATCATTTGTTAGTTGTTAGTCAAACAGATCAAATAGTTTATTCAATGTCCACCAACTAAGGAGTGGTCAACACCAGGGGTATCTCCTTGATTATATGCGTGAATGCTTTGATATGTGTACTTACTTTTCTTTTCCTTTTTTACCTGTTGAAGTATTGTATGTCTTGAAATGGTTATAACCCTGTATGGCTCTACGCAGTCCGCTGAGCTTTAAACTAAAATAACAGTAACAATAAAAGCATGTGTGAAAAACTGTGATTGCAGTGAGGATATCATTGCTGTTGCATCCTATCAAGTGACAGACTTACGGTGTGTTGTTACACTCATGACCAACTCTTTCATCAACCCATTTCATATACTTACAATGCATGAACTCGGAATTGGACTCTGCCTACCAGGTGAAGAACAAATCCTAGTCATCACATCTATTATAAACTCCCAACCAACTTCCATCACTTGTGCTCCTATATCATATTAAACCAAGAACCCCAAAGTGATAATACCTGTGAACACCAATCTAAATGTACAGGACAAGACTAAATTTTTAAGATTAATGTGTTTTAACACCCAGTCCTGTGGAAACAAAACAAGCCATATTTCTGACCTAGTCAGTGAAGGCAACTTCAACTTATTTTTCTGTCAGAAACATGGTTTTAATCCTACCTGTGATAAAAGTAATAATGCTTCTACAATGCCCACTGGCTCCTTCCCGACTTCAGTACCATAAGAATCTGGCAATGATGGTGGTTTTTGTTACATAAAGCGACAGTCTTGCCTCATATATCAAATTATTCACCAAAAACTTTATATTCATCCAAACTGTGAAGTGTGTTTCCCGTCTAAAATCTTTGGTCTTTTTGACCATTACCACCCACATCCAAAAACCAAGAATTATATACTCTGCGAATATTTTAGCATCAAGAAAGGAGTATGTCAGAGATGGATTCTTCCACTTCATCTTTTCAACGTATATACAGAGTAGGTCGTGACAGCAGCAGATATTGAAGACATGGGAATAAAAACTGGCAGTCAAAACATCACAAATCTATGATATACTGATGATACAACACCAATGTCAGACAATATCACTAGCAGCAAAAGAAACCTGTACAGAGTAGATGCAACCAGTAAATAGGCAGGTCTAAATCGAAATGCCAAGAAGACAAAAGTAATGCACCTAGAAGGAGAAGAATGTCATGCATATCGTGATATTTAAATCAACAAGACTGTATAGTCTATATCCTGTATGTCTGTTTATGTGTGTGGGTCTCTCTGAATGATTGTATTCATAATGTGATTTGTACATTTTTTCTTATGTATTTATTGTGGACTAGCGTCACAACAGCCTATCTTTAATTTCATGTTATGATCTGTTGCTTTTGTTGTTGTTGATGAATTATGTTTATGCTGCACTGACGCATTGAAGTATGTATCTGACTATGTATTGACATTGTTACTCCCCGCCCCCCTCCCCCCACCCCCAATCTTTTTTCCCTCTACGTAAAGTGCAACCACCATTCTTTGACATGGATTGTTCACACCATATAAATGAAACTATTAATATATTATCATCATCATCATTACTACTAATCATCATCATCATCATCATCATTACTATTGCTATAATCATTATTATTATTCAGAAGTAGTTTTAATACCTACACCACATAGCACCTTCCACCCCCTCACCCTCGTCCCTTTGTGAGCAGACTTTTAGCCTAAGCACAGTTTGAAGCATTTAGCACCACTGATACATGTACACATGCATACAGAGTGATATATGTATGCAGAGATTATCTTAACTCATTCAGTTGCCACTTACAAGCAAAAGTAACAGCCAAAAGTAGTTGGATATAAGGCTGAGAATCTGCACAAAGGATGTCAGCAAGATGATGTCTTTCAAATGTCTGAAACAAAGAGTAGTAAGGGTTAAATTTAACACAAACTGTGTTGATATATGATTGAGTCTCCTGTCAGTCTGACCAGTCAGTAGGCATACTGGTCCATTATTGCCTGGTACACGTTTTCATGTGGGATACAAGACCAGTCCCTGTGGCGAATGTTCTTTACAGGTGTTGCATGGGAAGGATTCCTGCAGCCTTGGGTTCTGCTTCTGCTGGTCCCTTTTCTGTTGTATAATGGCTGTTCTGCGCTGTTCACATGTGACTGTGCCCTCTGTGCACTGCTCTCACAGTTTACTCTGCTGCAGGTAATGTCTTTCCAGTTGCTGATAGTGTTAACTTTATGTTTTACAGTTCCTCTAACCCACTCCTATTTGAAGACCTTGCCAGTATTGTTTTGCTCAGGTGATCAAGTCTGGCTTAGGACATCCAGAGGCTGACAACACAAAGACTGGCACAGAACAAACAGGAGTGGTGGACTTTCTTTACTGTCCTGTGTGCCAATGGCAACGGATAGCAAGAAAGTCAAGAAGCCTGCAAAACCTGTATTGGTACTAGATATAAATAGTTTACCCAATATGAAACTGCCGAGTGCAACAAATTTTCATTCCAATTTCTTATCTTAGGCACAAATTGTTATTCATGTGTAATTATGCAAACATGAGCACTGCATACCACACACACATACAATACATTTATTTATACAAATGCATGTTTGCCCACCCCTATGCACAGATACACATGCACAAGGGTGCAACTAAGAAAAAGTAAAAAAACTGAAAGGGTCCAGGGGCTGGCAGCGCCCTGTATGGGGGGTGTGGGGGGCATAGCCCCTTAGACGCTGAAGCTTTTTCAAAAAACGGATTTTCCGTTTCTGACTCTTTTGAAAAAAACGATTCCGTCGTCAAACAGAAAAAGTTGCACCCATTCAAGCATGCTTCCTCCCATCTCTAGTGATCGCGCTAGGAATTTTCAAAATCGGTCTCAATATTGACTACCCCCTACTGTCATTCAACAACCAGTGTCAGAACTGGTTCCTGACACAAAAAACAGTGACAATTTTACAAATACACTGAAAATCATCCTACACAAGAAGTATCTATCTACTGAAGTTTATCAATGCTAAACGACAGTTAATCGAGTTCACTGCATCCTGTCCTGAATGCCATTTGTTACCGACGTAAGCACTGTGCCAACAGCCTTGTTGTGACAGACAGAGGTGATTCAGGCAACGAAGAACCACTGCAAATTAGTGAGACAGTGGTTAGCAGCTGAAATTGAGAAAATGACTTGTTTTTGCTTCAAATACTTCAGTACTCCCAGCAAAATGAAACTGGTCCCTGGGACCTGAAGCAAAAAAAAAAACTTCTGATAAAGTGATATTCTGGTTTTGCAATGATAATTTACTGATTACTGCTTCACCTTCCCTTTTTCCACCCCCTCCACTCACACTTTGTGCATACACGTGCAACACAATACTCACTCAGCCATGCCAGCTTCCATGTTGAGATCAACGCCACTGTCGATGAGAGTGTTTTGGTTGTAGGTTGGCCGAGACATACTTGTCATAAACTGGTAACTACCCAAGGTCATGGACAGTGCTGTCAAAGTCATTATCTGCCCACACAAATACAGTGTATCTGACTTAAATCTCATGACCAAAAAATCACTAAAGGTAGTGGAGATGTCGAGGAAAACAAACTAAACCAAACCAAACAAAATTGTGAAAACATTCTGTAATACTCCCTTTTCAAAAATCATACAAAAATGATTACTAAAAATTCACATTTTGAACTTCTCAAGGTCAGCAACCTTGGAGAAGCTTCAGTCAAATAAAACTTGATATGCATTGAAGACAACAGCAAACAGTCACAATAGTAAAAAACAGATTTTACCAATTTCAATTGAAATACTGTTAGAAGTTAACGAGAAAATATGTTGTTCACATACCTTCCTAAAAAAGTGATGATTTTAGGCACCTTTTGGTCCATGTGTCCTAAAATCTTACACATCTGTGACTTCTCAATGGTCAAGATCCTTGATCAAAACTTGGTAAAGATCCATCCAGTAACTGCTAAGAAAATCTTGCTAACACATTCTGAGTACACACACACACACACACACACACACACACACATGCGCGCACACACACGCACACATACACGTATACACACACACATACACACAAACAACAAATGCGCGCGCGCACACACACACACACACACAAACAGAGGAATGTTAAAACAATACACATCGCAAGAAAAGCAAAACTCAAAGGGTATACAAACTTCACCATAGATAGACAATATTATCTAATTTTGGGAGCATGTAGATCAACCTGCAATTCCACTATAGTCTGTAAAATCAACTGTTCCTTCCCAATCAGGAAGTACCTGACCCCAGCAAAGAATACTTCATTATTGTAATCCATTTCTGTTTTTAAACATGTGTAGGGTGTTTTTAAACTTCGTTGAAGACCGAAAGGTTGAAACCAGTAGGTGTCCTGTATATGATCAATGTTAAATCAAGTCCTAAGGTGACCACAATACATTTCTTTTTCTGTATTTCTTTTTCATGCCTGTGGCAACAGCAGAAGGGCATCCAGGAGCCATGACACAGAAGCCCTCCGGAGAGTGTAAGGAGCTTATTGTTGTTGTCGTTTAAAGCCCAGCCGACTGTGTAGAGCCATATCAGGGCTATAACCGCTTCAAAACATACAATGCAAGGAGCTAAAGGCCAAAAATCTTGCTTGGATGAGTGAGTGGGTGTTTCTTCTCTATATATACATTTAACGCTCAGCAAATTAGAGCGAACCAATCAACTGTGAAAATTGGATGCTGTTCATGTTCATGACAATTGCTGGGGAAAAGCCGAGGAGGTCAAGATCATTCGTAACATCAGCCTTCAGAGTCAGGGTTCTGCCTTGTCCACGTCGAAGGTTGACACGGTCGCTGAGGTTGGCAGACAATATGTCAACCAGGGGAGTGGGACACCTTGTCTGCATTCGAAGGCTGTGCCCGATCAGTCTCAGTCGGCATCTTTGAAGCATCTTGCTCAAGGGTGAGAGCTTAGTCCAAGAGTATAGTGCCTTGGTGGAGATTTTCTCTGGCCAGTCGATGCCGAGTGCCGAGCGAATCATACGCCGATGAGAAGAGTCGATCAACTTCGAGAGAGTTTCGGTCAGAGGTATGGACTCGAGACTGTAGCATACGATGCTCTCTACTGCTGCCTTGAAAAGTCTAATCTTGATTTGATCATCGGCCTTTGAGCTGAAAATTGGCTTCAATTTGTTCATCGCTGCCCATGCTTTGGCGAATTGTTCGACTACCACTGAAGTTGGAGACGAGGTGTCAATCTGAGGTAACTGAGCTGCTTGCATGTCTGAACCACCTCGCCGGACTGGAAAAAGATTCGACGGGGAATGGTGTCGTGGCCGACGTGCATGACTTTTGTTTTGCCGTGGTTGATTTTGAGACCAACAGCTGAAGCATTCCTTTCGAGATTTTGAAGAACTCTCTCTACAGTGTCGGCCGATTCGCAGGCCAGAGCGATATCGTCGGCGTAAGCCAAGGCGCTGATCTTTATTGCTGGATGTCGAGAGCTCCGTCTCTCTATCAGGGTGAAACCATCATCGTCGTGCAACGTCTTTCGAAGGACGTGATCCAGAACAGTGATAAATAGATATGGAGACAGCGTGTCACCTTGGAGGACGCCAAATGTAGTGACGAAGAGGTCTGTGTTGCCGTAATTGGTCCAAACAGAGGTTGATGTGTCAGTGTAAAGTTTCTTCTCTGAGAACCTTTTGCTGTCCAGCTCTCTCCAGACTTTCTTGCTACATTTCTTTTGAAGGTCTTCATACCATAATCTATCTATAATAATTTCTTGCTACATTTCTTTTGAAGGTCTTCATACCATAATCTATCTATAATAATTTCTTGCTACATTTCTTTGAAGGTCTTCATACCATAATCTATCTATAATAATTTCTTGCTACATTTCTTTTGAAGGTCTTCATACCATAATCTATCTATAATAATTTCTTGCTACATTTCTTTTGAAGGTCTTCATACCATAATCTATCTATAATAATTTCTTGCTACATTTCTTTTGAAGGTCTTCATACCATAATCTATCTATAATAATTTCTTGCTACATTTCTTTTGAAGGTCTTCATACCATAATCTATCTATAATAATTTCTTGCTACATTTCTTTTGAAGGTCTTCATACCATAATCTATCTATAATAATTTATTCAAACTATCAAACAGATAAAATGGTTTACAAATTTGTGTCTAATGTAGTTGCATCAAACACAACATTCAATATACAGCTATTGCCATCTACATATCATTTCTTCCTGTCCAACATATATTTTCAACACATACAGACACATGCACAAGTATACCTACTTTTACTTACAATTGGTAAAGTTGTGAACTGATCCCAGAAGAACAGGAAATATGCTGTAAAGTATGAAACCTGTAAAAAAAAAGTGAAGTGAAAAAAGGTAAATAAGCTGAAACAAAATGAAAGACATAAAAAAAATAAGATAATCATTAAGCAGAAACAAGACAGTCAAACATTTTTTTCAGGGTGGGATGAAGCGAACTTATTTAACACATTCTGTGTATTATTTCTTTGAAATCAAACTGATTTTTTTTGGTCAACTTTCAGGGACAAGCTCTCAACACCAACAAATCTATAAATGTATGTGTGTGCCGGTGTGTTAGTAGTATAAATCACCTCAATGTGCATGTTTAGGTGTATGAATGTGTGTTGTGTGTGTGTGTGTTTAAGTGCAAACATAATCTTTACATATGAACAGTGTGTGTGTGTGTGTGTGTGTGAGAGAGAGAGAGAGAGAGAGAGAGAGAGAGAGAGAGAGAGAGAGAGAGAGAGAGAGAGAGAGAGAGAGAGAGAGAGAGAGGTAGATAAAACAGACAGAAAGACTGTGTGTGTGTGCGCGTGTGTGTGTGTGTGTGTGTGGTGTAAGCATGTATATACTTGAGTACATGTACATATGATGTGCACACACAATCATATACATGCGTAATACTGTTACTGTTAGTCTCTGTATCGGTACAAAAAAGGAGAAAGAATGTAGACAAACATCGCACTTACATTGACACCCAACAGGATGTATCTGTAGAAGAGAAGAGTAGACTTGTTCTCTGTCACAATCTGCTTCTGGCCCCTAGTGCCCTGTTTTCCTTTTGGCTGAAACATTGATTTCATTGACACAATCCATCAGTTAATGCTATCATTAATGGTCTTGCAACTGTTCTAAACGGTAATGTAAGTCCTAACATAGTATAATCATTAGGAAACAAAATAGAATCAATGAGGTGACCAGATAGACATGTTTATCTTCCCTTTCATGTATGTCATAAGTTGACTAAGTACGTGACTAGACAGACATGGTTATCTTCCCTTTAATGTATGTCATAAGATGACTAAGTGCGGGGACTAGACAGACATGGTTAATCTTCCCTTTAATGTATGTCATAAGATGACTAAGTGTGTGACTAGACAGACATGGTTATCTTCCCTTTAATGTATGTCATAAGCTACCTAAGTGCAAAGTTTTAACTTTTCTGATCAAAATATCATCAATTTGCTTTACAACTTTGAGCTTTCTAATGATGGTATACACTTGAATCATCAATATAGCATAGCAGAATAAAAAAGACATTGTTGTGGAGTGAAATTGTGTGAAAAAAACTGGGCCACTTTTGTGGCAGCTGAAATGTATCTAATGAAGATGACGTTTGTAAGGCACCAAATCTTGATTCAAGAATCAAACCAAGGCATGCAATCTCATTATTCACCAAAGCAGTCACCAACAATGATCAAACCTCCGCACAAACTGGGAGGGGGAAGGCAGGAAAGGAGTAGAGCATGTGACCTGTGACTCAAACTGTCATATCATCCTCCCTCCGTCTTACACACAGACACACGCACACACACACTCAAAGATGCCGAGTTAGGGTACATTCAAACCTGTTCAGTGAATGACCCTTGACCCAAGTTGTCCCCTTCTCTGTCACACACACGCACACACACACACACACACACACACACTGTTCCAACATACTGTCTTTTTCACATTCTCATTTTTGCTTATTTTTCTTATTCAACTTCATGAAATGAAAACAAATCACAGCTTCAAGACACACAAAACTGACTATCGAGCAGCAAGCTGCAATTCATACCAGCATAATTGGATAATAAAACTGATGCCATGAAGGGATTCCATATAATATTTTTCATGTAACTTGTAATGTAAATGATGGAATACACAAAATCATAACAATACAATCAGACAAGTGACTGACTGAAACAAAGCAATTACTCATGGTTTGGCACCAGCAGTGATTCAAGAAATGAAGGCAAATGTTGCAGCGATGTCTTACTTACTAAAAATATTCACAAAGTTATAAGTAAAACCATAAGGTTATATTACCAGTGTATTAATTAGTAATATTACTATCAATGAAATTTATTTTCAAAAGCATGTAAAATCAAATCTACTGAAATAGAACTTAAGTGTTAAATAGTTCTTCAGATACTGCTCATCCTGTTCTGATAAAATCCAAGATCCATTTGACAAATCAGTGGTTACAATGAAATCTCATTACTCTTGAAATAGTGGAAGATAAAATAAATTCGCTGCAACTGAGTTTCTGAAAAGCAAAGAGTCAGCCTTTCAGTCTGACTGCATGGTACTATATAAGCACAAATGCATATCATATGACATGGTACACAGCAACGTGTGAGTGCACAGCGACATAAAAGCACAAATGCATATGACATAGTACACAGCAACACTTCAGCACACAGTATTATACACAAGTATGATGGCACAACTTATGTGCACACATTCAATAATTCATGGATTCAACCGTCATCACTTATGTGTGTGTAGCCTGTAGCCTTAGAAGCTATAAATAATATATAAAATAGTGCCTAGTGTAATGTATATATTATATTTATTATATGTACTTGTAAACAGTCCAAAAACAAAGAATGAGACTGAATACAGTGAAAGACTCTTCAATTCAAGTGACTGTCAGGCTCTCTCAAAGAGCCTCTGTTGAGGCTCTGGACAGTAAGGCTGGTCTTTTCTTGGCAGTTTTAAAAATAAAATTCTTATTCTATCTGTGTCTTCTCTCTTCAACACTGCATCGTCACTTGGATCGGAAACTGAAACGACTGAATTTGATGACTACTGACTCAGCACTAATAAATCTACTATATATCTGAATAGTGAAAATGTGGAACCAAAAGGGTAACAAGTATACATGCACACAACATTTTCAATAAAGACGGGCAAAATAGTAGTACCGGCATTTTGTCTTCTTATCTTGACCTGAAATCATTCTGCTTCAAGGAAGTACGAAGTTGCTTCCCTTCTCTCAAAGTGCAACATTCCAAAAAGGTACCCCACTAGATGTACCCCTGGCATTTTTCATGCACTATTAATTCACTCATACGTCCAACGGGAGAAATAGTCTCGGTCTTTCATTATTGTAATTTCTAAAATTTTATATGACAGCTGTGATCCAGGCAACATAATTGTAATCACAAAAAGGTAATCATAATGTGACAAGTGAAATCACGTTTCGTTTTCAGGATGAGAGATGTCTCAGGTTTAATAAAGGGTTAGAATGATTCGACTGGTTTGAAAAAAAAAACTGCTGTTTAAGCAAGCACGGATTATTATTCCTTGAAAGTGTATGGAACAGACATTGTTTTGGTTTATTTTCCAGAAATATGCGTGAAAAGATCGAGTGCGTATGTCACGTCATTGCTTGGAGTCTCTCCATTAGTCGGTTTGCGTCGCCTGGACATCTGTGGTGTCAAACCTTTTGGCTTAAAAGCGAGCATGGACACAGTATCTTGACAAACTTAAACGGAAACTGTGAGTCATACTAACAAGTTAACAAGAAACATCTGAGGGTGCTGAATGGGACCCCCTGCAACAATACCTCAACACTAACTGACAGTCATCACCATCACCACTTCTGTGTAGCTTGTAGCTTCATGTTATAAATTGATCATGATGTACATGTACATACAGCCCAGAAAGAATGAGAATCACCTCCCGGCTCCTGACGCCAAACAGTAGCCATTTTGTTGAGCTGCATGTCCCATTTAGACCTGGTCATCAATTACCTGATTTACAAACTGAATGGCAAGGCGGGGAGATAATAATTAATAATAATAAATAATAATAATTACAATATTTATATAGCGCAAAATCTTGATTAAAAATCAAATCTAAGCGCTGAAACAGACACACACGCACGCATGCACACACACGCACGCAGCACATACACACACACACACACAAACACACACACACACACACACACACACACACACACACACACACACACACACACACACACACACACACACGCATTGCTATAAATGGGGAGAAAGAATAAAAGCAATGGAAAATTATAGCGAGCATATTATATACGATTATATATTACAATGTGATTCCCCTCCGAGTGGAGACAGGCTGTAGAGGGGGTTGAGTGAGGTCAGGATTTTATGCAGAGGAGAAAAGGTGAGTTTTGAGAGCAGACTTGAAGGAGACAAAAGTAGGTTGCTGACGGACTGAGAGAGGAAGTTTGTTCCATGAGAGTGGACCAGAAACAGAGAAGGCTCGTGGACCATAGGTATTGAGCTTAGTGCGTGGAAAGCAAAAAGTCAGAGGATCGGAAGCAGAGCGGAGGGTACATGAGGGAAGATAGATCTCAAGTTGGCTTGACAGGTAATGGGGGCTGCGTTATTGAGGCTTTTGTAGCACATGGTGTCTAGTTTGTACTGTATGCGCTTTGATACAGGGAGCCAGTGAAGTTGTGTCAGGAGAGGAGAAATGTGGTCAGCTTTTTTCTTTTTGAGTACAAGGCGTGCAGCATTGTTTTGAATGCGCTGAGATGACAAATCCCAGATCATAGCCACACAAAACCTGGGACACAGCCACACAACGTGCACCAGACCAGGTCCAGCCCAGCTACCAAAAACAGACAAAGAGGGTGTTCTACGATCACAAATGAGGCCAGAATTATTCTCTGGAAACGGCTTATTTTGTTTTTCTGCTATGTCTGACATGCCCTCAGAGGGATTCCAAGTTTGCCGTTTTTCCAAAGCTGTCATGAGAACTTTCCATGCAGTAACTAAGCCTGATTCCCTGAAGCCAGTAGCCAGGATGCAGGGCAAGGTTAAAAAGAAACACCAGAGGGTTCTGGATGGGACCAAGAGCAACGATGCCTCAACACCGACCAGAAAACCACATCCCAGCTTCCAACGCCACACAGTACCCATCTCGCCAAGTGAAGGGGCAGTCCATGTGCTGAATGATCCATTCAGACCCAGTCATCGGTTACTTGGTTTGGAATTCGAACGGCAAAATGGGAGATGACAAACCCCAGGACAACCTCAGGACAACGCGTACCAGTCCGGTCCAAGCCCAGCTACTGGACCGAGAGAGAAACCTTTTGTTTGGGAAAGACAAGATTGTTATTCTGTGAAAGTCTATGGAACAGACATGGTTTAGTTTGGTTTCCAGAAGTGTGCATGAAAGATCAATCATGTCATATCGATGCTTAGTGTCTCTTCATTAATCAGTTTGTGTTGCCTGGAGCATGGAGATGGTATCTTCAGAAATTGAAACTGAAACTGAGATATTTATAGTAGCATGTATAAGGCAACTTGCATTTGGAAAGCAAAATCACATCTTCTTCTTTCTTCTTTCTTTGAACATCCACCATCATTATTTTGATGGTTCTGATGTGTATAGAACTGGGGGTTTCCGCTGGCTAGGATGTTGGTATGTAGAACTGGCAGTGGGGGGCTTTGGGGTGGGGTGGTGGTGGTAGAGGATGGGGGAGGGGGGAAGGGGGGCTGGCTGGTCAGATTCGGGACTTGAAGCACTCCACCGAGGCTGAGGAGATAACCTCGGGGGGGGGGGGGGGGGCAGACTGTTCCAGTCCCGGGGAGTCTTCGGGAAGAATGAGTACTTCCTGTAGTTCGTTTAAAGGCAGGGAGGAGATACGTCTCCCTGTGTGACTGTCTTGTGGACCGTGCTGGGTGTTTGGTGTGGGCCTGAATGGGGTGTTGATGCTGACCTCTTCTCGATGGTATTTGAAGAAGGTGGTCAGCCTTGCTATTCTTCTTCTGGCTGCTAGGGTGGACCACTGTAGATGTGTCAGCATGGAATCGACCCTTGAGGTGTGACGGTGGTGGTTCACAACCCATCGAGCTGCACGACGTTGGACCTTCTCGATGTTTTCGATGTTTTTGGAGTGGGTATTACTGCACGTACTTCAATTTCAGTTTCTCAAGATGAGTCACGAAAAACAGATACGAAGTGAGAAAGCGAAATTGTGACAGCTGTGTTTTATGTGCAAAGAGACCATAATGACAATAATTTATTATTCTTTTCGGCGAGAGAGAAGATGTGGCGGGGGTGGTTGCTACAAAGAGTATAGTACCTACGGAGGTAGGTACTATACTCTTTGCTTGCTACACAAGGACGTAGAGAAAATCAAGGGAGTTCATCGAAAATGGATGACGTGAGTGTTATTTCCCATGGAATGTTGCTGAACAACCGAAATAATAACCCGAACATGGCCGACCCCAAAGCTATCTTTGATGATGATTATTGTGAAACCCCAACACAAGAGAGGGGCTTACTAGATGCTCAGCCTGCGTGTTTAAAGTGTGGACAGATTCAACGAATGATGAAGTGTGTACTAGATGTAACTCAGCATTCTATTGGTGAGATGTAGGCCTAATTATTTAGTGAAGTACCCCGAGCATATAGTTATGATTCAGGCTAAACCATCATTCATCATTCACAATTTCATGTCGTCGTATCGTCGTTATTATTGCCTTGATCTTGATAGTACTTCGCTGCGACCAAAATTGCATAAACGCAATGAACATGAAGATGATGGTTATGGTGTGTTATTGATCCACCTAGCGAGGACTACGAGTACGAACAAACGATCTCATAACGATAGCATATAAATTAGGCCTGCCGTTTTTAATTTACCGTCCCCCCCCCGCTTCCTTCATCATTTTTATACATTTGTGTACGCACGCACACGATGGCGCATTATTGATCTCTAAAACTTACGAAGAGACAATCGCAAATCATAATCAGTCATATCCAGTCAACATCTCCTCTTTAACTTCTTTCATGCATGTGTGTGTATGTAATATGTGATGTATGTGTGTGCATGTGTGCACTTGCTTGTAAGGTTGTGTGTGGGTAGGGTAGATAGTGGTGGTGAGTGTGTATTTCAGATGTGGCCTTTTTTGAGAGCAACTGTCAGTTTTTGCATTCAGATTCACATTGCAAGTTTTCTTCAGATTTCTTGCCAGTCTTGGCCTTTCAGCTCACTACTGACAGTCTGCTTGATCTTTTCTCCCCATGGCACCCATAATGGTACAAGTGGACAGATAAAAGAAAGAAAGAACCAGGTGTGTGTTAAAAAGCAATTAGTCTGTGTGTTAACATAACAGTTTTTATAACTGTTATTAGTTTTTTCTATCATCATATTCATAACTTGAAGTGTATGCTATTTTTTGTTTTGTTTTGAAAATCACAACATTTAGAGTCTGTGTATGTTGGACATATATACACACAAATAGTCCAGTTTTTTTTTCAAATATCACTCTTTCAATTTTTTTTATTTCTGTGAGAATAAACATCCATTATTATTATTATTATTATTATCAAATTTCTTAATGATAATGAAGAATACCATGTGATTCTTTCAGTTCAGTTGTTTATATAATGACATGATCTCATACAGTAAGATGATGGAGTAATTGTAATTCTCAATGTCGATAAAAAGAAAGTTCTTTTAAACTGTAGTCATATAATGCTATGTAATAAGATTACTGGAATAGTTATGTAGTCCTATCAGAAACAATAAAGCATGCTGGTAATGAGAAATAAATAAGGCCAGAGGTGTTCAGTATAATGCTATGTAATAAGATTACTGGAGTAGTTATGTAGTCCTATCAGAAACAATAAAGCATGCTGATAATAATTAATAAATAAGGCATCAGGTGTTCAATTTGGGGTTTTTTACTTACAGAAGAGGCCTAGTTTATGTAGAGCTTCTGCCTTCTAGTCTTAGTTCATGGGTTTTCATGGGTTCAAATCTGACTTAAACAAGTTTTTGTGTGGCTTCTATAAGTTCTAATACTCATAGCTATGTTTTGAGTCAAGGAAGGCAAGCCAGCAAGTGAAAGAAGACGGGCATCACCTCATAATGCTGACCATGAGAAAAGTTGAAGATTCTGCACCTGACTCGCATATGAACTCAGGGTTATGTCATTAGTCAACTGTCAAACTGGTGTGTGAGCGTGTGGTACTCTTGTCAATCAGTATGTGTTGCACTGGTAGAGTGTGTATGTGTATGTGTGTGGTGTGTGTGTGTGTGTGTGTGTGTGTGTGTGTGTTGTGTGTGTGTGTGTGTGTGTAGTGAGAGAGAGAGAGAGAGAGAGTGTGTGTGTCATGTGTGTGTGTGTGTGTGTGTGTGTGTGTGTGTTGTGTGTGTGTGTGTGTGTGTGTGTCGTCCGTGTGTGCATCCGCATGCTTGTAAAGTTCTATGCACATAATTCACTCAAAACTCTTTGTTATTTGTAATATTAAAACTACACTTTCAGATGTCTTTCATTTTTTGCCAAAGTTTTGAGATATCTTGCTGCATGCCTGTTATGGTCAATTTGATTGTGTTCTTAGGAAGTTAACACTTCGATACATTTTTCTGATTTGATCACTTCAGATTCGCCAGAACCTTTTCATCTGAGCCCAAATTTACATAGTTATGATTACCCTTTGACTCCTGCATCCTATCCACCAACTGCAAAAACTAAACCCTTTGACTGGTATAGTTGACAATGAAGGATGCTTATTTACGGGCAGTGGGAGTCAAAGGGCAAACTATAAAAACCAGAAAAACAGCAAGACTTCCTCCGATGTTTTGTGGAGCTGGAAACATTAAAAGAAGTCTTGCTGATACCACCCCCCACCCTCCCCTGCATTTGTTCTTTAGTGTCTGTTATGTACATTTGACAAAGGCGAGTTGGCTGAAAATTCACTCATGCCTTATTTTGTTATATTAAATCTGAATCAAAATGTCAGATTAACATTCATCAAATATTCGTTATGAGTCTTTTTGTGTGTGTTTTTTTCTGGTTCCTATTTACTCAAACAATCTGTTTGATTTAGATTTTAAAAATAAAGCCTGTAAGTTTTTGACCAACCCGGAAAATATATATAGTAAATATGTGTGTATACATTACAGGTAACATTAGATGTCTTCTCTGAGTTGCTCTTGAAAACTTTTATTTTCATCTTGTTTGTCACTTGTGTCATATGATTGGCATTTGTTTAATATGTGCATTGACTACATGAAAATGTGTGTGTGTGTGTGTGTGTGTGTGTGTGTGTGTGTGTGTGTGTGTGTGTGTGTGTGTGTGTGTGTGTGTGTGTGTGTGTGTGTGTGTGAGCGAGTGAGAGAGACAGACAGACAGACAGACAGAGAGAAAGAGAGAGAGAGAAAGAGAGAGAGTGAGTGTGTGTGTGTGTCTGTGTGTAAGTGTGTGTGTGTTTTACTACTGTGTCAGGAGCTGGGTTTTTTTTTTGGGGGGGAGGGGGTGTTTGTTTTTGGTTGATGTCATTTGTTTGATAGAAGGAAGAGAAAGTAGTGTTCTACGGTGGAAATGTAGTTTGTTACTATATAATAGAGTTAGAATGGATTGATATTGATAGTCTTAGGATATTTGTTTTATTATTGCCTGATGGGTGCAGTTGTCAAATAGGTAAATATTGAACTCAAATACTAAGGCCCTGGGTTCAGTTGGCTCAGACATTTCCGCTAGGTGGGTAAAGGATGAAGATTTTTTTCCCAATTTGCCAGGTTAACATGTATGCAGACCTGCCAGTGGCTATGCCCCCTGTGTGTATATACACATGCAGAATATCAAATATGCATGTTGAATATTCTGTAAGCTGTTTCATGGGCTGGATCATGGAAACAAGAAAACACCCAGCATGCATGCTCATCAAAGATGGAGTTTACAGACTGTGCAGCAACAGGTCATCTGCACAGTGTGGACATGATTACACACTTCTGAGAAAAATCAAAACACCACTACCAAAAAAAAAAAAAAAAAAAAAAAAAAGAAAAAAAAAAAAAAAAAGCCATTGCATATATTTTGTTGCTGTTATCAATGATCTGTTTGTCCCGTCAGATAGATAGCAAATAGTAATAGTTATCAACTATTGCACATGTGGAACTACAAGCCTCGGTAGACAAGACAGTGGGGAGAGGATCACTTCCTTCTCACTTGAAAATTCCTTGTGCTGGTCAGACATACAGGCATGCCAGAATGAGGTATTCAATCCAACTAAGAAGACATTGCCTGCAGCAGAGTAAGCTGGGGACAGCAGGGGATGCAGGACACAGTCACATTTTAACAGTGCAGAACAACTGCTATTCAACTGAAGAGGGACTGGCAGAAGCAGATCCCAAACTGCAGGACTCCTTCCCATTTAGCACTTGCAGAAGAACATGTGCCTCCAGGAATGGTCTTATATCCAAGATAAAGACCCAACAGGCAGTAAGGACCAGTATGTCAACTCATAGAGAGTTCATGATTACCAAATTGTAATAGTAGTAGTCCTAGTGCTTTGTTTATACTTTTGAAAATTTTTGAATTTTAAGTCATTAATGAGTTGATCTCATAAATATTGAGTGCAGTGTTACAAGTTTTGATATAAATATTATTTTGTCATGGTATAATTTAGTCATCCGTTTTATTTTATGTTATTTGACTTCTCATTTTTAATGTTTGGTGCTACTTTAACATAGTCATAAGATTTTGCATTATCTGTTTATACGACTTTAGATTTATCATATGCGCTTAACCATGGTATAAATTTTTTCTTTAGTTCACAGACGTGTTTTGCAAAACACTGGCCTGTGCACAAGAAAAGTTGTCATCCTAACAACAGAAATCAAAGCAGTGTGCAGATTCAGTAAGTAACCTTTACTTTCAGTGGCAGTGTGATTCTTATTTTCTCTGTTTTTGTGTGTTTTTGTTACCTCTTCTAAATCTTTATGTTAATTAAATTGGTAAAAATTTCAGTGCTAGCTGGTTACAGTGTACAAGGTCATGCCATTTAAAATGAATTGAATACTCCTGAGAAAGACTGTGTCACAGCTGTAGAGTGTGGAACTGTGGTTACAATTTTGCTGCATCTAAATGAAATGAAAATTGATAGTGAATTTATGCAGATGTGTGGGATATGACATAACTTCTTTTATCATTCATTTGCATTTGGAAGGTCAGCATATTTAAGATAGAGTGGTCATCCCTGTACTAAAAGTTATAGGGTAGTGGTTTGGCTATAAATTTGCTGCTTGAGAACAGCAGTTTGAATCACCATCAAGTGGAGTCTGACTACAACGAAATTCAAGGCAGACGGATATATCTTCATTATAGCCATAGTTCGTAGTTGTTACAAGTAAGAAAGAAATTAGTGACTGTACACAGCTCTGATTGTTTGCTGCCTTGCTAGTGATGTTTCAGTGTTATTCACAACATTCCCAATTTTATACATCATCATTATGATGTATAGGGGGGCCTGTAGTCGAGTGGTTAGAGCGCTCGTCTGCGGTGCGGAAGATCGGTGGTTCGAATCCGCTAAACGCTGGTTCGATTTTTCCGGCCTGAAAACTCCCTCTGTCCACCCAGCAGTGAATGGGTACCTGACTTCGGTCGGGGGAGGTTTAAAAAAGGCGGCGAAAGGAGAGGGATGGGCTCCGCCTTTCATAATGCCGTGCCCTAGACACGGTGAATCTTTAACAGTTCACCGCCCCTACGGCCATATTGACCATGGGACCTTTAACCTTTAACCTTAATTATGATGTATATCAGTCAGTTTATGACTCAGTCATTGAAGTGCCCCCCTCCCCCCCCACACACACACACACAAACACACACACACACACACACACACACACACAAACACACACACACACACACACACACACAAACACAAACACACACACACACACACACACACACAAACACACACACACACACACACACACACACACACACACACACACACACACACACACATACACACACACACACACATACACACACACACACACACACACACCACACACAAACTGCTGCTGGCGTTACATCACCAACATGGCAAAGTGGCTGACAGCTTTCAATGATACTTGAAAAAAATGTAGCACAGGAAGCTGATCACTGTGCAGTGCACAATGCTGAGTAGCTGTACCTGTCTTGAGCACTTGCTCATTGTAGAGCAACAATGAATACAGCAAACTTGGTCGTGGAGAAAACAAACACCACATCCGTACAAAGAGGAGTTCATTATGTGTGTATTATGCATGATAGTAGATTTTGTTCATTTAGGGAAGGAGAAGGAAGTGGAAGGGAAAATAGAAGAATACCTTATTGCCAAAAATTCTTTTTAGGCAGGTTCATTGTAGGTGGACTCCACTGTAATGGAAGTTATTTAGTCCCATCAGTTTCTACCTAGAGTAAATCCTGTTAAGGGTATAGTTATAAAACAGTGAACAGAGTTGTGGAATCTTATAGACTGTTCTGATGTAAGTTTGACTTCATTTTGGTTATTATTATGAGTCACACACGGATCCTGGGCCTTGCTGATACTGGTTTGTGTTTGATTGCAAGCTCTATTTAACTCTTTTCAGACCTGTCATATATTTTTACACAAATTCTGACATTATGGCATCACTGATACTACACTTTACTCATTTTACTGGCTTTATTCCTGCCTTACAAATAAAACACAGGTGGTCATTGTTAACACTATAATAACAGCACTGTTTCCAGATTTGACGCTTCTTTTATGGTGTTACTTACAGCTCTGTGCAAGGCCCACTTCTTTTCATCCTGCATATAGAACTGCGTCTGATCAGATCAAAATCCATTCAGTTTAGTCTCAGTCTCGTGTAGAATATATATAGAACTCTTTCATTTTGTGTGTACCAATGTGAAGTAAAAAGAATTTTAGCTGGTATTCCTTTTCTTCTTCATGCTGCTTATATAACCTGGAACTCTTTACCTTGTGAACTCTTTTATGATATAAGTATATTAACAATGATAGATATATATATAAATTGGCCTGTGTGCCAATAATTATGTATACCACTGGAAATTGAAGTTTCATTTAATTTCATTTCTTTGACACATTCCTCCAAACCTTTTCTTTCAAGAATGTATGTAAAAGCCTTTTGTTTAGAATATAACCAGATTTACTTTAATATTTTTGTTTCACAGTTTCCTGGTGCACAGAGAGAGAGAGAGAGAGAGAGAGAGAGAGAGAGAGAGAGAGAGAGAGAGAGAGAGAGAGAGAGAGAGAGAGAGAGAGAGAGAGAGAGAGGCACAGTTATGTTAAGTGTGTCAAAATGCTTTATGTGCTCCATGTGTAGTACTTGTTCACATATTTTTTTTGTGGAAAATGGGTTTGTACAGCATGCTGAGATTTAATATTTTCAGAGATAATGTCTGAAATGAGAATGATTCATCCTGGCATCATGGGCAATTACCCACATCCTTATCAGCTATTGTATTGTGAACATTGTCCTGACTGTTGTGTTTTTCAAGGCTGAGTTGGGACAAACAAACTAATAAACAACTACAGTGCAAACTAGAAGTAAAACAAATGAAAGATATATAAACAAATAGATGAACAAAACAATGAATGAGTTAAAGTATTAATTGGATAACAATGAACAATGTGTATTACTTTTGTTTGTCATATAGATCAGGAGACAGCACTCAAGAAAACAAGACACTGTATAGAGTAATACAGCATCAGAAACCAGCTGTCCCTGTGGTCATTAATTTTCAGGTATGTATGGGGCTGTATTTGTGTAGCATTGCATAAGGGATGTGTGTGTGTGTGTGTGTTTGTGTGTGTATGTGTGTGTATGTGTGGTGTGTGTGTGTGTGTGTGTGTGTGTGTATGTGTGTGTGTGTGTGTGTGTGTGTGTGTGTGTGTGTGTGTGTGTGTGTGTGTGTGTGAGAGAGAGAGAGAGAGTAGTTATTGTAACTTTTATGTTAATCTGACAATAAACAGTTAATGATGATGATGCCATCATTTTGTGTGTGTGTGTGTGTGTGTGTGTGTGTGTGTGTGTGTGCGTGCGCGCGCGTGTGTGTGTGTGTGTGTGCGTGTGTGCGTGTGTGTATATGTGTGTGTGTGTATGTGTGTGTGTGTGTGTGCGTGCGAGTTTGTGTGTCTGCTTGTCTGTGATTGTGTGTGTGTTTGTGTGTGTGTGTGTGTGTGTGTATGCTTCTTGGTCATTGTATGTGTGTATGTCTGCCTGTCTGTCATTATCTGTGAGTGTTTAGAGTATGTGGAATTTTGCACAATTTAAAATACAATTTACATCTTACAATCACAACCTGGCTACACTGACCTAACATCAGAATATGTAATCAGTGAAGACAAAGACATTTTTGATAAACTGCTGTTTCCATTCTTTTCCTTTCCAACAGAAAGCTGTTGACACTTTGGCAGCAAACTCAGATACTAAGCCTCACCAGTCAAAGGACACATCACCCAAAACAGAAGACTGTCAGAACAGTGACGCTGATCTCCCAGGGTATGAAATCACTCTTCGTTACAACAAACAGAAACACAGATTCAAGATTTGTGACTCGTGGGATGCTCCAGCCATCTTCACCAAGATCGCTGATTTCTTAGTCTGCCTACCTGACAACATGCGAATAATCCATAAAGGAAAACAACTGAGTGTTGACACTGTGCGGACTGTGGTTTCACCCGGTGCCGTGTTTCAGGTGTTGGGGGAACCCATGGAAGATGCTACTGGGCTGGTTCCCAAAGACATTGAGGTGCTTATGGAGCAGATGGGGGTGGAGAGAAACATTGCTGTCAGAGCGCTGAGACAGTCTCAGGGGGATCTCATTGATGCTATGATGACCATTGGAAATAAATGATAAATTTCTGTCTCATGTAATTGATGAATTTCTGTCTCATTTTTTCATGGGGATTATAATGTAAATTTCTGTCTCATGTTTTTGTAGGGGTTGTTTAGTCATTTTCTAAGTGATGTGGCTGTATATGTGTGTGTGTGTGTGTGAGCATGTGTTTATGTGGGTTGTGTGTGTGTGTGTGTGTGTGTGTGTGTGTGTGTGTTTTGTGTGTGTGTGTGTGTGTGTGTGTGTGTGTGTGTGTGTGTGTGTGTGTGTGACCCCCAGAAACTGGATGTCTGTACACATTTAAATGTTCACAATTTTATACTGGGTTAAGCCTGTGATACCCCCTCCTCATTGTTGAAAATAATGTGTGGATTTGGAGTTTGAAGATTGTTTAAAGGGAATCACCACACTCGGACAGTTCCATATGTGCTCTGCCTAAATCTGCCAGCAGTTACCTTGCACATTCCTTGAGCCTGCGTGACAACCTTATGCACCGGCAAGGTCTTGAAATGGGGAGCGAGAGGGGGAGAGGAGACCCATGAAACGCTGAACTTGAGATATCAGATCTGAAGTCCATGGCTCTGTCAAAAGACCCAGCACCATCCCATGTGTGGGCCTAATGGATTGGATAAAGCACCTGCCCTAGGCAGCTTGAGGTCTGAGAATGTATAGGTTCTATAATCAAGTGTCTGGACTTTTTTCTCTGTCTGTACTAGATGTCTAGTTTTGATGTGGGTGTTTGTCTATATGTCCAGTTTTGGTCTGGGTGTTTGTATGTCTAATTTTGGTCTGGGTGTTTGTCTATGTCTAGTTTTGGTCTGAGTGTTTGTCTATATGTCTAGTTTTGGTCTGGATGTTTGTCTAGTTTTGGTCTGGATGTCTATATGTCTAGTTTTGGTCTGGATGTTTGTCTAGTTTTGGTCTGGATGTCTATATGTCTAGTTTTGGTCTGAGTGTTTGTTTATATGTCCAGTTTTGGTCTGGGTGTTTGTTTATATGTCTAGTTTTGGTCTGGATGTTTGTCTAGTTTTGGTCTGGATGTCAATGTATCCAGGTTTGGTCTGGGTGTTTGTCTATGTCTAGTTTTGGTCTGGATGTCTATATGTCTAGTTTTGGTCTGGGTGTTTGTCTAGTTTTGGTCTGGATGTCAATGTATCCATGTTTGGTCTGGGTGTTTGTCTATGTCTAGTTTTGGTCTGGATGTTTGTCTATGTCTAGTTTTGGTCTGGATGTCTATATGTCTAGTTTTGGTCTGGGTGTTTGTCTGTCTAGTTTTGGTCTGGATGTCTATATGTCTAGGTTTGGTCTGGGTGTTTGTCTATGTCTGGTTTTGGTCTGGGTGTTTATGTCTAGTTTTGGTCTGGATATCTATATGTCTGGTTTTGGACTGGGTGTTTGTCTATATGTCTGGTTTTGGTCTGGATGTCTATATGTCTAGTTTTGGTCTGGCTATCTATATGTCTGGTTTTGGACTGGGTGTTTGTCTATATGTCTGGTTTTGGTCTGGATGTCTATATGTCTAGTTTTGGTCTGGATATCTATATGTCTAGTTTTGGTCTGGATGTCTATATGTCTAGTTTTGGTCTGGATATCTATATGTCTGGTTTTGGTCTGGATGTCTATATGTCTGGTTTTGGTCTGGGTCGTTTGTCTATATGTCTGGTTTTGGTCTGGATGTCTATATGTCTGGTTTTGGTCTGGATGTCTATATGTCTAGTTTTGGTCTGGATGTCTATATGTCTGGTTATGGTCTGGATGTCTATATGTCTGGTTTTGGTCTGGATGTCTATATGTCTGGTTTTGGTCTGGATGTCTATATGTCTGGTTTTGGTCTGGATGTCTATATGTCTGGTTTTGGTCTGGATGTCTATATGTCTGGTTTTGGTCTGGGTGTTTGTCTATATGTCTGGGTGTTTATATGTCTAGTTTTGGTCTGGGTGTTTATATGTATTTTGGTCTAGGTGGTTGTCTATATGTCTAGTTTTGGTCTGGGTGTTTGTCTATATGTCTAGTTTTGGTCTGGGTGTTTGTCTATGTCTAGGTTTGGTCTGTGGTGGTTTGTCTATATGTCTGGTTTTGGTCTGGGTGTTTGTCTATGTCTGGTTTTGGTCTGGGTGTTTGTCTATGTCTAGTTTTGTCTGGGTGTTTGTCTATGTCTAGTTTTGGTCTGGGTGTTTGTCTATATGTCTAGTTTTGGTCTGGGTGTTTGTCTATGTCTAGTTTTGGTCTGGGTGTTTGTCTATCTGTCTAGTTTTGGTCTGGATGTTTGTCTATATGTCTGGTTTTGGTCTGGGTGTTTGTCTATGTTTGGTTTTGGTCTGGGTGTTTATATGTCTAGTTTTGGTCTGGGTGTTTGTCTATATGTCTAGTTTTGGTCTGGGTGTTTGTCTATATGTCTGGTTTTGGTCTGGGTGTTTATATATGTCTGGTTTTGGTCTGGGTGTTTGTCTATATGTCTAGTTTTGGTCTGGGTGTTTATATGTCTAGTTTTGGTCTGGGTGTTTGTCTATGTGTCTGGTTTTGGTCTGGGTGTATATATATGTCTGGTTTTGGTCTGAGTGTCTATGTGTCTGGTTTTGGTCTGGGTGTTTGTTTATATGTCTGGTTTTGGTCTGGATATCTATATGTCTAGTTTTGGTCTGGGTGTTTGTCTATATGTCTAGTTTTGGTCTGGATGTCTATATGTCTAGTTTTGGTCTGGATGTCTATGTCTGGTTTTGGTCTGGATATCTATATGTCTGGTTTTGGTCTGGATATCTATATGTCTAGTTTTGGTCTGGGTGTTTGTCTATATGTCTGGTTTTGGTCTGGATGTCTATATGTCTAGTTTTGGTCTGGGTGTTTGTCTATATGTCTGGTTTTGGTCTGGATATCTATATGTCTGGTTTTGGTCTGGGTGTTTGTCTATATGTCTGGTTTTGGTCTGGATGTCTATATGTCTGGTTTTGGTCTGGATATCTATATGTCTGGTTTTGGTCTGGGTGTTTGTCTATATGTCTGGTTTTGGTCTGGATATCTATATGTCTAGTTTTGGTCTGGGTGTTTGTCTATATGTCTGGTTTTGGTCTGGATGTCTATATGTCTGGTTTTGGTCTAGATATCTATATGTCTGGTTTTGGTCTGGGTGTTTGTCTATATGTCTGGTTTTGGTCTGGATATATATGTCTAGTTTTGGTCTGGGTGTTTGTCTATATGTCTGGTTTTGGTCTGGATGTCTATATGTCTGGTTTTAGTCTGGATGTCTATATAAATCTGGTTTTGGTCTGGATGTCTATATGTCTAGTTTTGGTCTGGATGTCTATATGTCTAGTTTTGGTCTGGATATCTATGTCTAGTTTTGGTCTGGATGTCTATATGTCTGGTTTTGGTCTGGATGTCTATATGTCTGGTTTTGGTCTGGATGTCTATATGTCTGGTTTTGGTCTGGGTGTTTGTCTATATGTCAGGGTTTGGTCTGGATGTCTACATGTCTGGTTTTAGTCTGGATGTCTATATGTCTGGTTTTGGTCTGGATGTCTATATGTCTGGTTTTGGTCTGGATATCTATATGTCTGGTTTTGGTCTGTGTGTTTGTCTATATGTTGGTTTTGGTCTGGATATCTATATGTCTAGTTTTGGTCTGGGTGTTTGTCTATATGTCTGGTTTTGGTCTGGATGTCTATATGTCTGGTTTTGGTCTGGATATCTATATGTCTGGTTTTGGTCTGGATGTCTATATGTCTGGTTTTGGTCTGGATATCTGTATGTCTGGTTTTGGTCTGGGTGTTTGTCTATATGTCTGGTTTTGGTCTGGATGTCTATATGTCTGGTTTTGGTCTGGATGTCTATATGTCTAGTTTTGTTCTGGATGTCTATATGTCTGGTTTTGGTCTGGATGTCTATATGTCTGGTTTTGGTCTGGGTGTTTGTCTATATGTCTAGTTTTGGTCTGGGTGTCTATATGTCTGGTTTTGGTCTGGATGTCTATATGTCTAGTTTTGGTCTGGATGTCTATATGTCTGGTTTTGGTCTGGGTGTTTGTCTATGTCTAGTTTTGGTCTAGATGTCTATATATCTGGTTTTGGTCTGGTTGTTTGTCTATATGTCTGGTTTTGGTCTGGGTGTTTGGCTATGTCTGGGTGTTTATATGTCTAGTTTTGGTCTGGGTGTTTATATGTCTAGTTTTGGTCAAGGTGTTTGTCTATGTCTAGTTTTGGTCTGGATGTTTGTCTATGTCTAGTTTTGGTCCTGATGTCTATATGTCTAGTTTTGGTTTGGGTGTTTGTCTGTCTAGTTTTGGTCTGGATGTCTATATGTCTAGGTTTGGTCTGGGTGTTTGTCTATGTCTGGTTTTGGTCTGGGTGTTTATGTCTAGTTTTGGTCAGAGTGTTTGTCTATATGTCTGGTTTTGGTCTGGATGTCTATATGTCTGGTTTTGGTCTGGGTGTTTGTCTATATGTCTGGTTTTGGTCTGGATGGCTATATGTCTGGTTTTGGTCTGGATGTCTATATGTCTGGTTTTGGTCTGGATGTCTATATGTCTAGTTTTGGTCTGGATGTCTATATGTCTGGTTTTGGTCTGGATGTCTATATGTCTGGTTTTAGTCTGGATGTCTATATGTCTGGTTTTGGTCTGGATGTCTATATGTCTAGTTTTGGTCTGGATGTCTATATGTCTGGTTTTAGTCTGGATGTCTATATGTCTAGTTTTGGTCTGGATGTCTATATGTCTAGTTTTGGTCTGGATGTCTATATGTCTAGTTTTGGTCTGGATGTCTATGTCTGGTTTTAGTCTGGATGTCTATGTCTGGTTTTAGTCTGGATGTCTATATGTCTAATTTTGGTCTGGATGTCTATATGTCTAGTTTTGGTCTGGATGTCTATATGTCTAGTTTTTGGTCTGGATGTCTATGTCTGGTTTTGGTCTGGATATATATGTCTAGTTTTGGTCTGGATGTCTATGTCTGGTTTTAGTCTGGATGTCTATATGTCTGGTTTTAGTCTGGATGTCTATATGTCTGGTTTTAGTCTGGATGTCTATATGTCTGGTTTTGGTCTGGATGTCTATATGTCTGGTTTTGGTCTGGATGTCTATATGTCTGGTTTTAGTCTGGATGTCTATATGTCTGGTTTTGGTCTGGATGTCTATATGTCTGGTTTTGGTCTGGGTGTTTGTCTATATGTCTGGGTGTTTATATGTCTAGTTTTGGTCTGGGTGTTTACATGTCTAGTTTTGGTCTAGGTGTTTGTCTATGTCTAGTTTTGGTCTGGGTGTTTGTCTATGTCTGGTTTTGGTCTGGGTGTTAGTCTATATCTGGTTTTGGTCTGGGTGTTTGTCTATGTCTAGTTTTGTTCTGGGTGTTTGTCTATGTCTAGTTTTGGTCTGGGTGTTTGTCTATATGTCTGGTTTTGGTCTGGGTGTTTGTCTATGTCTGGTTTAGGTCTGGGTGTTTGTCTATGTCTAGTTTTGGTCTGGGTGTTTGTCTGTCTAGTTTTGGTCTGGGTGTTTGTCTATGTCTAGTTTTGGTCTGGGTGTTTGTCTATGTCTGGTTTTGGTCTGGGTGTTTATATGTCTAGTTTTGGTCTGGGTGTTTGTCTGTCTAGTTTTGGTCTGGGTGTTTGTCTATATGTCTAGTTTTAGTCTGGGTGTTTGTCTATGTCTGGTTTTGGTCTGGGTGTTTGTCTATATGTCTGGTTTTGGTCTGGGTGTTTATATGTCTAGTTTTGGTCTGGGTGTTTGTCTATGTCTGGTTTTGGTCTGGGTGTTTGTCTATGTCTAGTTTTGGTCTGGGTGTTTGTCTATATGTCTGGTTTTGGTCTGGGTGTTTGTCTATATGTCTGGTTTTGGTCTGGGTGTTTGTCTATATGTCTGGTTTTGGTCTGGGTGTTTATATGTCTAGTTTTGGTCTGGGTGTTTGTCTATATGTCTAGTTTTGGTCTGGGTGTTTGTCTATATGTCTAGTTTTTGTCTGGGTGTTTATATGTCTAGTTTTGGTCTGGGTGTTTGTCTATATGTCTGGTTTTGGTCTGGGTGTTTGTCTATATGTCTGGTTTTGGTGTGGGTGTCTATGTGTCTGGTTTTGGTCTGTGTTTATATGTCTAGTTTTGGTCTGGGTGTTTGTCTATATGTCTGGTTTTGGTCTGGGTGTTTGTCTATATGTCTGGTTTTAGTCTGGGTGTTTATATGTCTAGTTTTGGTCTGAGTGTTTGTCTATATGTCTAGTTTTGGTCTGGGTGTTTATATGTCTAGTTTTGGTCTGGGTGTTTGTCTATATGTCTAGTTTTGGTCTGGGTGTTTGTCTATGTGTCTGGTTTTGGTCTGAGTGTTTGTATGTCTGGTTTTGGTCTGAGTGTTTGTCTGGTTTTGGTCTGGATGTTTATGTCTAGTGTTGGTCTGGATGTCTATATGTCTAGTGTTGGTCTGAGTGTTTATGTCTAGTTTTGGTCTGAATGCTTGTCTAGTTTTTGTCTGGGTGTTAGTCTATGTCTAGTTTTGTTCTGAGTGTTTGTATGTCTAGTTTTGGTCAGGGTGTTTATATGTCTAGTGTTGGTCTGGGTGTTTGTCAGACCAAAACTAGACATAAACATCAGACCAAAACTAGACATATAGACAAACACCCAGACCAACACTAGACATATAAACACCCTGGGTATTTGTCTTTTGTATGAGACATTAAATTTAGTTCCCCTGTGAAACATGCACTTGGCACATGTCGAAGATCCGACAACAGCTAAACAGTTCTCTAGCAAATTATTGTAGAACTGTCCACTTTCATAGGGAAACAAAAATAAATGAAAAAACAACAAAAACAACAAAAAAACGATATCGATGTACTATGGCAGTATGCTTTCTCCAAGAGAGAGTGACCTACATTTCGTGCAGAAAAATTCTGTTACAACAAAACTGATCAAAACAAATTGGACAAAATGAAAAACCCAAACCAAATCCAATCCAAGATGTATCCATGCTTGATTATGATACAATCCATGTTAGCACATTTTGAGGGACTTTGACCTAAAATGAACACATCGTCTTGTTTGTTTTTAGAACAGGGAATTCCAAATTACTCTGCAAAGCTACGTTTTCATTTGTGACTTCTAACTGCCAAAACTGGACACAGGAAAAAAAAACAACTCATTGCAAACAATGTAAAAAAAGTCACATATAGTCACGAAAAGACTACAACGCACACACAAAAACAAACAAACAAAATTGTAAACAAATGGAACAAAAATACAAATGACCAAATGCAGCAATGAAAACAACGAACACGAAACTATTACAAAATTTTCACTCGATTTATTCCACTTAGAGCCATGATTTGCATACACTGAAGTTTCGAAAGAAATATCAAACACTAACATGAAGTATGACACAACAGATCATGATTCATTTCACCCCTATCAAACAGGTAAACAAGTAAGTGAATGATCACTCTGACATATTTGTGAGTCATTGGCTAACAGTAAAAGTAATTCGCTGAAGAGAATTTCACAAATTATCTATAGCAAAAAGAAAAACAGTACATTCATTCTAGATTTGAAAAGGTATTTGTGCCTGCTGGTCCTGCTTCATTACATTTCCGTTGCCTTTGGTTATAGCAAGTGCTGTGCAGGATCGTAAAAGGCAAGCTAAAGATAAGCTCTTTGTCAATGCAGGATCATAAAAAGCATGCTAAAGATAAGCTCTTTGTCAATGCAGGATCGTAAAAGGCAAGCTAAAGATAAGCTCTTTGTCAATGCAGGATCAGGATCATAAACATGCTAAAGATGAGCTCTTTGTCAATGCAGGCTCAGGATCATAAAAAGCATGCTAAATATAAGCTCTTTGTCAATGCAGGATCATAAAAAGCAAGCTAAATATAAGCTCTTTGTCAATGCAGGATCATAAAAAGCAAGCTAAAGAAAGGTCTTTGTCCATACAGGATCATAAAAAGCAAGCTAAAAATAAGCTGTTTGTCAATGCAGCATCATAAAAAGCATGCTAAAGATAAAGTCTTTCTCAATGCAGGATCATAAAAAGCATGCTAAAGATAAGCTCTTTGTCAATGCAGGATCATAAGAAGCAGCTAAAGATAAGCTCTTTGTCAATGCAGGATCATAAAAGCAAGCTAAAGATAAGCTCTTTGTCAATGCAGGATCATACAGAAAAGCAAGCTAAAGAAAGGATTTTGTCAATGCAGGATCATAAAACGTTGCTAAAGATAAGCTCTTTGTCAATGCAGATCATCATAAAAAAGCATGCTAAAAATAAGATAAGCTCTTTGTCAATGCAGCATCATAAAAAGCATGCTAAAGATAAGCTCTTTGTCAATGCAGCATCATAAAAAGCAGCTAAGATAAGATCTTTGTCAATGCAGGATCATAGAACAAACTAAAGATAAGGTCTTTGTCAATGCAGGATCATAGAACATAAGCTAAAGATAAGATCTTTGTCAATGCAGGATCATAGAACATAAGCTAAAGATAAGATCTTTGTCAATGCAGGATCATAGAACAAGCTAAAGATAAGATCTTTGTCAATGCAGGATCATAGAACAAAGCTAAAGATAAGATCTTTGTCAATGCAGGATCATAGAACATAAGCTAAAGATAAGATCTTTGTCAATGCAGGATCATAGAACACAAGCTAAAGATAAGATCTTGTCAATGCAGGATCATAAAACACAAGCTAAAGATAAGATCTTTGTCAATGCAGGATCATAGAACATACAAAATAAGATCTTGTCAATCAGGATCATAAACACAAGCTAAAGATAAGATCTTTGTCAATGCAGGATCATAGAACACAAGCTAAAGATAAGATCTTTGTCAATAGCAGGATCATAAACACAGCAGCTAAAGATAAGATCTTTGTCAATGCAGGATCATAGAACACAAGCTAAAGATAAGATCTTTGTCATGCAGGATCATAAAACAGCTAAAGATCAGGTCTTGGTCAATGCAGGATCATAAAAAGCATGCTAAAGATAGTCTTAGTCATGCAGATCATAAAAAGCATGCTAAAGATAAGATCTTGTCAATGCAGCATCATAAAAAGCAAGCTAAAGATAAGATCTTTGTCAATGCAGGATCATAGAACACAAGCTAAAGATAAGATCTTTGTCAATGCAGGATCATAGAACACAAGCTAAAGATAAGATCTTTGTCAATGCAGGATCATAGAAACAAGCTAAAGATAAGATCTTTGTCAATGCAGGATCATAGAAAACAAGCTAAAGATAGATCTTTGTCAATGCAGGATCATAGAAAACAGCTAAAGATAAGATCTTGTCAATGCAGGATCATAAAAAACATGCTAAAGATCAGGTCTTTGTCAATGCAGATCATAAAAAGCATGCTAAAGATCAGTCTTGGTCAATGCAGCATCATAAAAAACATGCTAAAGATTAGGTCTTTGTCAATGCAGCATCATAAAAAGCATGCTAAAGATTAAGTCTTTGTCAATGCAGGATCATAAAAAACATGCTAAAGATTAAGTCTTTGTCAATGCAGGATTTTAACCCTTGACTCCCGCACCCTATCCATCAACTGCAAAAACTTAACCGTGTAGGAAGCTGGCAGATAGGATGAGGGAATCAGAAGGTTAAGTTTTTGCTTTGCTAGCATGGGTGACAATGCAGGATGCTGGTGGACAGAGTGCGGGAATCATAGGGATAAAAAGCATACTAAAGATGAGCTCTTTGTCAATGCCTGATTCAAGCATTTCACAGCATCGCACATTTCACAGTTGTGTGTATTATCAATCTATATGAAAATCTACAAAATAACAAATTCTGAATTGTCCTAAGTATTATTATTCATGCAAACTTTGGTGTCATCTCCAGGCCAGATCTAAGGACAATATATGAAAAATCAGTGGGTTTTCAACTAAAACCTTTGATTACAGACTAGAGTTCACAAAATGAAGAGTGAGATATGACAGTCCAGCTGGTGGTAGCTGGAGATTTATTCGGGAGTGTAGCCTGGTGGGTAATTGATTGTGTAGCCACTTGGGCAGCTGGGTGTGGGACAGCACTTTCCTGCAGCAGGCGCAATCAAAGTGCAGGCGGCGGGCAAGCTCCATGTCAGACACCTGTTACAAAGGCAGAAGCAGGCTTTAACAATACATCCCCATTCTTATCCAAAGCGAGGTTAAAGCGTCACTCTTGTTATTACCGTAGTGATGTGGCGAAATGTTTGTAACCTCCAAACAGGCTGTCCAGTGTCAATTTACTCAAGATACCGTAATAGAAATGAGCTGCACTGCCAATGCTGTGTGATGGACGGTCCCTCAATATTAATAGCAAATGCCATAAACCTGTGTTTAAACTTCACGCACTGGTAAGGTCTTGAGAATCGACCTAAGTACATTGCTACTATTTCCAAGTGATGCTCAGCTGGAATGGTTTCTCCATACTTACCTGGACTTCAGGACGCTTTGCATCTCTTATTTCCCTTAATTTCATTTAACTAGAGCAGATCCATCTATGCGAAGAAATTAATTCATAATTGTCAATATTCTTTTGATAAATTGTACTCTGATCCCAGTTCTCACCTAAGAGAGAATTCCTTAAACTGTGATTTTAAAGACAATTGGCAAACTGGATTGATCCACAGTTTTCTTCATACCTCTCAGAAAAAATATATATGACTACAATGCTTTGCCCTGGAAGTGAAATGGCCCATTGTAGTCGGCGAAGCTATAAGCATTATGATCAAACGTTGATTCGAACATTCAGTGCCAAGAACATTTGTTTAATAGGCTAAATTTAAATGACAGTCAAGAAAGAGCAAACAAGACAATTTTAAATTTGCAGATCTATCAAGCAAATCTAGGATAAAACATTTATTGCTGCTGTCCAGGTAAGCCCTCGAACGTTGTACTGTGAATCATGATTTACCATTTTCGGAATTCATTGAACTAGCAAAGATAAAATGCCATTTATCTGCAAAATGGGTACATAAACAGATCCAGGTATAAATCTAATGAAGACACTACAATGGCACGTAGCCATCATACACAAACACACACACACGCGCGCGCGCGCGCGCACACACACACACACACACACACACACACACACACACACACACACACACACACACACACACACACACACACAC
This sequence comes from Monoplex corrugatus, assembly GCA_030674185.1. Lineage (NCBI taxonomy): Eukaryota > Metazoa > Mollusca > Gastropoda > Littorinimorpha > Ranellidae > Monoplex > Monoplex corrugatus. The sequence continues at coordinate 73,422,254 of JAPXFY010000014.1, forward strand.
ACACACACACACACACACAGTGGAATGGCAAAACAGCGACATGACTGAAGATGTCTGGACGTTCAAAAATACATCTTTCAATTTTGAATTGTCCGTATCGAATATTTGTGTTGAAAATGCACAAGTCAACAGTTAAATCATATACAGAAGTTGCTGACCAAATTAAACAAAAATTATAACTTGAACGGCGATTTTCGGATATATTGAAGTATCGATCAACTCAAACAAAAATTCAATGTAAATGAAGCTTTGTGTGTATCGAAATTTTGGAGACACTGAAATCGATCGCTGGTGTCGAGGAACGTCAGTATAACCGACTTTCATTGTAACTCCAATGGATTGTATAGTATTGTGACTGCGACTTAATGATTTTGAATTTGTTTGTTGGAGAGCTCAAATGAGTGGTGTGGGTGCAATACCAGTGAAGACGATACAGAAAAAAATACACCAGATAAAAAAAAAAGAAGAAAAAAAGACTGTAACAGGCCAATATAAACCCAAAGCACCATACTCAAAACAGGTTACATTCAGTTTATAAAAACAGTATAAAACACTGCCACATGACAGGGGGAAAAAACGATACTGGAAACCTGACAAAATACCGACAATGAGTTTTAACAAAACAATGAAAACAGACCCTAATACTTCGATTCTAACATCTGTCCATGGTAAAACTAAGCCTAGCACATCTGAAAATAGATACAGCTATTCATAAATGACCGAAAGAAAGGACAAATAGGCTATGTCCTCAAATAAATCTTCCATTTTTTAAGCACAAATAAGTTCAGTAAGCATTACATCGTGTTTTTTAAATACATATAATTTTAAAGAACACACACACAAAATACACATAATTTCAGCATATACACAATATTTATATATACATATATATCGAAACATATGTATGTACATTTGAGTATGCATGCACCCTACGTAAGTACACACACCCATGCGTGCACAGGCAGACACACAGACAGTGAGAGAACACACACACACACAAACGTGCACACAAAGGATTACTTCTTTTCTTGATCAGTTACAGATTAAAAATACAAGCGTACCTGGAATCACACTGGAACTGTCCTTTTGACCCGTCTATACAAGTGCATTTGTACCGACAGCCATCAGTCCATGTTGAACCCGCAGGGTGGTACTGACCGTTGTACATACAGCCTTGTCCTGAATAGGTACACACACATGCCCGTACACATATGCATTGTACATTGTCATTCACAACGAGGTTTTGAAAAGCACAGTTTCATAAAACTTTCTGTGATGGTATTGGGGTGAAAAGTGCAGGATCAACCAGGAGAGAAGGGTACAAGTGATGATGGTACCCTGACAAAGAAATTACGGTACTTCCGTATCCACATCTGAACACGACAAAAAACTCCAGAAGCCAGTAAAGATAAGAAACGTGGCAATGTATTTGACTGATCAGAAATCTTTTCTACACAGCTTTGTATGGTCCCTGTTCTCTTCAAGATGAGTAAAACCACGTTTAAGGAGTTGTTTTGCGTAGACCTTATCTATGAGGAAATGCTTTTAGGACACGACTTCCTGCAACACTGAGGTGCCGTTCACAACATGTAGACCAACACTCTAATTTTGGGAGAAAACGAGATACCGTTAGACATGAATTTCTTGGAAGACCTGTCAACAGTGGTGAGAGTCACTGCTGCCAGTAAAGTTGAAGAACCGCCAAACACTATCAAGGTGAAAGGATAATTTGAACCACCAGCACTGATCCTGTCCAGACAAAAATACCCTTTCATTTTGGACACAGATAACAGTCCACGCTGAATTTGGCCATTGGAGCTGTCATCAGTTCAAGACGGCAAAGAGAACGTGGCTGCATAACGCAGTTTCGTCTAACTCCAGGACAACAGAGACACTGTGTAAAAGAAAAGAACTATTGAGCACGCAGTTTTATCTAACTCCAGGACAACAGAGACACTGTGTAAAAGAAAAGAACTATTGAGCACGCAGTTTTATCTAACTCCAGGACAACAGAGACACTGTGTAAAAGAAAAGAACTATTGAGCACGCAGTTTTATCTAACTCCAGGACAACAGAGACACTGTGTAAAAGAAAAGAACTATTGAGCACGCAGTTTTATCTAACTCCAGGACAACAGAGACACTGTGTAAAAGAAAAGAACTATTGAGCACGCAGTTTCATCTAACTCCAGGACAACAGAGACACTGTGTAAAAGAAAAGAACTATTGAGCACGCAGTTTCATCTAACTCCGGGACAACAGGCACTGTGCAAAAGAAAAGAACCATCGAGCACTGTAAGGTTTACCAGACAGTTCAAGGATTATTTACAGGGAAAATCTTTTACGTCCAGGACAGACCACTCAAATCTCACTCGGCTGTTGCGGTTTAAAGATCCACAAGCGCAATTAGCTCAATGGATGGAGAAGACCTCACGATAGTATTTGACATGAAGCACAGATCCGAATCAAAGTATGCAAATGCCAATACTCTTGCAAGAATCCCAGGTCCTTTGATCCCATGTCCATCATTTGTCACAGACATAAAACCTGAAAGTTTATCTTGTGGAAGATACCACTACCATCAGAGAGCGGACCAATAGTGGGGAGAGTTTGCTCGAAGTCATGTAATGGTTTTGGAGTGATAAAGGTGTAGGATAGACCAGGAGAGAGAAGTACAAGTGGGGATGGCAATCTGACAAAACAGGACCCAGGGAAGGCAGTGCTGATGTTATTCGTGCTATATTCTCTCTCTATGCCCAGACCCATGGAGACGTTCAGGCTCTCTCCCAGTGACACTCAAATGGAAAACGCATGTTCTCAGACTTATGTATGATATGTATGATATGTATGATATTGATTTTATTCCTGACATGAACCGCAGGACAACACTGACTGACTGAATGCCAACTGGCCCTCTGGAAGAAGTGTTTGTTCATATTTGTTTTTATATACATTTCTTTATATATATTTGTTTTATACATACATTTTATGCATGTTTCTTTTATATGCCAATTTCATTACAAGCGTATTCTAATTTCTGTAAGGGAGACAATAAAACAATATTGTTTCTTGTTTTCCCAAAGTTGTTTGATACTGGGATACAGTTGATTCATCATGATGGCATATCTTTCAAAAAGTGAACAGTAGAGCATAAATCTCAGACTGGCAAAAAGGAATGAGTAATATCAATCCATAAAAGCTCACATAGATGTACTGTCCGTCCATGCTTGTTGTTAAGGGAAATGAACATACTGACAAACTTGCAGGTAAAGGCACTGTGACAAGAACTCAACATCTTTGAAAATCTGATGTCCACAGGTATTGGTGCGGTCAGGTCGTGCTGGAGGACTGGATGTATTTTTTGTTCTTGTCGTTTACGCTACAGCTGCCAACAAAATCTGAATCATCATACCATCAATCGTTTTACTTAAAAAGGAATCGTTGGAGGAAGTGGCCGAAAATCCACAATGAAAGGGAAAACTACAGCCATCACCAATCGGACAAACATTGGTATTGTCTTAAAAGTAATGCTATGCAGAATCCTGCAGCATGGAATGGAAAAGTGGCTGTTTTTTTTCTGTTCAGACATCAAGGACATGTAAAGAAATGGAAAAGACAATGGGAGGTGCGGTGAAGAGGGATGAGGTGGGTAGGATATGATTTATCATTGTTGTGGTGGTGAGTTTGTTTCTTTCTGGATTTTTAGGAAAAAAAGATTTCCAATTGTTTTAAATAGGGGTGAAGAATGGATGGGATGATGGGATGATAATGGATTAGGGGAAATGGGATGATAATGGATTAGGGAAAACGGGATGAAAATGGATTAGGGAAACGGGATGATAATGGATTAGGGGAAACGGGATGATAGAGACAATAAACTGTGTTGGTGAGCGAAAGGAGGCTGTGTGTCATGTTGCTCTGGGAGATAGGTTTCTGTGACATGACTGTGTGGGACATTGGTGCGGTCAGGTCGTGCTGGAGGACTGGATGTGTTTCCATCCATTTTCATGGGAATATTTTTTGTTCTTGTCGTTTACGCTACAGCTGGAGATAAACGTTTCATTTCGATGTAGCCAACGTTGATCAGACTGATACGAAGATGGATATAAAACCCATACCCTAGACAGAACACCAAGACCATGACAGCGCACAGGGCTAACACGTAGGCTTATGGCCAATGCCATGACCACCTTGGATCTTCTCCATCCATAGCGTCTGTGCCGTCAGTGCATAAGGGATTGATTCAGAGCGCATAGCCATCTTGAGAAACTGAAACTGAAACTATGATGGCAAACAAGGAATTCTTGCACATCTGTCAAGTAAGCCCTGTTTGGTAATGGTCGATCTTCCAAGTATAGCCCAACATCATGGTTTATCCACGTGGTTTTCACTAATATGACAATAAATTAAATGGTTGTTGAGGGATTTTTCCCCTCATGGTAGAAAGAAACTCTAGGGAGAGCTAGACAACAGAAGGTCTTCAGAGAAGTAACCCCCTTTAGACAAGTGTTTCGGAATAATGAATAATACTAAATGACAAAAAGTTCTTTATTCTCGATCTTGACGATTTTGTTGTTGTCTTCATTCGTTTTGAAACTGAAGACTGTTAAGCTGTTCAATGTTTATTGTCGGTCCGTAGGTACTGTACTCTGTGATCCAAAGTTGTATACTGTCACTGTATACTACTTATATTATATTTTCGTAACTTAGGAAAAAAAAAGGAGTTTTGAAATAATATAAAACAATGTGAATTAGCGTAATTCACTTACCAGTGCCTTCTGTTCCACCGCACACTGGTTTAGCGCAGCATTCGTTTGGTGCCTTCTGCAGCGTGCAGCCATCTGGCAAATTCTCATATCTCAAGCACCTGAAACATTATTGCAATGTCAGATACTCTCTCTCTCTCTTTCTCTCTCTTGCGTGTGTGTGTGCGCGCGCGCACACACACACACACATATATTAAGTATCGCCAATATAACATACTGAAACCAGAAACTTATCAAAAGAGGCGGCTAAAAATGCGTATATGTTAAACAAGACAAGACACAATGAGTTTAAACAAAGGTGCATAGCTGGTATGCATTGTACATGCTTTGTTTTATGATTTTTGGCTCGAACCCTTTAACATGCGGTTAATGTGAATAAAATGTTAAAATGTCAAAATGTCCCCCCCCCCCCCTCTCTCTCTCGCACACACATACACCTCCCCAGAAATGCAAAGACAAATACTGGAGTAAACTGATATTCTCCACTCCCTGCGACAAACAAACAGAGGAAAAACACACATATACACGCTACACACAAATATATAAAGCTCATCGGCTGGAAATACAAGACATGCATGAATATGTACAGCTATAATAATTAGGTGTAATTGGTGAGAAGGCAATCCATCTTCTACGAATTGCTTTAAAATATATGCAACAAGATTACTTATCATTTGTTCTTATTTTCGAAGCCATGAACGATGATATTCTAAAATCACAAGGATAGTTGTAATCTTTAGGCTGAATGAAGTTACGCTTGAGACCACACCAAGAGCTGTACAACAAATAATAAAATGCATGTTGTTTTCTGTGGCAGTTTGATGGACATTTTGCTTCCTCTTTCTCTTGCCTTGTATATCGTCAGTTGTGTATTGATAAGTCAAACGTAACACATTTTTTAAGCTTGTGAATGGTATTGCACTAAATGTTTTAAATTTAACCCAAGCAGTTTTACAGCATGAATTCGTTTAGATTTTCCACACCATGGAAACGTTACCGTTGTAATAGTCCCAGTTTTGCTGTCTGTGTCAATACATCTTCCTTTAGTCACTTTTATGAAAGACAACGCAAGCCACATCTTGATCTGATTTTCACATCTGTTCAAAGGGCAACAAGAACCCAATGTATCGCGAACATCTGATGCTCATTTTAGAATCCCTCTGGTTGCTAGATTCACCTTTTTGTAAGGCAATCTCTGTTCTTTTATCAGTGTTAACTTTGGCATCACAACAGTTTATAGTTAAAAGAAATCTTGCTCCATGATTCACCAAATATGGAGTAATTTGTTGTTTTAATATTAACCCCTAAATTGTTTTTTCGGCATCTGTAACTAACACTGCCATCTCACCTGTCACCTGTCAGCATCGTCAAGTTTGATGATAGCCGCTGCAGCAGACGTCACATCAACTCTCCTCCATATTCCGTTCTTGACTGCTATGAGCTACTTCGTAAGCCTCCACCGCTGATGTTGGTGATGTTGTTCATATGGAAGGTGGGTGGTCTGCTCGGATTTTTTTTGGCCTCAACTTTTCTTTGCAAAATTGTTATCATTGGGGTTTGTGTTGGTGTTTGGGTTGCATTTCTTTTTCTTCTTTCTGTCTTTTTTCTTTTTTTTTCTTTTTGCTAGCAGTTGACCTTGGTTTGTGAGTTTGTTCAAAATGCTTCATTTTGTTCTGTTATCAGTCAATTTGATTCTAAGAAGCCGTCTGTAAAACCCCATCTCTGCGGCTTCAAACTTATTTTCCTCTGCTTTTGGGTGTATCCAGGCTTTACAGCCATACGGCATTATTGACCAGATCAGAATTTTAGAATTTCAATTTTAAGGGCTGTTGGTATGCTTCCGTCTTTCCGAATTTTGTTGGGTTGGATTATTTTCTGTTTTGCCATTCCTACTCTATTTTGATGTGTTTATTGCAGGTGCCATCATGAGCTCAGAGCATATAAATATTTAAAATCGCTCACAGTTTCTAAAGCAGTCTTGTTGATTCGACTACCCCGATATGCTTGACTTTGTTTTCCTTCTAAGTGCATTCTTTTGTCTTGTTGACATTTGGATTCAGGAACCAGAAGAACAAGAAAACCAAATTAAGCGCGTATTTGACAAAACAAGCGCAAATTTTTGGCCAACCGGCCTTTGTCAAGCGCGAGCGCACGGTCACAAACAGACCACAAACACCAAACAACGGATAATAAAAACAGGACTAAAAACTTCCCTGCTGCCTCGTCCAGTGGATAAAAAACCACTGGACGAGGCAGCAGGGAAGTTTTTAATCCTGTTTTTATTATCCATTGTTTGGTGTTTGTGGTCTGTTTGTGACCGTGCGTTCGCGCTCGTGACTTATATCACCCAGTCTACGGCCATGCTTAAGACCAAAGCTGTTATTTCACATCCTTGTCTTACTCCTGTCTTCACTTCGACATTGAGTTAACCCTCTGACTCCCGCATGCTATCCACTAATATCCTGCATTATCAACCATGCTAGTAAAGCAAACACTTAACCCTTTGACTCCCTCAACCTATCCACCAGCATCCTGCAGGAAGCTGGTGGACATGATGAGGGAGTCAAAGGGTTAAGTTTTGCAGTTGGTGGATAGGGTGCGGGAGTCAAAGGGTTAATCGTTTCCTACTGTACAAGTGAAGATGGCATAAAAAGCTTTTGAGAGAAGGATAATCTGCAGTGGGATTTCGTATGCTGGGAATAATGATATGCCATGGCCTGTCCTTTGTATGCTGCCGAAAGCTTTGTCAAAGTCCACAAAGTTGATGTACAGTAGTCTCTGTCATTATTTGCGTTGTTCGATCATATTTCGCAGGGCGAATATTTGGTCAGTACATCCTCATCCTCTCGAGAACCTGTCTGTTCTTTCCTTAGTCGCTTGTCTGTTGCATCTGAGATTTGTTGAATGAGTTTTGCATCGACACGGGACCTCAGCTTATCATGTCATCCAAACCACCAGCACCCAGATCATCGCTCAAGGTCTAGTGGGGGCCGGGAAGAGAAACAGGACAATCTACTTTCGACGGAGAATCGAAGTCAGGACCTCTTGCTTGTGAGTGAGACAAATGCCGTAATCACTTACTTGTCAATGCACTCGTAGTGACCGGTCTGTCCGTTGACACAGGTACAGTTGTACTGACAGCCTTTCTGCCAGTGCTCTCCGTGTCCATAGATACGACCCTCGAAGAAGCAGCCTATAGCTAAACAACCAAACAGCGTATGTGTCAAATGAAAGGGAAAACAAGAAGTAAAAAAAATACAAATAATAAAAAAACAAAAACAAAAAAGGGGGGAGGGGAGATAAAAGCAAGGAAAACCACAGTAACAACAAGACCATAAACATTCTCTTCTTTTGAGTTTCATGACACATTTTGTAGAGTATTTTAACTTGAAAAACAACTAAACTCGAAGGAAGTTTTCATCGATGAGGCTCCTGTTAACACAGGGCTTGTTCAAAAAGTGTTGTCGCTGTTAGCCCATATCTTGCACATTGTTCAGACTTCAAAACGCATTATCATTCAAGGATAGCGGCATTGTTTTGTAGCACTATCACCAGGTTGCTCATTTCGGCCTCTAACATCACTGAAGCTGACGTCATCTTGAGAGATGGGCACGAAGGGCACAGAATCTTTGACAAATTTTCACAATGCCATGAGGATGTGGCCGGGGATTATAGTGATAATGCTATGGCAGTTCATTCCGGATAGAAACTGCATCACAGGGTTGTACTCTTTGTTTGTTTTTATGATATATATTCTGGCTTCAACCAGGCTCGAGAGATACAATGTTATTCAGGAAATTCGAGCAAAAACTTCAACAACACATCCATTTGGTGAATGAGACTCGATTGTATGGTTTCAGTCTTCCCAAAAAGTCCATAGCATACTCAACTCCAATGCTAATCGGGGAAAAAAATCCTGCAAAACAGAATTATTTGAACAGATGAGGTTCGTTCTGGTAACCTCCCAATGAGTGACCCTTTGCACTAATCACTTGGCCATACTGATTGGTCACACGATTCAAATCTGCGATTAGCTGGCACGAAACCAGTGCTATCTCGTTGGGACAGACGAACAGTAGAGACAAAAAATAGGTGGTGATGGTTAATCTAGGTGACTGTCAGTTTTCAACAGAAACGCAGTCCTTATAAGTATTAGTTCAGCTTAGGAGTGTCCGCTCTTCAGGTCACAGTTAAAGACTTACCTCTTCACCATGACCTTCCATTGTTGTTCATCTACCATTATGTACTCCCACTTCTAACCACTGA
>JAPXFY010000014.1:73436284-73456284 GCA_030674185.1 Monoplex corrugatus
GTAAAGTAAAGTAAAGTAAGTAAAGTAAAGTAAAGTAAAGTAAGTACAGTAAAGTCAAAGTACAGTAAAGTAAAGTAAAGTAAGTAAAGTAAAGTAAAGTAAAGTACAGTAAAGAGTAAAGTAAAGTAAAGTACAGTAAAGTAACAGTAAAGTAAAAGTAAAGTAAAGTACAGTAAAGTAAAGTAAGTAAAGTACAGTAAAGTAAAGTAAAGTACAGTAAAGTAAAGTAAAGTACAGTAAAGTAAAGTAAAGTACAGTAAAGTACAGTAAAGTAAGTAAAGTAAAGTAAAGTAACAGTAAAGTAAAGTAAAGTACAGTAAGTAAGTAAAGTAAAGTACAGTAAAGTACAGTAAAGTAAAGTAAAGTAAAGTAAGAAGTACAGTAAAGTAAAGTAAAGTAACAGTAAAGTAAAGTAAGTAAAGTAAAGTAAAGTACAGTAAAGTAAAGTAAAGTACAGTAAAGTAAGTAAAAGTAAAGTAAAAGTAAAGTACAGTAAAGTAAAGTAAAGTACAGTAAAGTAAAGTACAGTAAAGTACAGTAAATTAAGTAAAGTAAAGTAAAGTAAAGTAAGTAAAGTAAAGTAAAGTAAAGTAAAGTAACAGTAAAGTAAGAAAGTAAAGTAAAGTAAAGTAAAGTAAAGTAAAGTAAAGTAAAGTAAAGTAAAGAAGTACAGTAAAAGTAGTAAAGTAAAGTAAGTAAAGTAAAGAAAGTAAAGTAAAGTACAGTAAAGTAAAGTAAGTAAAGTAAAGTACAGTAAAGTAAAGTAAAGTACAGTAAAGTAAGTAAAGTAAGTAAAGTAAGTAAGTACAGTAAAGTACAGTAAAGTACAGTAAAGTACAGTAAAGTAAGTAAAAGTAAGTAAGTAATAGTAAGTAAGTAAGTAAAGTAAAGTAAAGTACAGAAAGTACAGTAAAGTAAAGTAAAGTACAGTAAAGTACAGTAAAGTACAGTAAAGTACAGTAAAGTAAGTAAAGTAAAGTAAAGTAAAGTAAAGTAAAGTATATAAAGTAAAGTAAAGTAAAGTAAGTAAAGTAAAGTAAAGTACAGTAAAGTAAGTAAGTAAAGTAAAGTAAAGTAAAGTACAGTAAAGTAAGTAAGTAAAGTAAAGTAAAGTAAGTAAAGTAAAGTAAAGTAAGTAAAGTACAGTAAAGTAAAGTAAAGTACAGTAAAGTACAGTAAAGTAAAGTAAAGTAAAGTAAAGTAAAGTACAGTAAAGAGTAAAGTAAGTAAGTAAAGTAAGTAAGTAACAGTAAAGTACAGTAAAGTAAAGTAAAGTACAGTAAAGTAAAGTAAAGTACAGTAAAGTACAGTAAAGTAAAGTAAGTACAGTAAAGTAAAGTAAAGTACAGTAAAGTAAGTAAAGTAACAGTAAAGTACAGTAATAAAGTACAGTAAAGTACAGTAAAGTAAGTAAAGTAAGTAAAGTAAAGTACAGTAAAGTAAAGTAAAGTACAGTAAAGTAAGTAAAGTAAAGTACAGTAAAGTAAAGTAAAGTAAGTAAAGTACAGTAAAGTACAGTAAAGTAAGTAAAGTAAAGTAAAGTAAAGTACAGTAAAGTAAAGTAAAGTACAGTAAAGTAAAGTACAGTAAAGTTAAAGTAAAGTACAGTAAAGTAAGTAAAGTACAGTAAGTAAGTAAAGTAAAGTACAGTAAAGTAAAGTACAGTAAAGTACAGTAAAGTACAGTAAAGTAAAGTAAAGTACAGTAAAGTAAAGTAAAGTACAGTAAAGTAAAGTAAAGTAAAGTAAAGTACAGTAAAGTAACAGTAAAGTAACAGTAAAGTAAAGTACAGTACAGTAAAGTAGAAAGTACAGTAAAGTAAAGTAAAGTACAGTAAAGTAAAGTAAAGTAACAGTAAAGTACAGTAAAGTACAGTAAAGTACAGTACAGTAAAGTACAGAGTAAAGTAAGTAAAGTACAGTAAAGTAAAGTAAAGTACAGTAAAGTAAAGTAAAGTACAAAGTACAAAGTAAAGTACAGTAAAGTAAAGTACATGTAAAGTAAAGTAAAGTACAGTAAAGTAAAGTAAAGTACAGTAAAGTAAAGTAAAGTAAAGTAAAGTAAGTAAAGTACAGTAAAGTACAGTAAAGTACAGTAAAGTAAAGTAAAGTACAGTAAAGTACAGTAAAGTAAAGTAAAGTAAAGTAAAGTAAAGTAAAGTACAGTAAAGTAAAGTAAAGTAAAGTAAAGTACAGTAAAGTAAAGTAAAGTACAATAAAGTAAAGTAAAGTAAAGTTAAAAGGTTAAAAGGTTAAAGGTCCCATGGTCAATATGGCCGTAGGGGCGGTGAACTGTTAAAGATTCACCGTGTCTAGGGCACGGCATTATGAAAGGCGGAGCCCATCCCTCTCCTTTCGCCGCCTTTTTTTTAAACCTCCCCCGACCGAAGTCAGGTACCCATTCACTGCTGGGTGGACAGAGGGAGTTTTCAGGCCGGAAAAATCGAACCAGCGTTTAGCGGATTCGAACCACCGACCTTCCGTACCGCAGACGAGCGCTCTAACCACTCGACTACAGGCCCCCCCTAAAGTAAAGTAAAGTAAATAAAGTACAGTAAAGTACAGTAAAGAAGTACAGTAAAGTAAAGTAAAGTAAAGTAAAGTAAAGTAAAGTAAAGTAAAGTAAAGTAAGTAAAGTAAAGTACATAAGTAAGTAAAGTAAAGTAAAGTAAAAAGTAAAGCAAAGTAAAGTAAAGTAAAGTAAAGTAAAGTAAAGTAAAGTAAAGTAAAGTAAAGTAAAGTAAGTACGGAGGTGCGTAGGTACGTAAGAATGTAAGTAAGTAAGTAAGTAAGTAAGTAAGTAAAAGTAAGTAAGTAAGTAAGTAAGTAAAGTAAGTAAGTAAGTAGTAAGTAAGTAAGTAAGTAAGTAAGTAAGTAAGTAAGTAAGTAAGTAAGTAAGTAAGTAAGTAAGTAAGTAATAAGTTAGTTCTCTTGTTTATTAAACGGAATTATTTTGAAAGTGAAAACTTGTACCTGAACTACCACTGCCGCCGTCAGTGCCGACGACGATGACAGAACTGGAGGTAGTGACCAGATTGTTGTTGCCGCAATAGCCACAGAACTTCGGGCAGTTGTAGCGGGCCCACGCCTCATACTGTCCCACACACCCATCATGGCCGTAAGCAGCACAGTTGGGCAGTTTGTCGTTGCAGTTAGCGGGATTCTGTGTGGTTTGAGTGCCTGAAAAAGGTATGATAGAAACAAGAAAAAAAATGTGAATGTTGGTAGGTAGTCTGATTTGTCCGTTTATTTGTTTTGCTTGTTTTTCTCAAAGCCAGATAACGTGTATACATTCCAAAGAAGCAGCAATATAATAAACGTAGACACGCAACAACCAAAACGAATTCTAAAATCTCGACGCAGAACTCACAATGAAATCACGATGATGTTTAGCACACAATCAACAGCAACAGTCCTCAGGAAATCATAGAAGATCTGACAAAACAAACGTGATGATGAAAAATATCACTATCACTGCCATTCTAATGAATCTTCACAACATCGGTAAAATAAATAAAAGTCTGTTGTCTGTCACACGCTGTCAGCACAGCAACCACAATTTCGGTTTCTTGTGCAGCTTCCGTGCTGGTTGTTCATCGCTCCTGTTGAACGAGCTGGACTGTCTTCTGGATTCTTCTGGTATCCTCTTTTTTTTCCTGATCTCTTGTACCATGTCTTTCTTGCTTGTCTCCTTTGCCTTCAACCACCATTCCATTTTTGTTGATCTCAGTTGGTATGGCAAAATAAAAATGGTCTAGTCGAACAACGTATGGAAAGACAGGGTTTCCCAAAGACTTAATGTATGGTTACCAAACCTGGACACTAAGAAAAGACAAAGAAAATAGGACCAGTGCAGCAGAAATGTGGCTCCATAGATGACTTCTCAGAGTCAAATGGACAGACAGAAGAACAAACGATAGCGTGTTACAGGAACTGAATGTCAGGCGCCAGCTGCTGACAGAGATCAACAAAAGAGAGCTGAAATGCGTGCGTAGGCCATGCGATCAGAAACACCACAACAGATTAGACATCAACGGTCCTGCATATCAGAAATAGCCAGCAGAATCGGTCAAGCCAAAACAGCATTCAAGAAGATGAAAAGCATTCTTACCAACAAATGCCTATCAATTAACATCAGGAAGAGAGTTCTTGAATTTTATATAGAATCGATAATGTTATACGGTTGTGAGGCGTGGACAGTCAACAAGTAAAGCCAGAACAAGATTGATGCAGCCGAGATGCAGTTTCTAAGAAGAATGTTGAGAGTTCCATGGACAGCAAAGAAAACAAACCAGACAGTCTTGATGGAGGCAGACACGGGTAGATCATTCATAAGGAAATTAGGAAAAGACAGGCAACATTTATAGGCCATTTTATGAGGAAAGGGGAATTGCAGCACCTGGTCACAACAGGAAAGCTGGAGGGAAAGAGAGCACCAGGTAGACCCAGGGAGAAGATATTGGACGGACTTGCAGGGTGGCTGAAAAAAAGAGGGTTGAAGAGGTGCTTGAGGCAACAAGGGATAGAAACAGATGGAAGTCCATGATCGCCAACGCCATGTGGCAAGGCACTTGATGATGATGATGATTGTCCTGTAGCAGAAAGTTAGGGACGGCCGCACACCTTTCCTATTTCAACAATACCGCTGAAGTTGTGGTCTGGAGATCCAGGAGGTCGCCCACAGATGTCTTAATCGTGTTTTCTGGGGAAAACTTGTGATGTTGAGCGTGGCTCCCACCGCCGATCCCAGCGAGGGAGAGATGAAATGATGAGTTGGTTTGTGTGTGTCCTATTATTTCTCTGACCTCGAGGCTTTCTTTCGCCGCGTCCATTGCTTCTTGCACGCACACACGCGCGCGCGCGCTCGTGTGTGTGTGTGTATGTATGTGTGTGTGTGTGTGTGTGTGTGTGTGTGTGTGTGTGTGTGTGTGTGTGTGTGTGTGTGTGTGTGTGTGTGTGTGTGTGTGTGTGTGTGTGTGTGTACGTCTTAGCTGTTGGCACAATGCGATGCTGCTAATGCATACAATTGGCCTTCACCCTGTGGATCTCCATGCCGCACTCGGTAGAGTCTCCTTCTGCAGACATACTGGGATTTCCATTTGTACTATATGTATAGTCTGTTGTGGATTTCTAGTTTTGGTCAGGTTGGCGCTAAGAGATTTATCATTTTCTTCCTTTCGGTAAATCCCGGGAGCATCTTTCATTTATGGCACTAGAAGCAAGTTGGAGAAGGTGGGGAGCCAGCCGACAGACCCATAATTCTATAATATCTATACATATATGACATCTGGCTGGCTCTTTCAAACATTTCATGTCTTAAGTTATATCCGAGCCCGCTACAGCAATGTTGCCATGGTCACGGTCCAACTGAATGCTCCAATCACTGTGGTGGTATCAGTGTTGGTATGTCCCATCCCCCTTTCCCTCCCTCCCCATTTGAAGACCTTGCGAGAGTAATGAATTTCTGTACAGAATCAATGAGTTTGCCAGAAAATTGCTGGCTTATTTGGGTTAAACGCATATGGAGTTGTCCGAGTGCGATGAATCCCTAATGCACAAACTCCAAACCCCAAACCCCAACAGAAAACAGAACTCACCACAGAAGCCACAGTAGGCAGCACAATTTGCCTTGGCCCAGGCCGTGTAGGGAGCCTCACAAGAGTACTTGCCGTACATGTAACAGTCATCCTTTACATCACGGCACTGATTACTGGTGGACGGGGCACACTCGGCCTTTGTACAGCACTGGTCTTTGGGGTCCTGGACAAGATTGCAGCCGCTCGGCAACGCTGCAAATCGCTGGCACCTTTGACAATGAAAAGTAAAAAAAAAAAAAATAAATAAAAAGGTGAAGGTACGGAACAAGCACAAAGACTTCGTGATCTTACAGAAACCAACTCTGGCAAGAGTAAAATGATGCAAGCTTGCTTTGTCTGGTCACGTCACCCGCCATGGTACATGTACAAGACCACCCTTCAAGTTACCTTGGAAGGAGGACGTTATCAGAGAGGAGCTGGATGGCAAATGTTTAAAACTACATTAACTTCAAACAGTCGAAACTGCTTGCTGCAGCACCTGAGAGACAAAGGTGAAGGATCCTGTCTATTGCTGCACCTCTCAGTTCCTCCAATAACCACACTGGTTGTGCTATTAGGAGAGAAGAAAGACATCCCTATGATCTGAGCCCTCACTGAGATGCTGGAAACCTCAGCTTCTCTCAAGGCCAGCATTATTAAAGGCGATACCCGTCTCCTCTCCCTCACCCCTTTCTTGTCCCGTCCCTAAAGAGGAACAGGCATCCATAAGGTCATGTATAGCTGACGAGGCTGGGGCGATGTATTAAAGCCAGGGGTAATCACTCTCAATCGTGTTTAACCTTAGCTTTCTGACCACTCCATTTCCCTGTTCCCCAAGGCTGAATACAGGCACAGCAAAACAAGTTTTATAAACTGCAATTGACAGGCAGTTTTGGTAAAGGTACATTCACACTAAGCCCTGCCAGCTGCCGACAGCTGCTGTAGCAAATGGCTTGAAACGTAGCTATGTCAGTTCCCTCTGTCCTATTATGTGATTTGGCACAGGCTGTTCATGCTCACCATAATCATCACCAGCCAATTCTCGATAACACATTCGATTTACGGGATGTTCAGTTTTTGATGGGTAGCTAGTCCAAGGGGCTGAACTTCTATGCGACAATGGCACTGTTTATGGTATGATATTTTGCAAAATTTCCACAAGCTTTTGTGATCAAATTCTGTAACAAGTTCTGTCGTCTTTATCACAAGACGTGGCCTGGACAACGACAACAGGGATAAATACTTCCCTAATCCATTGATCAAAAGTAGTGCTTGAACTGGTGTGTCTGCTTTGAATGACGACCAGTGGAAATATACACTGCACATTTTGATGCCCCTCCAGACGAAAACTGGCTGTGCTATGCCGGGCTTCGTGAAAATGTACCCTAAGGGCCAGTAACCTCAGGGAGTCTTCTTTAAACCTCTAAGACTTTCTTTGAGTCAGGGATACACAGACCCCTCCCATCTCTTTTTTCTTATCTTTCCTTCTAGCCAATCAGCCTTAGTCTCCTTTACCTGTCTGTGCAGGTGTACACGCCAGTCTGAGCGTTGGTGCACTCGCAGTCCAGATCACAGCCATCTTGCCATATCTGCCCTTGGCCGTAATTTTGCCCTTGTACAGACAGGACGCTGTTCCAAGTGGAAAACATGACACGAGTCTTTTACCAACAATTCGTGGCTTCCTATGGGTGGTTTGCTATTGTCAATAATGGTGACAGTGTTGATAACTTAAATGACTGCCCTGTGCAACAATGTCTGTATCATGCTGGAATAAAAGTAACACATTTTTGAAACGCTTGAATGGCGTACAGTTTTTATTTTTGCCCTCGCAAAGGAGGTTTTCTTCTTTCAGAGCTAAACTTGCACAGAAGGAGTTATAAGCAACAAAATTCAAAATTACCGTGTAGAGACTGTGTAATTTTTGTTAACAAAACAGAATATCATATCAGAAATACTCAGCTTTCACTTAAGTGTACTGCAGTCAACTGATACGACACACTGTGTGATCTTTCTAATCACACAAGAAATAAATGAATTCATTTTCTTTAATCAAGTTTCCCACCCACATTTCTCTCTTTTTCGCACGGGACGCAACAACAAAAAATACAGCGTTGTAAGGTAGAGTAGTGTACTGACTTCTGTATTTTGTTAAAGCAAACATTACACGTTAGTATGGTTGGTTGATGCGCTCACAACGGTATCCTGTTGAAGCAAAGTATTAATATAGTATGAATAGATCATGCGCTCATTTTTGCATCATGTAGCAAAAGTAAACATTTAGTGTGAATTGATACTGATTTCTGCATCGCTCGTGTAGTAAACGTAACCAAAAAGCATGCATGGAATGAATAGATATCTGCATCCTGTTGCTGAAAACGTAACAAGATAGTATGAACAGATAATGCACTCATTTCTGCATTATGTAGTTAGCAAAAGTGTCATTGTTGTCTGAATTGATAACAAAAGTTTTTGTAACAAAAGTAACAATTTCCTATTTAGTATGATTTGAATGCATTCACCCGCGTATCCTATTTTAGAGAATTTGACAACTTAGCATACTGTGATAGCAAAATGAAATCTGATACGAATATGCACTCACTTCTATATCCTGTCATAGCGATATTGGCATTAGAGGGTCGGCCTGTTCCAGTGTAGGTTCCCATGAATCCAAGAGGCGTCTGTGATCCCGTGAAAGAAGACCCTGGTTGTCCTGTGACAGAGTCACACTCGGGCATCTTGCAGCACTGAGGGTCTTTGTTATCGGGCACCATACGACATCCCAGTGGAATGTTGGAATAGACTGGGCATCTGTGAGAAAAATGCATGTAAATAATGATTTAAGCCACCGGATTTCGTTCAGTACCTTGATACCTGTTAAATTTTGATTTAGTTAAGTAAAATTCAAGGGTGAGCGTCGCTGTATGTGTAAGATGGCATGAATCATTTTCTTCGTGATTTCAAGATGAATCAAAAGTATGTTACTGTTTGCTTACTCTGTATCTTTTGTTCGTTGAATTGTTTTTATTTACTATCTCTTTCTCCTTAAATTTCAAAAGCATGTAACTATTTTTGAGTATACTGACAATACAGATTATATCATTTAACTTTAAGTGTATTATTGGTATTAAACTTTTCGACAACTGCTTTTGAGTACACTGATGGACCGCTTTATCATTTACCGCTGGATATATTGACTATATCATGCTACAATACAACCGATTGCATTAGTTGTTTTATGCTTTTACTCCTGGGTACATTGATTGTGCTATGCTAACATTTACCTTTGGTTAAAATAATGGTAGTCATTTACCTCTAGGTACACTGGTGACATATCATTTATTTGTCGTTACGATGTGGATACGATGCTGTCTCTTTTTGGAACCATCTTTATGTCTCTGCTCTTAGTCAATAAATTGTCGTTCACTCCTTCTGTCTCTGCTTTCCGTATGTCTGTTTCTCTCTCCTTCTTTGTGTGCATTGTTGTTATTTTATCTTTATTCATCTCTTGATATACCGATAATACCGTCCTTTACTTCTGGGTACATATGTTGTACAGTTGTGCACTTGCAGTACAGCTTTACATTTATTGTACTTTTCTTTGTTAGTGGGTATATAAGCAGTACGTGTATTGTCACCCTAACGGTTCTAACCAAAACATTTATCTCTGAGCCCCCTGATTACGTCTGAATGCCATAATACAATTTATTACTGGGGAATGTAATGGTGAAGACCAATGGTACTATTTTATGTCTGGGAACACTGAAGGCCTTATATCTTTTACGACTGATTTCACTGCTAGAATGTCCTTTATCTCTGGATACACTGATAATGATATGCTGCACTGATGGTAGTATGCTACGCATTTACCCCTTGGGTATACAGATCATACTAGCTATGCAGTTACCTCACTGATGATGTCATATTACATTTACCTCTTCGTACGCTGTACCATGTGTTGTACACTGATGGTGCTAAGATATGTAATAATTACCTTAGCTTGCTAACACCTTTGGGTACATTGATCGTATTGTTTTTCTCTCGGTACACTGATGACCATATGTTTATCTCTGGGTACACTGATGGCCTTTTGTTTATCTCTGGGTACACTGATGGCCTTTTGTTTATCTCTGGGTACACTGATGCCTTTTGTTTATCTCTGGGTACGCTGATGGCCTTTGTTTATCTCTGGTACGCTGATGGCCTTTTGTTTATCTCTGTGTACACTGATGGCCTTTTGTTCATCTCTGTGTACACTGATGGCCTTTTGTTTATCTCTGTGTACACTGATGGCCTTTTGTTTATCTCTGGGTACACTGATGGCCTTTTGTTTAGCTCTGTGTACACTGATGGCCTTTTGTTTATCTCTGTGTACACTGATGGCCTTTTGTTTATCTCTGGGTACACTGATGGCCTTTTGTTTATCTCTGTGTACACTGATGGCCTTTTGTTTATCTCTGGGTACCTGATGGCCTTTTGTTTTATCTCTGTGTACACTGATGGCCTTTTGTTTATCTCTGGGTACACTGATGGCCTTTTGTTTATCTCTGTGTACACTGATGGCCTTTTGTTTATCTCTGTGTACACTGATGGCCTTTTGTTTATCTCTGGTACACTGATGGCCTTTTGTTTATCTCTGGTACACTGATGGCCTTTTGTTTATCTCTGGGTACACTGATGGCCTTTTGTTTATCTCTGGGTACACTGATGGCCTTTTGTTTATCTCTGGGTACACTGATGGCCTTTTGTTTATCTCTGGGTACACTGATGGCCTTTTGTTTATCTCTGGGTACACTGATGGCCTTTTGTTTATCTCTGGGTACCTGATGGCCTTTTGTTTATCTCTGGGTACACTGATGGCCTTTTGTTTATCTCTGGGTACACTGATGGCCTTTTGTTTATCTCTGGGTACACTGATGGCCTTTTGTTCATCTCTGGGTACACTGATGGCCTTTTGTTTATCTCTGGGTACACTGATGGCCTTTTGTTTATCTCTGGGTACACTGATGGCCTTTTGTTTATCTCTGGCTACACTGATGGCCTTTTGTTTATCTCTGGGTACACTGATGGCCTTTTGTTTATCTCTGGCTACACTGATGGCCTTTTGTTTATCTCTGGGTACACTGATGGCCTTTTGTTTATCTCTGGGTACGCTGATGGCCTTTTGTTTATCTCTGGGTACACTGATGGCCTTTTGTTTATCTCTGGGTACACTGATGGCCTTTTGTTTATCTCTGGGTACACTGATGGCCTTTTGTTTATCTCTGGGTACGCTGATGGCCTTTTGTTTATCTCTGGGTACACTGATGGCCTTTTGTTTATCTCTGGGTACACTGATGGCCTTTTGTTTATCTCTGTGTACACTGATGGCCTTTTGTTTATCTCTGGGTACACTGATGGCCTTTTGTTTATCTCTGGGTACACTAGTAGCATTATACGTACTTCTTAGCACTCTGATGCTAGTATGCTATGCGGTTAACCATAGGCACACTAACGGTAGGCAGTATCATTTGGGTAAAACGATGACAACTTGGTACCCTTTACCTCGATGATGATATTCTGCCATCTGTTTCTCTGGGTATGCCAATGTTATGCTATATACCGACATGTATCTCTAGTATTTACCTTAAAGTATGCTGACAATTACCAGTTCATTCATTCATTACGGTTTTGAGAATCCTTTAGCACCTGGAAGCCGCTCTGGACTCGGTACAATGTTGATATAAAGAAAATAATACATAGTAATGGTATACCTGTGAGTACACTGGTGGTACTGGTGCTGGGCATCTTCACAGCGACACTTGAGTGAGCAGCCGTCCTCCCATTCCTCTCCCTGTCTGTAGTAGCGACCGTTGTACACACAGTAATCTGTAACAGGAACAACGGAGTTGGAATCAACTGTCAAGTAGGAATCATGGAGAATACGTGTGATACAACGTGGTCAGTCAACACG
Source organism: Monoplex corrugatus (assembly GCA_030674185.1). Taxonomy (NCBI): domain Eukaryota; kingdom Metazoa; phylum Mollusca; class Gastropoda; order Littorinimorpha; family Ranellidae; genus Monoplex; species Monoplex corrugatus. The sequence continues at coordinate 73,447,810 of JAPXFY010000014.1, forward strand.
CAAAGCCAGAACAAGATTGAGGCAAGTGAAATGTGGTTTCTAAGAAGAATGCTGAGAGTTCCATCGACAGCAAAGCAAACAAACGAGACAGTCTTGAAGGAGGCAGACACGAAAAGGATATAAATAAAGAAGATTAGGAAAAGACAAGCAACATCTATATAGGACATGTTTTGAGGCAAGACAAATTAGAGCACTTAGTCACAACAGGAAAGCTGAGAGCACAAGGTAGACTCAGGGAGAAAATATTGGACAGATTTGCAGAGTGGATAAAGGACGGAGTGGGTGGGAGATGTACTTGCAGCGACAAAAGAAAGATTTAGATGGAGGACCATGATCGCCGACGCCATGTGGCAGGGCACATGATGATGATGACGTGTGATACAATGCTGCTCATTCCAGCTCTTCAACACATCACCAGCCCCAAGAGCCAGTGCTGTAAAGCCGCTGTGAGGCCATTTCAGTGGAGTTCAACAGTAGCCTACCTGTTCTGGGGCCCGTTTTCAACATGCCAGCATGCTAGCGCACTTGTGGTGAGATAGCGTGTGGCGAGGGCAAGAAGGTGTGTTATGAAATGAACGCGAGGCGGAAGCAGATTTTTAGCAAACGTACAGCGCTTATTTCACAATAAAAGACGGAGTCGTCATCAAACAGAAAGGCGAAACGCACAACCACGATCTTACCTCGCCGGCAAGAACCTCTTGATGCTATCTAGCCTTACCTGGCTAATACCTAACTATGCTTGCCGCTACGTGGAACAAAGAAACACTCATGCCCGACGTACCTCGCGAAAATCTCGCCTAACGAGTGCCTTTGATTACACTTACTAAAGACATTGCCTACTCCCGACATTAATCGCTCAGTCGCGGATCTCTTTGATTTTATTTCTGTTCATTTACCCACAGAAACTGACGCGCGCACATCCATAAATGCCATGATCTGGAAGATGTATTCATAAATATGGAAGGCGTAAGGCAAAATGATGTATCATCAAAATGGATTAATAACTGGAAGGCGTAAGCATGCATCAAAAGGATTGAATGTGGAGTCATCAGGTGCCTTGCCCATGGCGTTGGCGATTATGGACTTCCATCTGTCTCTATCACTTGTTGCCTCAAGCCTCTCTTCCACCCTTCTTGTCCCCAGCCACTCTACAAGTCCGTCAAGTATCTTCTCCCTGGGTCTACCCGGTACTCTCTATCCCTCCAGCTTTCCCGTTGTGACCAGGTGCTCCAATTCCCGTTTCCTCATAAAATGGCCTATAAATGTTGCCTGCCTTTTCCTAATCTTCCTTATGAATGATCTACCCGTGTCTGCCTCCATCAAGACTGTCTCGTTTGTTTTCTTTGCTGTCCATGAAACTCTCAACATTCTCCTTAGAAACCACATCTCGGCTGCCTCAATCTTGTTCTGACTTTGCTTGTTGACTGTCCACGCCTCGCAACCGTAAACAGCATTGGTTCTATATAACATTCAAGAACTCTCTTCCTGATGTTAACTGATAGGCATTTGTTGGTAAGAATGCTTGTCATCTTCTTGAATGCTGTTTTGGCTTGTCCGATTCTGCTGGCTATTTCTGATGTGCATCTGCCGTCTGGTGAAATGATCGTTCCCAGGTATTTAAACTTATCAACCTGTCTCAAGGTTGTGCCGTTTGCTGTTATTTTGCATGAGGGGATTTCATGTTTTTTACTGATCACCATGACTTCAGTCTTCCTGCTGTTTAGTTCCAACCCCTTACCTTTGTTTTCTATTTCTAGTATATTCACAAGGTTTTGTAGGTCCCTTTCACTTTCTGCAATTAGCACGGTGTCATCTGCGTATCGAATGTTGTTTATCATTTTTTCCTCCAATCTTTAATCCAGGGTCTTCCTCTAGGTTTCTCATGATGTTTTCGCTGTAAAGCGAAAACAGATCTGGTGGCAGAACACAACCCTGTCTGACTCCTCTTTTGATGTTTTGGAAAGAGCTTATATCGTTTTTTATTCTCATTGCAGCTGTTTGTTCCCGGTACATATTTCTGATTATTCGTAGATCTTTTCCATCAACATTGAGTCTTTCTAGTTGGTTGATCAACATACAAGTAGGTATAGAAAACACAGACGTAGGCGTGGAAAACACAGGTGGACGTGAAAACAGAGGTGGACGTGAAAACAGAGGTGGACGTGGAAAACACAGGTGGGCGTGGAAAACAGAGGTGGACGTGAAAACAGAGGTGGACGTGGAAAACAGAGGTGGACGTGGAAAACAGAGGTGGACGTGGAAAATAGAAGTGGGGTGGAAAACATACCGGTAGGCGTTACGCACAGGTGTGGAAAACACACAGGTAAGTATGTGATGAAAAAGGGAGATAACAATTGCAAATGTCCACCTGAACCACAAGGAGGAAATTCAGCAGAACAGAACAGAACAGAACAGAACAGAATCGGCGCAAACAGAACAGATCAAAAACGGAGCAGAGCAAAGCACAGCACAGTAATGCAGAGTAGAGTAAAGCTGGAGCAAAGCAGAGCAGAGCAAAGTGGAGCAGAGCAAAGTGGAGCAGAGCAGAGCAAAGTGGAGCAGAGCAGAGCAGAGCAGAGCAAAGTGGAGCAAAGCAGAGCAGAGCAAAGTGGAGCAGAGCAGAGCAGAGCAAAGTGGAGCAGAGCAGAGCAGAGCAAAGCGGAGCAGAGCAAAGTGGAGCAAAGCAGAACAGAGCAAAATGGAGCAGAGCAGAGCAGAGCAAAGTGGAGCAGAGCAGAGCAAAGTGGAGCAAAGCAGAGCAGAGTGGAGCAGAGCAAAGTGGAGCAGAGCAAAGTGGAGCAGAGCAAAGTGGAACAGAGCAAAGTGGAGCAGAGCAGAGCAGAGCAAAGTGGAGCAGAGCAGAGCAAAGTGGAGCAGAGCAGAGCAAAGCAGAGCAAAGTGGAGCAGAGCAGAGCAAAGTGGAGCAGAGCAAAGTGGAACAGAGCAAAGCGGAGCAGAGCAAAGTGGAGCAGAGCAAAGTGGAGCAGAGCAGAGCAAAGCAGAGCAAAGTGGAGCAGAGCAAAGCAGAGCAGAGCAGAGCAAAGTGGAGCAGAGCAAAGCGGAGCAGAGCAAAGCGGATCATAACAAAACACTGCATGGCAGATCAGAATGGAGTAGAGCAGAGCAGAGCAGAGCAGACAAGGGCAGAACCGATTACAACAGAGCAAAGCATATTCAAATGTGGCAAAGCAGAGAAGACTAAAAACGGAGCAGAGTAAAACAGAACAAAGCAGAGCAGAATAGGAACAAAGTAGACCACAGCAGATCAGAAAAGAGCAGAGAGAAAAAAGTAAAGGAGAATAGATCACAACAGAGCAGAACAAAACAGGTGAACAGAGCAGATCACAGCGAAACGGAGCACAGTAGAGGGGAAAAAAAGCAGAGCAAAGTAGAGCAGAAAAGAACACAGCGAGACAGAACAGAACAAAGCAGAATAGAGCAAAACAAAGCAAAGCAGACAAAACAGAAGATAGCAAAACATAAAAAAGTACAACAGAGCAGAATAAATCAACAGGACATTACAGAGCGGAGCAGAACAGAGCATGACAACTAAGCATGACAGAGCAAAGCAATGCACATCAGATCAGAGCAGAACAGAACAAAGCAGGGCAAAAAAAAAAACCCACCCAAAAAAACAGAATAGAGCACATTAAAACAGAACTGAGTAGAGCAGAACAGCGCACAGCAGAACTGAGCTGAGAGAGAGAGAGAGAGTGAGAGAGAGAGAGAGAGAGAGAGAGAGAGAGAGAGAGAGAGAGAGAGAGAGAGAGAGAGAGAGAGAAGAGAAGAGCAGACCAAAACAAAGCAGAATGCAGCAGAGCAAAACACAGTAGGGTAAAACAGAACAGAGCAGAACAGAAGACAAGACAAGACAAGACAAGACAAGACAAGAGAACAGAACAACTCAACACGGAAGTGCAGAGGAGAGCACTGCACCTTATTGCACTGCACAACACGACAATATACGAAACAATATGTCACACCACACTACACTAACACATCACACCCTACCCCATCCCAAATCAATTGACCACTTACTGACGCCAACAGCCGGGTTGGACACGCCGATCACATGGCCAGAAGCCTGAGTGGTGGTGACCTCAACGTCACACACGTATGTCTTGCAGCACGGGTTGTTGGGGTCAGGGATGAAGCGACACGTGGGTGGCAGGTTCTGGTAGTTACTAGGGCAGCTGGAATGTAAGGTCAGAACTTTTTTTTCGAAAACTAATTCATCAGACTAGGGCAGTTCCACATGAGCTCCACTCACGTCAGTCTGTAACTGTCATGAACATAGGACCAACGTGTACATATGGAACACAATCATCACCTTAGAGGACCTATGAAACCCCTGTTAGCAAAACTGAAATGATGTGAGCTTGTCTGGTTTGGTCACATTGTCCGATACAAAACATGGCGTATATTCTTCAGTGCACTACGTCCGGCGATCGTCACTAAGGATGACATAGCAAGAGCTGGGTGGCAAAAATCAAAGACTGGACCAGCCATAGCATGCCTGAACAGTTGACCCCAGATACAGAATGGAAGATCCCAACTCCTACTGTATCTGCATCAGTCCTTATAACAACTACACTAGTTTTGTGACTGGAAGACAAATAAAAGAAGAAAATGAGAATCTGTTCAAGAGACAGACGAGTCATCTCACTCGCTCTATCCTATATCAGTCAGATTTTGCATATTTCCTCTAGCCCATGCACAACTCATTACATGATGCAGGTTTTACATCGAACTGCATTGCAACCTCATATCTATATAAAAGTTAGAAAAATATGTTGAAAAAAAAATGAATGGGAAAATAAAATAAAAAGAAGTTTGAATTTAAGCAAGCCTGACAAAAAAAAGACTTTGGCCTGTTCAGCCGTATAGTTGTAGGTGTTATACACTTACACGTCAGTACAGGTGTAATAGCCGGTCTGATCGTCCTCACATCTGCAGTTGTATCGACAGCCGTCCTGCCATGTAGCCCCTTTCTGGTACACTTGGCCGTTGTACACACATCCAGCTGCAAGTCAAAATTAGGACACAATAATTTGATACATTGGCCGTTGTACACACATCTAGCTGCAAGTCAAAATTAGGACACAATAATTTGATACATTGGCCGTTGTGCACACATCTAGCTGCACGTGCGTGCTGTACACATACTCAGCCGCATGTCAAAATTAAATCACAATAATTGGGTACTTGGCAGTTGTGTACACGCCCAGTTAGATGTCAAAATTTAGACACAGCTAGGTATTTGTATGTGGTGCACACACCTAGCTGCTTGCCAGAATTAGGTCACAATAACAAGGTACTTGGCCGTTGTATACACACCCAACTACACGTCAGAATTAGATCACAATAACTAGGTACTTGCCGTTGTATACACACCCGACTACACGTCAGAATTAGGTTACAATAACAAGGTACTTGGTCGTTGTATACACACCCAACTACACGTCAGAATTAGGTTACAATAACAAGGTACTTGGCCGTTGTATACACACCCAACTACACGTCAGAATTAGATCACAAATAACAAGGTACTTGGTCGTTGTATACACACCCAACTACACGTCAGAATTAGGTTAAATAACAAGGTACTTGGCCGTTGTATACACACCCGACTACACGTCAGAATTAGGTTACAATAACAAGGTACTTGGCCGTTGTATACACACCCAACTACACGTCAGAATTAGGTTACAATAACAAGGTACTTGGTCGTTGTATACACACCCAACTACACGTCAGAATTAGGTTACAATAACAAGGTACTTGGTCGTTGTATACACACCCAACTACACGTCAAAATTAGGTTACAATAACAAGGTACTTGGCCGTTGTATACACACCCAACTACACGTCAGAATTAGGTTACAATAACAAGGTACTTGGTCGTTGTATACACACCCAACTACACGTCAGAATTAGATCACAATAACAAGGTACTTGGTCGTTGTATACACACCCGACTACACGTCAGAATTAGGTTACAATAACAAGGTACTTGGTCGTTGTATACACACCCAACTACACGTCAGAATTAGATCACAATAACAAGGTACTTGGTCGTTGTATACACACCCGACTACACGTCAGAATTAGATCACAATAACAAGGTACTTGGTCGTTGTATACACACCCAACTACACGTCAGAATTAGGTTACAATAACAAGGTACTTGGCCGTTGTATACACACCCAACTACACGTCAGAATTAGATCACAATAACAAGGTACTTGGTCGTTGTATACACACCCAACTACACGTCAGAATTAGATCACAATAACAAGGTACTTGGTCGTTGTATACACACCCAACTACACGTCAGAATTAGATCACAATAACAGGTACTTGGTCGTTGTATACACACCCGACTACACGTCAGAATTAGATCACAATAACAAGGTACTTGGTCGTTGTATACACACCCAACTACACGTCAGAATTAGATCACAATAACAAGGTATTTAGTTGTTGTGTACATCCAGGCTGCACGTCAGAATTACGTCAAAATAAGTAGGCACTTGGTCGTTGTGTACACACCCAACTACACATCAGATTTAGGATACAGTAACTAGGTACTTCGCTGTTGTGTGCATATGTAGCTGCACATCAGAATTAGGTCACAAATAGCGAGGCAGTTGGTCGCTGCGTACACACCTGGCTGCATGTCAGAATTAGGTCGCAATAGCTAGGTATTTTGACCGTTGTGCACGTGCCCAGCTGCAAGTTAAAACTAGATCACAACAACTAGAAGAGGATTGTTCATAATGATGGTGACGATGACCAGCTGTCATTATCACCACCAGCATTACCATCATCATAATCTATGTAACTTAATAAATTCATATATATATCATATTTGTCTTGTTACACCACATCTATTCTGCACTCACTCCAATGGCTTCCAGCTGAAGAAAGACTGTCCTACAAACTTTCTGTTTCACATTTTAAATTGTTAAACGAAAAGTCACTAAAGAAATCTCTGATTAGGTTCAGCTGTGTGCACCTTCTCCACTCCTCTGCTGATAGTGGAATACATCTATTCCTTTTGTGAGAACTAAAACATGGCCAACGTTCTTTTTCCTACCAGCTCTTGATTATGCTTCTGTACGACATGCAAATCGGATCAACAAACACGATTAACTTTTCCAATAACTTTTTCATCATCATCCAACTTTCAGCAGCTATTTTATACTCTTCTTAGACATGTGCATGTGTGCGTGCGTGCGTGTGTGTGTGTGTGTGTGTGTGTGTGTGTGTGTGTGTGTGTGTGTGTGTGTATATGCGTGCATGCACGTGTGTGTGTGTGTGTGTGTGTGTGTGTGTGTGTGTGTGTGTGTGTGTGTGTGTACAAGTGTGTGTATGTATGTGTGTGTGTGTATGGCGTGTGTTTGTGTGCGCGTGCGTGTGTGTATGTATATGCATGCAAATGTGTGCACATATATGTACACACGTATGCGCATATATTAATGTTTGTATGCATGTGTGTATAAAGGTATGCATATTTATGTTTATATGTGTATTTATGCTTTGGTAGATTTGATCGATGTGTGCATATGGGCCTTTTCTAAAACTGTGAGCGTTTACGACTGAATTAGAGTAAGCGCCTCATAAATACCCATCATCATCATCAGCAGCAGCAGCAGCATACATCTATCTATCTATCTATCTGTCTACCTATCTATCTATCTATCTATCTATCTATCTATCTATCTATCTATCTGTCTGTCTGTCTGTCTATCTGTCTGTCTATCTGTCTGTCTATTTGTTCACCTATCATCCATCCATCCATCCATCCATCCATCTATCTATCTATCTATCTATCTATCTATCTATCTATCTATCTATCTATCTATCTATGTATCTATCTATCTATCTATTTATCTATCTATTTATCTATCTATTATCTATTTATCTATCTATCTAATTACCTATCTATCTATCTATCTATCTATCTATCTATCTATCTATCTATCTATCTATCTATTTGTCGGTCTATCTGTCTGTCTGTGTATCTATCTATAAATACATACACATATATGAAAAAATATGTATTCATATTATATGCAAAATTATGTACGATTGGCAGATTGAACTTTATCATGAAAAGGGCGATTTTGTGTGGCGTTGACAATCTTATTTTCTTCATTAAAAAGGAAGATTGTAAAGAAAAAACAAACAAACAAACAAAAAAGAAAACAAAAAACATGTAATTCAATACACAGGTCGGATTGCCTGTTTCCCCCCACCCTAGCAAGATTAACCCTTTGATTCTCGCAGCATGTCCACCAGCATCCTTCATTCATCATTGGCAACCATGCTAGTAAAGCAAAAACTTAATCCTTTGACTCCCTCACCTCCTTTACCAGTTTCCCGTAGGAAGCTGGTGTATAGGGCAAGGGAGTCAAAGGGTTAAGTTTTTGCAGTTGATGGATAGGGTGTGGGAGCCAAAGGGTTAATAAT
>JAPXFY010000014.1:73461284-73466284 GCA_030674185.1 Monoplex corrugatus
CCTGATCTCGAGGAGACCTCAGTTTCGGTTTCTTCTACTTCTACTGCTTCCATGTTTTATCGGAGACTACTACGTGTCAAATGGACAGACAGAACAACTAATGAAAGTGTCCTGGAAGAACTTGACACCACCAGAAAACTACTCGCAGACATCAGCAAGAGAAGACTAAAATACATTGGCCATGTGTCACACAACAAGAACATGTACCTCATGACAACCATTTTTCAAGGAAAAACAGTGCAAAAAGGAAGATAGGCAGACCTCCAATGTCATACATCGAGAACATAACCAACATCAGTGGCCTAAATGTTCAAGAAATTGTCTACAAAAGTAAAGACAGAGCGGCCTGGAGGGAGTTGGTAGCATCCAGATGTGCCGCGGCCAAAATCGAACCCGGGTGATGCCGACAGGTGAGACAGGTGAGACTGCTTCCGTGCCTCAAGTGAGCTCCAGTTGGGGTCTTTGGTGTCAGTGGTTCATGGGGCTGAAGTTAGAGGGCTGGGTGAAGGTCTTCTCACTGGTTTGGCTCTGTGACTAAGTATTTATTGTCGTTTGTAGAGGGCTTTGCAGGCAGTGTCTTTAGCAAGCTGGATCACAACTACACTGATGAGTTTCACCGATATGACTCACTAACAGTGCAGGGTCTTCTCCGATGGGTGGCTCTTAATGTTTGACCTTTCTGGATCCATTGGACTTCTAGGCACTTGGGCTTTTGACTAAATGAACTTGAGTTTGGTGGTGTGCTGCGGAGCTGAAACAAGCAGTGTGGAATCGACACCACTGAGACCACGCAGAACTTGGGATAACAAATAATAGATAAATAAATGAACAAATAAATAAACAGATACATACATAAATACATAAAATAAATAAATAAATGAACAAACAACAACAAACAAACATAAACAAACAAACAAACAAACGGAAACCTGCATACCATCCTCAATTATCGTTTAGTTTCAAAGTAAACCAAATAGAATCATTTGCACATCATAAATCTAATCGGTACCCTTTAGTGTCCAAAGCACAGAACCTATAAAAATGCCAGTTAACATACTCACTGAGTTTTTGTGACACCTGGTTTACCAACGACCAGTCCAGGTGTCTGTCCACTAACAGTAGGGTAAGGAGCGTATGTCTGCCCTGGCTGTGGGGTCAGGTATACTGGTACTGTCACTCCGGGAGCCAGGGTCTGTCCAGCCATGATACCCGGAGCAAACGTATGGCCAGGAGCCGGTGTGATGTAAGCGGGAAGTATCTGGCCAGGGGGCAGGGTCTGGCCGGGCACAATGCCCACAAATGGTGCCTTCGTGCCTGGTGCGTAGGTCTGCCCAGGCTTGGGAGTGAAGTTCCAGGGCAGGGTAACACCTAGGGCCAGAGTCTGCCCAGGTACAATACCTGGAGCAAAAGTCTGACCAGGCAGGGGTGTGGCGTAGGGTGGGATGGTTTCTCCAGATGGCAGCGTTCCTCCAGGTATCAGCCCAGGCTTGGCGTATCCGCTGCCTGGCGTTGTATCAGGGCGGTATGTCTGACCTGGTCTGGGAGTCATGTTCAGAGGAACAGTCACTCCTGGAGCCAGGGTCTGGCCAGGTCTGATGCCAGGAGCAAATGTTTGACCGGGAACGGGAGTGATGTAGGATGGGATGGTCTGTCCAGGGGGCAAAGTTTGGCCGGGGATCAGGCCAGGTGTGGGTCGGGTATAGTAACCATGGGTGACATCAGGAGCGTAGGTCTGGCCTGGCATAGGGGTCATGTAGACGGGGATGGTCACTCCAGGAGCCAAGGTCTGTCCAGGCAGGATTCCGGGAGCGAAGGTCATGCCAGGGATGGGGGTAATATAGGATGGGATAGTATAACCCGGGGCAAGGTCTGTCCAGGGATGAGACCAGGTCTGGGCTTGGGGTAGCCACTACCTGGGGTAGTGTCAGGGGAATAGGTTTGACCTGGTCTGGGGGTCAGGTTCACAGGAATAGTAACTCCAGGAGCCAGGGTTTGTCCAGGGCGAATTCCAGGAGCAAAGGTTTGTCCTGGTACTGGGGTGATGTAAGAAGGCACAGTCATTCCTGGGGCCAGGGTCTGTCCGGGAACAATGCCAGGAGTGGTGTCAGGAGAGTAGGTTTGACCTGGTCTGGGCGTCAGGTACAAAGGAACAGTAACACCTGGGGCTAGGTCTGTCCAGGGCGGATTCCAGGAGCAAAGGTTTGTCCAGGAACAGGAGTGATGTAAGACGGAATTGTCTGTCCTGGAGGCAAAGTGTTTCCAGGCACAAGTCCAGGCCTATGGGTGGTATCAGGAGCATACGTCTGGCCTGGTCTAGGAGTCATGTAGAACGGGATTGTAACTCCAGGAGCCAGAGTTTGACCAGGGTGGATTCCAGGAGCGAATGTCTGGCCAGGCACCGGTGTGATGTAGGATGGTACGGTCTGTCCAGGAGGCAGTGTCATGCCAGGGATGAGACCGGGTCTGGGGTAGTTAGGGGTGGTGTCAGGGGCATAAGTCTGACCAGGTCTTGGAGTCAGATTGATGGGGACTGTGATGCCAGGGGCCAGGGTCTGTCCAGGTCTGATTCCTGCAGGAAAGGTCTGGCCAGGGACGGGGGTGATGTAAGGAGGGATGGTCTGTCCAGGAGCAAGAGTCTGGCCTGGGAGGATTCCAGGTCTGGGGTAGTTTGTGACCATGGGGGCATAGGTTTGCCCAGGTCTGGGAGTGAGGTACACTGGAACTGTAACATCAGGAGCCAGGGTGTGTCCAGGAACGATTCCAGGGGCAAAGGTCTGACCAGGGACAGGAGTGATGTAGGGAGGGATGGTCTGACCGGGAGGCAAAGTCTGACCAGGCTGGAGACCGGGTCTGGGATAGCCTGTTGTCATTGGGGCATAGGTCTGACCAGGACCAGGAGTCAGGTACACAGGAACCGTAACTCCAGGAGCCAGGGTGTGTCCAGGTACAATTCCGGGGGCGAAACTCTGGCCAGGGACAGGAGTGATGTACGGAGGAATGGTCTGGCCGGGCGCCAAGGTCTGACCTGGCTGGAGGCCAGGTCTTGGGTAATTTGTGGTTAATGGGGCATAAGTTTGTCCTGGTCTAGGTGTAAGGTACACTGGAACTGTAACGCCAGGAGCCAGAGTTTGTCCTGGTACAATGCCAGGGGCGAAAGTCTGGCCAGGAAGAGGTGTAATATAAGGAGGGATGGTCTGTCCAGGAGCCAAGGTTTGACCAGGCTGGATTCCAGGCCTGGGGTAGTTTATGATCACGGGGGCATAGGTTTGCCCAGGTCTTGGAGTGAGGTACACTGGAACTGTAACACCAGGAGCCAGGGTGTGTCCAGGAACGATTCCAGGGGCAAAGGTCTGACCAGGGACAGGAGTGATGTAGGGAGGGATGGTCTGGCCAGGAGACATAGTCTGACCAGGCTGGAGACCAGGGATGGGGTACCGAGTGACGGAAGGAGCGTAGGTTTGTCCCGGAGCAGGTGTCATGTAAACAGGCACGGTCACTCCAGGCGCCAAGGTGTTTCCAGGTATAATTCCAGAAGGGAAGGTCTGGCCTGGGAGAGGGGTGAGATAGGGAGGAATGGTCTGCCCAGGAGGGAGTGTCTGACCAGGTTGGATTCCAGGTCTAGGATAATTAGTGATCATGGGAGCATATGTCTGTCCTGGTCGTGGAGTAAGGTACAAGGGGACAGTAACGCCAGGAGCCAGAGTGTGTCCAGGTACAATGCCAGGAGCGAACGTCTGGCCAGGAACAGGAGTGATGTAGGGTGGAAGGGTCATTCCAGGGGCCAAAGTGTAGCCAGGTCGGAGACCAGGAATACCATAGTGAGGTGTAGGTATCAGGGGCGTAGGTCTGGCCTGGCCTGGGGGTGAGGTAGATGGGCACAGTGACACCAGGAGCCAAGGTCTGACCAGGTCTGATGCCAGGAGCAAACGACTGACCAGGGGCAGGGGTAATGTAGGATGGGATAGTCTGACCCTGAGGCAGGGTGATGCCAGGAATCAGAGGGATGGGATAAGAAGTGGTGACAGGAGCGTAGGTCCTTCCAGGTGCAGGAGTCAGGTATTGGGGAATGGTAACACCAGGAGCCAGGGTCTGGCCAGGCACGATACCCGGGGCAAAGGTGTGACCAGGCAGGGGGGTGATGTAAGGAGGGATGGTCTGTCCTGGGGGCAGGGTAATACCTGGCATAAGAGGAGCCGGGGTCCTGGGAGGATGAAGGCCTGGGGCATAAGTCTGACCAGGACGAGGGGTCAGATACATAGGCACAGTGACACCTGGGGCCAGAGTCTGACCAGGCATAATACCAGGACCGAACGTGAACCCAGGAGCTGGAGTGATGTAAGGTGGAAGCGTCTGGCCAGGAGCCAGAGTCATGCCCGGCATGATGGGGAGTGGAGTGGCATAGGGATTGGTAATCATTGGAGCGTAAGTCTGGCCAACAGCAGGCGTGAGATACGGAGGGACTGTAACACCAGGAGCCAAGGTTTGACCAGGGTAGACTCCTGGAGGGAAACTCATTCCTGGAGGGAGGGTGATGTAAGGTGGGATGGTCTGTCCTGGAGGCAACGTCTGTCCAGGGATAAGTGGAGCTGGGGTGGTGAACGGGGTGGGGGCGTAGGTCATGCCAGGGGCAGGGGTGAGGTACCAGGGAATGGTCACTCCAGGAGCCAACGAGTATCCTGGGATAAAGCCAGGGGCAGGGTCTGGCCAGGGAAAGGGGTCAAATAGGGAGGGAGTGTTTGTCCAGGGGCCAGGGTTCCACCGGGCATTAGACCAGGGGCGAGGGTGGGTCGTATGTAAGGAAGAGGGATGCCACCAATGGTATTGGGGATGATCTGGGAACCAGTGATAGTGCCAGAATCACATCGCATGGACTTGCAGCATTGGCCAGCCACAGAGATGAGACTACAGCCCGGGGGCAGATTGTAGAAGTCGGGACACCTGGAAACAAGACCCAACATAGCTGAAGAGGATTTCGGCCAGTTTGCTTTACCCCCTTTGTG
>JAPXFY010000014.1:73471284-73518784 GCA_030674185.1 Monoplex corrugatus
TATCTCTCCATGCAGAATCAAGTTATAACGATGATCAAACTGATTCAGCAGTAAAGAAAGATGACAGACAAGGGGCCACTTACTGCACAGGTTGCAGGTCTTCCGGCAGTTGTCCAAGGCCCAAGGTCTATAATCAGCTGAAGTGCACGAAGAAGTATCATAGGTGGCACAGTTGGGCAGCTTGTCTACGCAAGGGGGTGGGGTCGTGTTCATGCCATCTGCACAATGTATTCATCGTATTGTTTAGTAAGTTTTTCTGTCTTTAGTCTGTCATAATCAGGAGGTATCTGTACCATTGATATGTCACAGTTAGCCAGGATTTGTGGCATTTATTTGTCACTGGTGACTGGTTGGTAAAGCTGTCTGTCATTCATTTTTATGGTTGATCTATGAACAAGATTTTGTGTCATTAATTCGTCATGGTGATTGGTCAGAAAAGCTTTGTGCGATTGATTTATCATGGTGACTGGTTAGTAAGACTTTGTGTCATTAATCTGTTATGGTTAGAGTCAGCGATCATCAAGTCTTTGTGTCTTGGATGTGTTTTAGTGATGGACAGACATACAGTAACTTATCAATTATAATTTATCATTTATCACCATATATCATGGTGGTAACTGGTTAGTAAAACTTTGAGTCAATTTGTCATGGTGATTGGTTGGTTGGTAAGACTTTGTGTCAATTTGTCACGGTGATTGGTCAGTAAAGCTTTGTGTCATTAATCTATTATGGTGATTAGATAGTAAGGTATTGTGTCAATTTGTCATGGTGATTGGTTAGTAAAGCTTTGTTTCAATTTGTCATGGTGTGGTGATTCGGTAGTAAGGCTTTGTGTCATTAATACATCATGGTGATTGGGTAGTAAGGCTCTGTGTCAGTTTGTCATTATGATTGGTTAGTAAGGCTTGTGTCAATTTATCATGGTGATTGGTTAGTAAGGCTTGCGTCAATTTGTTATGTTGAATGGTTAGTAAGGCTTTGTGTCAATTTGTCATGGTGATTGGTTAGTAAGGCTTTGTGCCATTAATTTACCATGGTGATTGGTCAGTAAGGTTTTGTGTCAATTTCTCATGGTGATTGATTAGTAAGGTTTTGTGCCATTAATTTACCATGGTGATTGGTTAATAAGGTTTCGTGCCATTAATTTACCATGGTGATTGGTCAGTAAGGTTTTGTGTAATTAACTGTCATGATGATTGCTTAATAAGGCTCTGTGTCATTAATTCATACCATTAATTAGTTACGGTGATTGACTAGCCAGGCTTTGTGTCATTGAATTGTCATGGCGATCGGTTAATGGGGCTTTCTGTTATTGAATTGTCATGGTGATTGGTTAGTAAGGCTTTCTGGCATTGAATTGTCATGGTGATTGGTTAGGAAAACTTTCTGTCATTGAAATGTCATGGCGACTGGTTAGTAAGGCTTTCTGGCATTGAATTGTCACGGCCATTGGTTAGTAAGGCTTTTTGTTACTGAATTCTCATGGCAATTGCTTAGGAAGACTTTCTGTCATTGAATTGTCATGGTGATTGATTAGTAAGGCTTTCTATCATTGAATTGTCATGGTGATTGGTTAGGAAGGCTTTCTGTCATTGAAATGTCATGGCGACTGGTTAGTAAGGCTTTCTGGCATTGAATTGTCATGGTGATCAGTTAGGAAGGCTTTTGTCTCATTGAAATGTCATGGTAATTGGTTAGTAAGGAATTGTGTCGTTGATTTGTCATGGCGATCGGTTAGTGGGGCTTTCTGTCATTGAATTGTCATGATTGGTTAGTAAGGCTTTCTGTCATTGAAATGTCATGGCGATTGGTTAAGAAGGCTTTCTGTCATTGAAATGTCATGGCGACTGGTTAGTAAGGCTTTCTGGCATTGAATTGTTATGGCCATTGGTTAGTAAGGCTTTCTGTTACTTAATTCTCATGGCAATTGCTTAGGAAGACTTTCTGTCATTGAATTGTCATGGTGATTGGTTAGTAAGGCTTTCTGTTACTGAATTGTCATGGCAATTGCTTAGGAAGGCTTTCTGTCATTGAATTGTCATAGCCATTGGTTAGTAAGGCTTTCTGTTACTGAATTCTCATGGCAATTGCTTAGGAAGACTTTCTGTCATTGAATTGTCATGGTGATTGGTTAGTAAGGCTTTCTATCATTGAATTCTCATGATGATTGGTTAGTAGGCTTTCTGTCATTGAATTGTCATGGTGATTGGTTAGGAAGGCTTTCTGTCATTGAAATGTCATGACGACTGGTTAGTAAGGCTTTCTGGCATTGAATTGTCATAGCGATCAGTTAGGAAGGCTTTTGTCTCATTGAATTGTCATGGTGATTGGTTAGGAGGGCTTCCTGTCATTGAATTGTCATGATGATTGGTTAGTAAGGCTTTCTCTCATTGAATTATCATGGTCATTAGTTAGTAAGGCTTTCTGTCCTTGATTTGTCATGGCGATCGGTTATTAAGGCCTTCTGTCATTGAACTGTCATGATGGTTGCTTAGGAAAATTTTCTGTCATTGTATGGTCACGATTATTGGTTAGGAGGATTTTCTGTCATTGAATTGTCATGGCGATTGGTTAGGAAAGGTTTCTGTCACTGAATTGTCATGGCAATTGCTTAGGAAAATTTTATGTCATTGAATTGTCTTGGCGATTGATTAGGAGGGCTTTCTGTCATTGAATTGACATGGCGATTGATTAAGAAAGCTTTCTGTCATTGAATTGTCACAGCCATTGATCAGGAGGGTTTTCTGTCATTGATTTTTCATGGTGATTTGTTAATAAGGCCTTCTGTCATTGAACTGTCATGATGATTGGTTAGTAAGGCTTTCTGTCATTGAATTGTCATGGTGATTGGTTAGGAAGGCTTTCTGTCATTGAATTGACATGGCGATTGATTAGGAAAGCTTTCTGTCATTGAATTGACATGGCGATTGATTAGGAAAGCTTTCTGTCATTGAATTGACATGGCGATTGATTAGGAGGGTTTTCTGTCATTGATATTTCATGATTTGTTAATAAGGCTTTCTGTCATTGAACTGTCATGATGATTGGTTTGTAAGACTTTCTGTCATTGAATTGTCCTGGAGATTGGTTAGGAAGGCTTTCTGTCATTGAATTGTCATGGTTATTGGATAGGAGGGTTTTCTGCCATTGAATTGTCATGATGATTGATTAGTAAGTCTTTCTGTCATTGAATTGTCATGGAGACTGCTTAGGAAAGCCTTCTATCATTGAATTGTCATGATGATTGGTTAGTAAGGCTTTCTGTCATTGAAATGTCACAGCCATTGGTTTGTAAGGCTTTCTGTCATTGAATTATCATGGCGATTGGTTAAGAAGGCTTTCTGTCATTGAATTATCATGGCGATTGACTGGTAGGGCTTTCTGTCATTGAATTATGGCGATTGGTTAGTAGGGCTTTCTGTCATTGAATTATCATGGCGATTGGTTAGTAGGGCTTTCTGTCATTGAATTATCATGGTGATTGGTTAGGAAGGCTTTTTGTCATTGAATTGTTATGGCGATTGGTTAGGAAGGTTTTTTGTCATTTAACTGTCATGATGATTGGTTAGTAAGGCCTTCTGTCATTTAACTGTCTTAATGATTGGTTATTAAGGCTTTTTGTCATCAACTGTCATGGCGATTGATCAGGAGAGGTTTCTGTCATTGAATTGTCATGGTGATTGGTTAATAAGGCTTGTCATTAGTTTGTCCTGGTGACTTGCTGGCAGGGTTTTGTGTCATTACTTCATCATGGTGATCGACCAACAAAGGCTTTATGCTGCTAGTTTGTCATGGACACGCCAGGCTTTGTGTCATTAGTATGCCTCAGTGATTGGTTAGCAATGATTTGTGTCATTAAGTTGTCATGGGTTGGGAGACTTTTTGTCAGTCCTTACAAAATCAATTTCCTCTCCTTAGTTTTCAAGGCACATAAACAACCAAAGCAAATAATCAACGAATAGTGTGGACCTTAGACTTTACGTCCCTCTGTTCCATCCATCCATCTATCTTTTTATCTGTCTATCTATCTGTTTATCTGTCTGTCTTGATTTCTATTTGCTTGCTTATCACTTTAAATGTTTGTTGGTGGGTTGGCTGTTTTTGACTAAATTATGCAGCACTCACTATCTCCTGATCCACTAGACTGTCCCACTCCCGTGAATGTTCCCACTTGGGTGTTGAATTCACATTCTGGTTTAGCACAGCACTCTCCTAGCGGTATTACCAGTTTGCAGTTGAACGGCAGCTGAGTTCCGTAGGTGGCACACCTGTCGTCCAAATAAATATGCTCTCACTTTGGAAGAATACTACTCTGAACAGGAAGAAATCGTCATACAAACTGCGTGACACAGTATGCTGTCACTTTGGAAGAATACTACTCTGAACAGGAAGAAATCGTCATACAAACTGCGTGACACAGTATGATCTTACGTTGGAAGAATACTACTCTGAACAGGAAGAAATCGTCATACAAACTGCATGACACAGTATGATCTCACGATGGAAGAATACTACTCTGAACAAGAAGACTTCGTCATACAAACTGCATGACACAGTATGATCTCACGATGGAAGAATACTACTCTGAACAAGAAGAAATCGTCATACAAACTGCGTGACACAGTATGATCTCACGATGGAAGAATACTACTCTGAACAAGAAGACTTCGTCATACAAACTGCATGACACAGTATGATCTCACGATGGAAGAATACTACTCTGAACAGGAAGAAATCGTCATACAAACTGCGTGACACAGTATGATCTCACGATGGAAGAATACTACTCTGAACAGGAAGAAATCGTCATACAAACTGCGTGACACAGTATGATCTCACGATGGAAGAATACTACTCTGAACAGGAAGACTTCGTCATACAAACTGCATGACACAGTATGATCTCACGATGGAAGAATACTACTCTGAACAGGAAGACTTCGTCATACAAACTGCATGACACAGTATGATCTCACGATGGAAGAATACTACTCTGAACAGGAAGACTTCGTCATACAAACTGCATGACACAGTATGATCTCACGATGGAAGAATACTACTCTGAACAAGAAGACTTCGTCATACAAACTGCATGACACAGTATGATCTCACATTGGAAGAATACTACTCTGAACAGGAAGAAATCGTCATACAAACTGCGTGACACAGTATGATCTCACGATGGAAGAATACTACTCTGAACAGGAAGACTTCGTCATACAAACTGCATGACACAGTATGATCTCACGATGGAAGAATACTACTCTGAACAGGAAGACTTCGTCATACAAACTGCATGACACAGTATGATCTCACGATGGAAGAATACTACTCTGAACAGGAAGACTTCGTCATACAAACTGCATGACACAGTATGATCTCACGATGGAAGAATACTACTCTGAACAGGAAGACTTCGTCATACAAACTGCATGACACAGTATGATCTCACGATGGAAGAATACTACTCTGAACAGGAAGACTTCGTCATACAAACTGCATGACACAGTATGATCTCACGATGGAAGAATACTACTCTGAACAGGAAGACTTCGTCATACAAACTGCATGACACAGTATGATCTCACGATGGAAGAATACTACTCTGAACAAGAAGATATCGTCATACAAACTGCGTGACAGTGGTTAAAACAAGATTAAAAAACATACTGGAAGCCATAAACTAATTGCCACGCAAATTTACAACACTGGAATAACAAACACAAAGCCAGGTCAAAATGAAACAGTCGGTCATGCAGTAAATTAACCAGATAATTTTTATCGTCAGATATTCACATTAGTATTAGATCAAGTGAACAATCTTATCATTCATTGCAAATTCATTTGTTTCTTATTAAATAAATCATCTTTTTACAATGACGTCTTTTTCGAAAATAGTCACTATTACGGTGTTCAGCTTTGCATGCCTTCCTGCTTTTAGAGGTAAACGTACAACAGAAAATGGTGCTAGCTAACCAGAGAAGAGTTTGCAAAATAAAAGATGCAAGTTACAGATCAGATTGGTGGACACAAGCCAGTCTCGAGCCTATGCAGGCAGACTAGAAGGCTGGAGGTCTATCTCTACAACACCAGACCTCTCAAATGCAGGACAAGTTAAAGTGAAATGTAGTAAAAAATATCCCAAGATGTGTTCTACGGGAATGAAGTGATCGGAATCTCACTACCATTGGGCCAGCTTTATGATGACGGTTTCCACTCCTCTTTTCCCACTGCTGCTTTACCTTCCCCAACCCTGAGCAAAGATCAATACCAGGGTCCCGCTTCTTACACACGAGCGGGTCTCAGTAGTTCATTTGGTTGAGCGTTGGATTCACATGCTAAAGGTTGTAGGTTCGAATCCCGGGGTGCGCTGCATTGAAAACTGGCCTTCTTACTGTCCCATTTTAACATCATTGTTGTTCTGTGGTGTCAGTATAGGATTAGATAAGTCCCCCTTCCCCTCTTCCCTGGGATGCCATTTCCCTATCATTCCCCTGTCTGTGGTGTCAGTAAAAATGAAAAATAAATCCACCTTACCATTACGGGCCCTTTTAACTCATTGTGTTCGTGGATTCAGTATATGGATTAGATGTCCTCCTCTTCCCTCACATTCTGGCTTCCACCGTATTTAACATCAATTTCGATCAATGATTCAGTATCATTCAATAGTACCACGTTCCTCCCTTTCCGTGGTTATCCCTATCGGCCATATCACTGAGCTGGTACTACGGAAAAACTGAACCAAACGAGCAATCAATCTTACACCATTGGCGGCTTTTAATAGCTCATTGGTTGAGCGTCGGATTCACATGCTAATGGTTCTGGATTCGAATCCTGGGGTGCGCTACATTAAAACTGGCCTTCTCACCGTCCCATCTTAACCAAATCAATCAATCAATCAAATTTACACGTTAGCATGCTCGCGTGCAGCTGGCGACAACAGCGAATGGCGAGGTCGAGGGAAAAAAGTGTGCTATAAAACGGACGCGAGGCGGGGATAGATTACAGCCAATGTGCGGCGCTTATTTCACAATAGAATACACAATCGTTGTCAAACAGAAAGGTGATTTGCATGACTGCCATCTTTACCTCACTGATAAAATCCTCTGGACGCTACCTAACATTACTTAGCGAATACCTAGCCACGCTTGCTGCTTAGTGGAACAAAGAAACGCTTCTACCTAGCGTTCCTAAAAACTCCACCGGTACAAAACACGGCCTACCTAGCGTTTAAAAAAGTAGGTCTCACGAAACACGCTACTGCGTTCCTACACGCATAGAAAAACGGCTACTAGTTTACAAAACACGCTACCTAGCGTTAAGTGACGGACTAGTTACTGGTGAACTGCAGCAGCAGGCAAAAAGTTAAGTGTACAAAACTCAAACCTAGCAAGTGTTAAAGGATCTAAGAGAATAATATCGTGAACTGACTTGCTCTGACAAGCGTAGAGACCAACACCAGCATCGTCACAGATACATTGCAGGTCACAGCCCACGGTCCATGTCTGGCTCTGGTAGTACTTGTGTCCGTTGTACACACACACCTCTGTAACAGCACCAGTGTCATAGTGCTATGTGAGTATCTGTATATTTTTAACCCTCTCTCTTTCTCTCTCTTGCTCCCACACACACACACATGCACATGCATGCAGGCATTTACAGGGGGACAGAAAGAGAGAGAGAGGGGAAGAGAGAGAGGGGGAGAGAGAGAGACAGAGACAGACAGACGAGAGAGAGAGAGAGAGAGAGAGAGGGAGGGAGAAAGAGAGAGAGAGGAGGGAAGAGAGAGAGAGGAGGGAGAGAGACAGAGAGAATCTATATTTCTCGTGTTTTACCATTTGTCTTTTCTAAATAACCTTTTTATGGGAAATAGCCACGCACCCTTACCGAATGTATTTGTGTTGTAAGAGCCGATAAGAATAAAATTAGGATTTATTCAAGATGGATTCAATAACTTTGAACATTCCATGTGCGCTGAACCCATATCCATTAGTAGTTATCCAGTAAACACCTTGAGCCTGCGGAAAACCCTATGCAATGACCAGGTCTTTCATTAGGAGAAGAAAGACATCGTGACCTATGAAACACAAATCTCTACACCATAAGAATGATTGAAGTATTAAGACAGACAAGAACAAGACTGAGGCAGCCGAGATGTGGTTTCTAGGAAGAATGTTGAGAGTTCCATGGACAGCAAAGAAAACAAGCGAGACAGTCTTGATAGAGGCAGACACAAGAAGATCATTTATAAGGAAGATTAGGAAAAGACAACATTTATAGGCCATTTTATGAGGAAAGGGGAATTAGGGCACCTGGTCACAACAGGAAAGCTGGAGGGAAAGAGAGCACCAAGTAGACCCAGGGAGAATTATGTCCGACGGACTTACAGGATGGCAGAGGACAGAGAAGATGGAAGATGTGCTTGCGGCAACAGGGGATAGATACATATGGAGGGCCAAGATCGCCAACGCCATGCGGCAGGGCACATGATGATGATTAAGACGTACAGTGAACAGATCATTTATTACATTGTAGGATGGGATTGAACTCAAGATATCAGATCGTACATCCACTACTCTATCAAACGAGCCCGTGAACATGATAACTGAGTTAGGAACATATGAAGCGATCGCTGCAAAATCTAGTGTAAAGGAGTTAGGACGTACTGTTTTTGTTGCTGTTCAGTCCTATCCGCACACATTGCCCAGATCTGTTATTTATTTTTTTTTGTTTAGCGAATTGAAATTTGTTACAAGATAGCTATTTCTCAACAAAAATACTGACTATTTCCGTTGAGGTCTCCAACATTCTGTCCGCTGGAGGTCTGGTACTTGGCGTCAAAGTTACAGACTGGCTGCAGACAACACTGGCCTGACTGCTGCACCAGTGTGCACTGAGGGGGTAGGTTGTAGTACGTGGGGCATCTGCACGTGAACACAACACCAAAAGTTAAAAGATGATGGCTGTTTGCCCTTCTGCCACAATGAATATGTTCCTGTCTACAAAAGTCGTGTTGTTGGTATCTTGTACGTTGTTTAAGACAGTATTGTCTTCACCTAGTTGATAGAGAGCTGAGCGTTTGGGCATTGTCTGGGGGGGTCGGGGTTATTCTGTCATGTGAGACGAGTTTATACAGGCTAGCTAGTTGTATTGTAATTCAGACCTTTAATTATTTATTATTTACTTTATATATATGTTCCTTTTTGAAGGTAAGATACACAGAGACACATGTCATTTACATGTAACCAAAATGATTCCAATGGTAGGCTGATAAAATACCAGCATAAGATATAGACTTGGTAAAACATAGTCTAGGTAGGGCCTCAGGACCTGGCCAGCTAATGGGTTTATGTGCAGGCTTAAGGCTTGTGCCATGATCACCATACACATGGCAACTGTGACGTTAGCGCATGTGGAATTCGTTCCGAGCGCTGTGACGTCATCTTGAGAAACTGAAACTGAAACTTGTAGCTTTCTCCGGGTCAACAGGTCCAACAGTTGACAGCGAAACTTTACAAGCATTAAGTGTGTGATTAACATATTGAAAGGACACAGTGGGTCGTCAGAGTATGTTATGTGACACACAACATGAAAATTTATTATCAAGATCACCGGTTCACATTCATGAAGGACGCTGAAACTACGCATGTTGCATGTTATGGTTACTTATTCTGTGACTGACATACACAAGGTCAAGATGTAATAGATCAGTCAGCTCCATGTGATATTCGAAAAACACATTTAGGTTACCAACTCTTGGAGACGACTGCAAGACAATTACATTTCCAGTTAATCATTTTTAGCAAATGACGTATCGTAAACCATAACATTTAGACTACATAGATTTGAATGTGAAGATTTTGTCACCAGCATATAGATAACAGACTCTTGAACATGAATATTTCGTTATTGTTAGCGGTAATAATATCACACAGGCAACTTATTCTAAAACCCTTATCAATTACAGGCTAGAAAGACATGAAATATGGCCGATACACTACAGGATGAGACAGGTCCACCACACAGGATAAGACGGATCCCAATACTGCACCAGAGGGCAGAGCGTAGAATACGTGTCATGTTTAGGGAAACAAAACAATAATGGTTACAAGAAAACATGAAAGTAATGATATGAAATGAGGATGTCATATTACACTGACGATTAAGAACTACCCAAACTGTAGACCGCATTTGGAGACAGCTGCACTTATTGTTTGATCATTTCACATTAGACAGGACGAGATCACGTTGCAAGTAAAACTCATGTCACCAAAAGCTGAGAAAAGCACTATCGAAAAGGGTTCCTAAATGAATGGGTGACTAAATTCTCAGTTACACACACTGTACTGTCATCCAGCGGTACACGATTACTTGCCTCTCTTTTTAAAGACGTAGAAGGAGAGGCGATGCGTTTCGCACTTATTATGCCGATTTCGAGAAAAGCCTCTAAGATCGGTCAAGTTGTGGGCAATCCTTGCCTTTCGATTCGTCAGACGTCTGTTTCAACGAAGTTCTATTTTGAATAGTATATCTCGAATCACCACACCGTAAAGACTGCAAGTATTGTCACTAGAAGCTACATGTATGTCTAGAGTGTTTTTTTTTTCATATGAATATACACCAAATATGGAACAGCAATAACAACTACAACAAACTAGTGAAATACTGCTCACTTGTTGTAACATCGGTAGTTTCCTTTGGAGGCGTCTACACATTCGCATTGGTAAGCACAGCCATCCTGCCACTGCTCACCCTGGCTGTACTGATGGCCCTTGTAGTAACACTTGCCGACTGTAACATTGCCTCAAACAATGCTCAAACGTTTTCCTGCTACTACATGTACTACTCCTCCTACTCTCTCTCTCTCTCTTTCTTCACACACACACACGTACGCACACACGCACCACGGCACAGAAATAGAGAGAGGGAGAAAGAGAGAGAGAGAGAGAGATAACGAAAGTGAAAGACAGACAGACAGAGAGAAAGAGAGGAGAGAGGAGAGAAGAGAGAGAGAGAGAGACGAGAGAGAGAGACGAGAGAGAGAGAGAAAGAGAGAGAGAGAGAGAGAGGAGAGAGAGAGAGAGAGAGAGAGAGAGAGAGAGAGAGAATTGGCAATTTCGAGGATCATATTGTGGCGTTGTGTAACAGCGAAACTGTAATTGCAAAGGAAGTAAATATAACTTATCAACGAATTAACACACCATGCAAGCATGTCACATAAACAGAATATTAAGGACGAATTTATTTTCGTATGTACATATGCAAACCAACGTGCAAGTTTATCTCACTACATCTGACACAAAATTATAATCTGTGACGTCTATGAAGGATGTTGCTGGGTGATGAAATCATAACCGTAACACAGTGTTTTGATTTGACGCACTAAACAGCTTATTAAAAGCTTAAATGTAAAAGTGTCAATTGACGTTCAACAAATCACAAATCTGAAAACAGATACACAGTTTCTTAAAAAGAACTTACGAAAATTGTCAAAAGAGTAGAAGTTGGCAACTGACAATAACGTTAAAGGGAAATACAGTATAAAAAACCCATCCAGTTTGACAGGTTGAATTTAAATGTCATATTCTAATCACAACATGATACATAACGAGTGCGGTAACATCTTATTATCAAACAACATACAATCACTACACAAATGCAACACAATACAATACAATACCACACAATACAATACAATACAATAGAAGATCTTACAATACATACAATTTTAATAACCTCAACAAGATTAATTCAGTAATTTGTTAGCCACATAAAAAAAAATCATGCACAAATATACAATGACATTCATTTTGTACAAAGATCAAGACCGCTGATTGATTATAGCCACTCACAACAAATTAAACTGAATTCTGATGTGTTCAAGAGGGATTTCAACTTACATGGATTTTCCACATACCCTCTACCAAAATCTGTCAGAAATGGTTTGGAGACTCCACAAGCGTACGCAAAACCCCACGTACTATCAAGGTCTTGAAGAGGGGAGAGGGAGACGTTTAAAACATTAAACTGACACCACCAGAATGATTGGAGCATTAAGATGGGCAGCAAGACAATAAATCACTTTTTATCTTCCAGGCTGGGACTGAACTTGAGATATCAGATTTAAGTACAAGGTCCTTTCAACAGAGCCAACCAACCTACAAAACATTTTCAACCGTATGCACAGACGAACCAAAACAACAGCAAGATCGGCCAGACCACAAAATACAGTGCAGATAAAAAGCTGTTATGTTAAACTATCGCTCACTCTGTCACATACATACACACACGTGTGCGCATATTCAGGTATACTATCACATAAGTATACTTACAATAGCCAACACCAACAGCCTGGCCTTCTGCAAGTAGACAAATGAAAGATTTTATGATTTCGGCATGGTGGAGTGCGAAGATTTTCCATGATATTAAGTGCGAAGTACTATAAAAAGTCAATGGTAAAGTACGCCTAACAACAATAACTGAAAAAAAAAGCAAACAAACACACAAACAAACAAATAACTAGTAACTAATTAAATTAAAAAAATAACTAAACGAATAAATAAATTATAAAAATAAAAAATAATAAAATAATAAAGAAAAATAAGATAAATATATAAATAAAACAAATAAATAATAATAAACAAATAAATAAATAACAAATAAATAATTGTCAACAAAATCTGTCTCCGATCTTGTCTTTCTTTTTCTTTCCTTCATTCCTTCCTTTTTCCCTTCTTGGTTTTGCATATGTATAAAGTAGCTTTTAGTACGCCATACGCACAAAAACATTACATTATGTACTTTCTCCCCGGTCTTATTTCTGTTCCCATGTCATGCCGACAAAATAATCCCCCGGAACAGAAATTGCACTGTGGTTTTCCACAAGAGCATAACACAAACTTGTATGCAACATAAACTCAGATCGTATTTCAAATAAAATGATGTGAAACCAATTGTGGCATCACCAACACACCCAACACACAACACAACACACACACACACACACCACCACACACACCACACACACACACACACACACACACACACACACATTCTCTACCATCAACACCACCACCATATATATCAATCAGTAAATAAACAAAAATCATTCAAATCAAGCAATCAATCAGTAAATAAGTATAATCAATCAGACATATTTGCATATAATTCGTACACAGCACATCAGATTCGTATTTCAATAAATGATGTGAACATTGTGCGCACACACACACACACACACACACACACACACACACAACACCACACACACACACACACACACACACACACACACACACACACACACACACACACACACACACACACACACACACACACACACACACCCCCACTCGCATTACACATATCCTCTACGCATGTGAGCTTCAAAGTGCGTCTTTAATGAAAAAGACAGATTTTGCTTCAAGGGAAATCTGTTTGCACCATTTGTTATGCAATCCTTGTTGTTGTTCTCCTTTTTTTTTGTTTTCTGTGGTTCCATATTTTGTGTGATTGTTTCAGGAGAATTGACAGAATATGAGTCTAAATCTCTCTCTTTCTCTCTTTGTGGTGTGTGTGTGTGTGTGTGTGTGTGTGTGTGTGTGTGTGTGTGTGTGTGTGTGTGTGTGTGTGTGTGTATGTGTGTGTGTGTGTGTGTGTGTGTGTGTGTGTGTGTGTGTGTGTGTGTGTGTGTGTGTATTCAACATGCAAGGTTACAGGAACTCCCAGCATGTTCTGTGCAGGTATGAAACAAAATAAACCCATCTAGCCCCCCTCTCTCTCCCTCCCTCCCTGTTTTGCCCTTTCCCCTCTTGTATATGTTTCCACACCCCTTCACAAGGTGACACTGGCCTTTTATGAAGTAAAACCATCTGAAAGTAAATCACCCCCCCCCCCTCTACAAATCTCTTTCTCTCAGACACAGACAAACAGACATACATACTAACAAGCACGCACACACACACGTACGCACACGCGCATACACACACACACACACGCATACACGCACACACACAATCATCAGTATGACACAGAAACAGAACTGGGGTAGAACTCACCACAGTAACCGCAGTACTTGCGGCAGTTGTCAAGGGCCCAAGGCTTGTAGGTGACACAGGAGCTGAGGTCGTAGGAAGGACAGTTGTTGATGATGTCCACACAAGGAACGGGGGTCGTGGGGATGGCAGCTGTTGAACACACGCTGGATTATGAAACAGCAATGAACAGAGTTTTTCAACAACCAAAAAAACAAACTGTATAGGGTGAACCGTGAACCTGAGGTCGTGGGGGAAGAGAAGTCCCACAGAACTTTGCCTGGGGCCAGCAGTTTATGACAGCGGTGCCCAGATCTTTTTCTTTTTCCCCTCCTTACCTTGCTTCTGCAACCCTAAACAGGGTCAGATACCCAAATGTCCTATCTTGGCAAGCAGAATCGGGGACCACTTTACACAAAATTACCAAAACTAGGTACTGTTCAAGCTTGAAATACTTCTATCTTTTGAAGCAAGTCTAGATTTAATCCCTCCTCTTACAAACAAACAAGTAAACAAAAACAAACAAAAACAACAACACCCATCCAGCCATCCCCCCAAAGAAAAAAAAAACAAACAAACAAAAAAAAACTTCAAATTTTTTTCCCAAGAAAAAAAAAAAGCCCCGTTGTCTCGCCAAATTTGTGGGCTTACATAAATAACGATTTCGAAATGAGTGGAAGGTTTGTGGTCGAAAGTAACAATATTCTTTAGTATCTAAAACGCGAAGGAAAAACACACTTTAAAAATTGAAACTTCGTACTGGCCAATGAATATTACTATTGTGTTCTCTTATTAATGTGTTATCAATGGCATCGTAGTGGCGATATGAACTTAATCAAAACGAAGGAGATTGTGTTGTAGTTGAAATACCAGTAAACGAAAATAATTATTTTCAGCAAAAACAATATTTTCCTGATTATAGGAAAATGCACATGTACGTGTGTGGTATTTAAAAGATTCGGGTGGTAACAAGTGCTGACTTTTCACGAACGCAGTTTCAATTTTTCAAATATGTTTCACTTGTGAAATTTACCAACAAGTTCATTCAAAATGTGTTGGACAATGAATAAATATACTCAGAAATATTTACTGAACTTGACAAACGGAACACATTCCTGAGCTAATGCAACAGCAACAACACTTTGCTACAGGCCTATAAACATAGGATTGACTCAGCAATGGATCCAATGTGTCCCCTGTGCAACGAGGAGGAACAAGATCTGACAGATTGGATCCAAAGATGTCCCGCAACCGAGTACATGCGGTGGCAATTATTCGGGGAGGACGGCGGGAGGCTGGAGTGCCTCGCCAAGTATTCCCGTGAAGGCGGTGGATCTGGCAAGGAGAACGCTCCTTGGATCTCGACAACAGCAATGGTGTCGCCCATTTCCACACACACACACACACACACACACAGACACAGACACACAGACACACACACACACACACACACACGCACGCACGCACGCACGCACGCACACACGCACGCCACACACACACACACACACACAGAGCTGTTAAAAGGCTGTTCACGCTGTGCAGTTTCCAAACTCTACAACGTTGCTTATTAGCATCGCTCTCTCTCTGTCTCCCTGTTTCTCTCTGTCTCTGTCTCTCTCTCTCTGCATTCACAAGATTTTGTAGGTCTTTTTCGTTTTCTGCAATTACAACGGTGTCATCTGCATAAAGAAGATTATCATTTTTTCCTCAAACTTTTATGCAGGATATTTTTCTAGGTTTCTCGTAATGGTTTAGCTGTAAAGTGAAAGCAAATCTGGTGATAGAACACATCCCTGTCAAACCCGTCTTTTGATATATTGAAAACAACACATATCATTTTCTACTCTCATTGCTGTTGCTTGTTCGAAATCATCATCATCAGGTGCCTTGCCGCATGGCGTTGCTGATCATGGACTTCCATCTGTCTCTATCTCTTGTTGCCTCAAGCATCTCCTCCACCCTCCTTGTCTTCAGCCACTCTGCAAGTCCATCTCGTATCTTCTCCTTGTGCTCTCTTTCCCTCCAGCTTTCCCGTTGTAACCAGGTGCTCCAATTCCCCTTTTCTCAATAAAGTGGCCGATAAATGTTGCCTGTCTTTTCCTAATCTTTATTATGAATGATCTTCTTATGTCTGCCTCCATCAAGGCTGTCTCGTTTGTTTTCTTTGCTGTCCATGGAACTCTCAACATTCTCCTTAGAATTCTTCTTGTTTGCAATTCATGTTCCTTATTATCCTTTAATTTTTTCCATCAATACTGAGCTTTCCCAGTTGATTGATCAGTTCTTCGCGTCTTATATGATAAAAAACCTTGGTATATTCAACAAAACAAATGTAAATCCTCATCCAATTCATATGATCTTTCTATAAGAGTTCTTAGGATATATAACATTTCCTTTCCCTTCAACAAATCCGGATCATTCTTCTGTTATTTCTCTTTTTATTCTATTCCTTGTCCTCATCATGGTAATTCTTCATAGAATCTTTGTCACGATGGAGTTCGCATTCTATAGCCCCTGCTTTCTTTGGCAGAGTAATGGAAATTGACTTTGACATATCAGTAGGGATTTTTGCAATATCAGAAATTTCATTTAGACGGACTGTTTCTTTTTCAATACCAAATTCATGTAGAGACGCAATCATTTCTTGGGATTTTCCTTGTCTCATCTTTTTCATCGCTGTTCTAACGTCACCTTTCATTACTGGTGCTCCTTCAAAGTTCTTTCTAATGATGTGTTCCTCCCTTCTGTCATCGACAAAAAGGTCTTCGATGTACTCTCCCCCATCCGCCTAAATTTTTTTCTTTTTAAAGAATAATCGCACCATCTTTTGATTACAAGCAAACACTTGATGTGCGCGTCTTTTTCCTATGAGCAATTTCTTCAATATTTCTGTACATAAACTTAGAGTCTGTTTTGTGTCCGTCTTCTGTAATTTTTGCAGTTTGCTTCTAGCCAAGCTTCTTCAGCTTGCTTTCCTTTCTGTCTTTCTGTATTGCTCCTCTTTTCTCTTCATCTTCAATCGTTAATCTATCAAGTCTAAAATTTCTTTTGTAACCTATTCTTCTTTGCTTTTCTTCAACTTTAAGGCTTTCTTCACAAGCTGCATATTTTTTTCACATTTGTTCATTGTTCCTCAATGTCCCCAACTTTTTCCAGAGCACTGAATTTGTTTTGAACAGATACACTAAATTTTGCACGAGTTGATTCATCTGTTTTTGAAAGTCCAAGATTTAGTTTGACGTTATTTCTGGTCTGTTTGCTTCTCTTCTGTTTCAACCTAAATTTTCTCATCATAGGATTGCGGTCACAGTCGCAATCTGCGCTCGCATATTTTTGTTCCCAGAAAAGAATGTCTAAATCTCATATCTATCAGGATGTAATCAATTTTGCTTTCTTGTCATGGTTCTTGAATTCATCCACGTTCGTTTTATTCTGTTAGGTTGCTCAAACCAAGTGTTTCTTATGATGAATTCATTTACTTGTGCCCACTCAACAAATATCTCTCCCCTTTCATTTCGCGCGCCAAGTCCATGAGATCCAACTATGTCATCTGCTTTTTCCTGTCCTACTTTACCATTAAAATCTCCGATTATGATTGTGGTCCTGTGATTAACATTGAGCCTTGGCTGTCTCTAAATCTACATTGAAATTGTCAATTTCTTCCTCAGTAGTTGCTGATGTCGGTGCATGTACTTGGACGATGTCGGTATAAAATGGCTTGCCCTCCAATCTATCTGTCTGATATAACCCATTATTCTTTGACAGACTTTGACCCGTCATTGTTCATTATGACATCTACCCCTCTTTCATGTGTATCTCCTCGCAGAAATATAATTTTATGCCTGTCCGATGTTATCATGCCTGCTCCCTTCCATCTCACTTCTTCTAGTCCTAAAACATTGATGTTCAATCTTTCCATTCCTATCTTGACATTTCCTAGTTTTCCCTTCTGGAGCATTGTTGTAGTATTCCATGCTGCATTTCTCATATCTTTAAATCTTACAGCAGTGACTTGATTTTGGTCCGGTGTCACCTGCTTAACATGACTTCCTCTACCGGACAAAGGTTCTCCAGTGAAGTCCCTATTCACGTCGTTCACTTTTCTTTTATTCATCTTTCAGAACATGACATTCTTGGGAAGATACAATGGTGGTTTCCGGTTGCCTTCCGTCGGTTTTTGTACGGATTTTCTGCTAGCCTTTGTTATTTCTACGACTACCTACGAGATGATGGAGCTGTGTGCAGGTTTTATGTTGCCTTTCTCTTCAACAAGACGATCCCTTCTTCGAGCGTATGAGACATTTGATGAAACATCTGTTGCCACCAGATATACTCCTCGCTCTTCACGATCGCCACCATTTGGTTCGCGACTGGTAAACAGCTAGCCTCCATATCTGGCGGTTCTTCTCCATACCCACCACCTGGGGACGCGCTGCGTTTGGTATGGTAGCCCACACTATAGCTACAGTGACACCCTGAAGACAGGAACAGACAGTAAATTTTCACTCTTTGTACAGACTAGCTAGATACACCCCTCAGTCTGTTACCGTCTGTGTAAACATAAGCTTCACTCACTGGCACAAATTCCACAGAATCGAGGACAGTTGTCCTGGGCCCAGCGGACAAATTCGGAACATACAGAAGGTTCGTAGGACGCGCAGTTGGGTAATTTGTCCTGACAGGGGTCTGACAGAGAATTGGCGGATGGGCTGGCTGTAAAACAGAGCAAAATTTTTATGTGTATCATTACAAAATGTAACCCATGCCAACTGAGAGCTAAAAGAAACAAAAAACAAACAAAGAAAAACACCAAACCACCACCACCACTACCACCACCACCACCACCACCACCACCACCACCACCACCAACAACAACAACATAAGCAAGGATCGTTAAGTAGTCTTTCGACATAGGAACTAGAGTAGCTAGACCTAGAGAATATCCAGACTAAACAGAAAGTTTGAGTGATACTTAGGTTCTTGTTAATTGCGAAAACAATACACACCACACACACACACACACCACACACACACACACACACACACACACACACACACACACCACACACACACAACCACACACACACACAACACACACACACAACACAACCCAAACCATAACCATACAGAGAAAAGACAAAAACAAAACAAAACAAAAAATGACAAACTGTAAAAAATATTGAAAAAATGGTCAGGTTTCGTAACAAGATCAGGCAGGCGATTACATTGTCGTTTATCTGAAAGAAGTAAATTCTCGCATAACACTGAAATATCGTGATGGCAGAAAACGACCAGTGGGGATGAACGGATAAAAGAAAGAAAGAAAGGATGAACGAATGAAGGAATGAACGATTAAGACTGCTAGCTCTAATGATAGGATAATGGCAGCAAAAAGACCAATGTGGATGAATGGATACAAAAAAAGAAAGGATGTATTACCGGTACTGAAGGAACGAAAACCTACTACTTCTACTACATGTACTACTGCTGCCACTACTCCTACTACTTCTATGCCTCTTGCCATTATTACTACAGGTGCGACAACTACAGTTATTAGTGCTGTTTTCTCTTATTCCATATAGGCTTAAATGTGACGATGCTTTCGTTGCTAGTGTCACTGTCTGCTTGAAATATCTCAAAGGCTTATTCAAAACAATGCTGCAAGGCTGATCCTCAGATTCCCTCCCCCCAAAAAAACATATTACACCTCAAGAGATCTTTGCTTTCAGTCTAGAATGTCATGCATATTCTCTTCAATGTGCTTGTGGCACTTGCTCTAAATACTTCTTTTATTTTTATTATTTTTTCCCTCTACAATCCCATCTGGAAATTTTCGTTCTTCGTATGATGATCACAGTATTTGTTTTAACATCCATCATGATTAGATCATTTCTAAATCATTTTACGTAAACGCTATATTTCATAGTCTTTCATTCAATTTTAGATATTCCACGTGTATGGTCTCCATCAAATCCTCTCTGAAAACCCATTTCTTTAAGAGGTAATGAAATCTTTCTCCTCTGCAGTTTCCCAAATTACTTTAATCTATGCTACAGCTGATTCCTTTTCTCACAATGGACGAAGCAGCAGGGAAGTTTCAGTCTTTTTCTCATAATTTTAGTATCTGGTGTTTGTTTGTTTGTGATCTTACGCTTGACAAAGGCCTGTTAATTTGCTTCTGTCTTGTCTTGATGTAATTAAATACGCATTCTTATTTTTTTTTTCGTGTTTTGTTCTGTTTCTTGTTTGCTTGAACGCGGGTAGTCACACTTGTTTTGGATTTTGCAGTTGCTTGTAGTGTTTTTCTACGAATCAGATGGGAGTGTTACCCGCATAAAGCCAGCGTGCGCGTTTTCCCCTGGCCTGATTTCCTTTTCTTCCCCATTATGTTTGTATTGCATTTGGTATGAGTGAAGCGTTCTGAGCTCAATTTGAAGGAAAAAATGTTTAACATTTTTATTGTTGTTGTTACATTATTACTACTGTTATTATTATCATTGTTATTACAATGCGATATAATCATACCTACACATATGTGAATCTGAATACACACACACACACACACACACACACACACACACACACACACACACACACACACACACACATACATATATAATACTATAAAATAATATAAAATATGTTATATATATATATATATATAATATATATATATATGTATATATATATTCAGAGACAGAGAGTACAGATTGATGAAAACACATGATGGCTTACATTTGAATAATGATGATAGCAACAACAACAACAATAGTGATGATGATGATAATGACAATAATAATAATAATAATAATAATAATAATAATAATGCCATATGATCATACCTACACAATATGCACCCACGTAAGTACATATATTGATATACATACATTATACAAAAACAGACAGAGAGTACAGATTGATAAAACCACACAGATGGCTCATAATGATGATAGCACAACAACAGCCACAACAACAACAATGACAATAATAATAATACAATAATAATGATGATAATAATAATAGTGATAACAATAATAATGATGATGATGATAGTAGTAGTAGTAGTAGATAGTGGTGGTGGTAGTAGTGGTAGTAGTAGTAGAAGCAGTAGTAGTGAGGGATATGATGTGATCATACCTACATAATTATACACATTCGCAATCGCATACATAAATACATAGATACATTCAAAATTACAGGGTCTCTATTATGAAATGACGGATACAGACAGAGAGGATACAGAATTGCTACATGCACAGCTTAAATTCCCTTGTTTAATAAAAGAGGAAAAGTCATCACCATCAACATCATTATCATCATCATCGTTAACATCCTCGTTCTCGTTGTCATCCTCCTCCTCCTCTTCATCATCATCGTCACCGTCGTCGTCGTCCCCACCACCACCACCACCACCACCGCCACCATCATCATCACCATCATTCATTACATTGAATGATCCCGCTTGGTGGATGAAGGATGGAGATTTTCCCGATCTCTGAGGTGCATGTGTACAGATCTGCCAATGCCTAAAGCCCCTTCGTCTGTATACGTATAGAAAAAAATTGTCAAATATGCACGTCAGAGATCCTGTAGGTCATGTCAGTGTCTGATGGCTTATGGGAACATGAAAACACCTAGCCCGTCAAGGATGGAGTATGCAAACTATGCAGAAACATTCCGCCTGCATAATGTGGGCGAAGCAATGTGCACACACGCCTGAGAAAATTGGAACGTTGAAAGAAAAAAATATGGAAGGAGAGAAACAGTCAAATAACTTACCTGTAGGAACGTATGGTGGAAGAGTTGCCGGTATACCTAAAACAAATAATTCAAAAGTCTTGTATAACATGTTCAGTGTGTAAGTAAGTCCCTACTTTCAGTGTGATAATCTTATTATATTTCTCCCTTCAATTTCTATTTTCTTAATTAAACACAATACTTCAACAGTCTGCTGCATGTGTAAAATCTTACTGATTTTGAATAAAATCAACTTTCCGCTACCCAACAAATCTAAAATTCTAAATTCTTTGGACAATGTGTGTGCGTGTGTACGCGCGCGCGCGCACGGCGCGTGTGTGTGTGTGCATGTGTGTGTGTGTGTGTGTGTGTGTTGTGTGTGTGTGTGTGTGTGTGTGTGTGTGTGTGTGTGTGTGTGTGTGTGTGTCTGTGTTTGTGTGTAAAATGAGAAAATCTTCAAATCTTTAGTAGTCTAACACACTACTGTTTTTCAAGAGGATGATTTTTGAATCTTTTTTTTTTTATGTCAACCGGTAACGGGTTTGAAAGCCTGTCGTTAATCTCCATAAGAATTGGTGTGTGTTTGTTGAAGAGGTAGACCTGACTTGAAGACCAGTGCTAAAGAGACCAAGCGCGCGTGTTCACACCATTTGTGCGCATGAGAGAGAGAGAGAGAGGAGAGAGAGAGAGAGAGAGAGAGAGGAGAGAGAGAGAGAGGAGAGAGAGAGAGACAGAGACAAGAGAGAGAGAAGAGAAGAGAGAGAGAGAGAGAGAGACAGAGACAGAGAGAGAGAGAGAGCAGAGAGAGAGACAGAGACAGAGAAGAGAGAGAGAGACAGAGACAGAGAGAGGAGGACAGAGAAGAGAGAGAGAGAGAGACAGAGACAGAGAGAGAGAGAGAGACAGAGACAGAGACAGAGAAGAGATAGGCAAGCTTAACAACAAGGGGACGGGAAAATCATTAGAAAGGACTCCCTGAAGCAAATACTTTTGACATATGCCAATCGATATTTTTGTTACTTTCTTTTCTTTTCTTTCTTTCTTTTTTTCTCTTTTTTTGTCAATCAATCACTAAAACAAAACCATAACTGCTGCATACTTTCATACTTTTTAATTGCAAGTGTCCTACAACCTTTGAAGTATTTATCTAGGAAATCGTAGGTTCTGCAGCTGCATTTGAAAATGTAAACACTGCACAGTTTAGAAGGATTAACTATAGCTTGGCGGTCGTATTCGTGTCCTTTCTTCGTGTCGTTGTTGTATACGATAATTACTGATACTTGTTAACTTAAATCTTGGAAAACTGACCGCCGGTGGATGGCAGTTTCGGAACGCCCGGTAATGAGGAGAGAGTCTTTTCTTTCGTTTGTTTTTGTTTTTTTAGTATTATACAGGTCACAGCAGCTATAAAATTCGAGCTGCCGATGACATTTACTCACTGTCACAAGTCTGGGCTTGGAACAAGGCCTTGATCTGAGCCAGCTTGGAGAAGTCATCCACGGTGAAGACGTGGTTGACGTCAGGGTCTGTGGCCATCTCGTTCAGCTCGGGCCTGGAGACGCCCTGCCCGACTCCCACAGAGAACAAGGTGATGCCAGCCTGTCGGGCAGCTTGTGCCTGGGCCTTGGTCTGGTCTGGGCGGTTGGACTTACCGTCGGTGATGATGATGCCGATGTTGGGTACGCCGGGTCTGTCGCCGTTTTGGATGTTGAACATACTGTTCCTCAGGTAACGGAGGGCTTCACCTGGAATATCACGACATGGTCAGTAGGCTACGTTCGAAAAACCAGTAGAGAGAAGATTTGTGTGGACGAGCTTCAAAGCAGGGAGGAAAATTAAATATAAACAAAATGGAGTTAATAAAAAAGGTAAACATAAGAAATAATGGGCTAAGTTTATAAAAAATATAACAAATGCTAGAAAATAATTATTCTCTCTAGGTCTGTAAGCTTCTACGGACTCTGAAAAAGCTTTTGACTATTTACGAACATGACTACAATTTTAAAAGAATTTTGGACTAGAATTGACATAACCATATAGATTGCCTTTTTAGTAGGATACACGTTCTTAAATGAGATGAAAAATTGTCCAAATGCTTTGAAACTGACATAAAAGAAGTTTTGTGAATACTAATACCAAGGGAGAAAATATGAAAAACCTTTTCCAAAATCTTTTTATTAAAGCAGTATTTTATAGATATTCATCTCGTCAAAACATGTACAATTTCAAACATTATGTCACGCAGATCTTCCTTGTAACTCTGGAACGCAAAAATATTTCTATATCAATCGTCTCTGATGTTGAAAATAAAACCCTCCTTTGAGCAATAACAAAGCCTTTTTCAGAATCAGATTTTAAGTATATTCATGCTGTGGGTTAAAGCAACAACACAATATTTTTTCTCTAAGTCAGACAATACCATTCGTAATCTCGCACAAATCTGTGCTTGTTTTTAACAGACAACTACAGCAATACACATTTAAAACGAACTTCCAAATGGAAAAAGAAGCTTTGCCAATGGCACAAACAATGTAGTCATGAATATGAAAGATGGGTATCACAAATATTGGTATTTGGTGCGGTTGGGGTGACAAAGTCCTACCTGTATTGGTGCCACCGGATTGGTAATTGATGTTGTTAATGGCGGTCAGCAACTGCTGCTTGTCGTTGAACTTGTTGAGGTGGAACTCAGTGTAGGGCTGGAGGAGAACTTCTCCACGGCCACACGGATCTTGTCCTGACCGACGTCCCAGTCTTTGACCAGACTGTTGACGAAGGACAACAGGAGTCTGAAGTTGGATGATCCCACACTGCCTGAGGAGTCCAGCATGAAGGTGATGTCCGCCTTGGTGCCACAGGCTGCACACATCAAAATATGAATGCAGATTAAGAAACAAGGTAACGTTGGGTCATTCTTTAGATCAGAAGTTAATAGATGAAAGCGTGAATCGATCCAACATAAAAGCAAAGGTAATCTGAGCCCGACCTTCTGCAACCATAGGCTCATTTCCACCCTGTTTGTTGCTTACTGCGCATAGATCCAGTACCTCTTCGGGATTGTGAGTGCACTGCACTGAAGAGCGCCGCAGTGGCTGACAACACTTCTGGCGGTTGTCGACAATGTTGTTAGCCCATCCCTTCTTTTGTCGGCCCTGTCTTCTCTTCTCTTGCAGTGTTCTCTGGAGGATGGTTTTGACAGTGCTCGCTGGATCTTGTTACATGACCACACCATCTTACTTTCTTTCTCTTCACTGTAGTCACAGTGGCTCGCATGATCACAGGTAAGGTTTTTTTGATTTTTTTTTGATGTAGGACATATTAAGGAGAATTTTAAAATTACTGCACTTGAAAATAATTTCCTTAAAAATGCTATAACTCGAGACCGATTTCCTATGAGCAATGTTTTCAAAGCTGCTCGCACATTTTTGCAAACTTCAGGAAACATAAATCGGTAAAAAAGAAAAGTAGTTCCGTACCCCTATCCATGATCGTGATTACATATAGACAGAGGTCAAAGAGACCTCAAAACTCTTGCGTCACAGGATCCCACTCCTTTTACTTGTTGCTTTACCTTCCATAACCTTGAACACAGTCAGGTAGTCGTACTTGTTCACATCTTAGAAACCTTGGAGACACCACGCACAAATTTCCACAAAACGGGCTCAAATCGGAGAGCAAATGTTCCCAAGCTCTCGAAAATTAAGGAAGACATTCTTCCAGATGTTGCCGTTTCTACGTAATAGAGGCAACTTGAAGGCAATGTCAGTTTCAGATAATACTTCGAGTGTTCTTTGCAGTCCTGTGGTAACACACATTTACATTTTAATGCATTTCAACTGTTCTTTGCAGTCCTGTGGTAACACACATTTACACGTTAATGCATTTCAGCTGTTCTTTGCAGTCCTGTGGTAACACACGTTTACACTTTAATGCATCGGTACCTAACTTAAACAAACGGAAGAAAAAGTAACTAAACACTTCACTTAAACAAACAGCATAAAAATTACCTAAACACTTCACTTGAAAATGGCATAAAAAGTATCTAAACACTTCACTTAACAAAGGCATAAAACGTAACTAAACACATCCCTCATAAAGGGCATAAAAATT
The DNA here is from genome assembly GCA_030674185.1 of Monoplex corrugatus. NCBI lineage: Eukaryota > Metazoa > Mollusca > Gastropoda > Littorinimorpha > Ranellidae > Monoplex > Monoplex corrugatus. The sequence goes on from JAPXFY010000014.1 coordinate 73,497,164, forward strand.
AACTACACGCTTCACTTAAAAACGACATAAAATATAACTAAAAAATTCCACTTATAGACGGCATGAAAATAACTAAACACTTCACTTAAAAACGGTATAAAAATGGACTAAACGCCTCGCTTAAAAACGCCATAAAAAGTGACTAAACACTTCACTTAAAAGCGCCATAAAAATGGACTAAACACCTCGCTTAAAAACGGCATAAAAGTGACTAAACACTTCACTTAAAAACGGCATAAAAATGGACTAAACACCTCGCTTAAAAACGGCATAAAAATGGACTAAACACTCGCTTAAAACGGCATAAAAAGTAAATAAACGCTTCACTTAAAAACGCCATAAAACTTAACTAAACACTTCACATAAAGACGGCATGAAAATAACTAAACACTTCCATAACAACGGCATAAAAAGTAACTAAACACTTCGCTTAAAAAACGGCATAAAAAGTACCTAAACACTTCACTTAAAAAACGGCATAAAAAGTAACTAAACACTTCACTTAAAAAACGGCATAAAAAGTAACTAAACACTTCACTTATAAAACGGCATAAAAAGTAAATAAACAAACAAATAAGCCAAGATGATCAAGCTAGTCTAACAGTTTTTCTTGTTCACTGAAAAAAATTACTAGCAAAAACTCTGTTGTAACAACTTCCTAGAAAGATGCACGTGAAAAGGATGTTAGCGTATATCGGAGTGCGTTTGTGCATACGTACGTAAGCGTGTGCGTTTGCATGTCTGTGTGTGTATAGTTGTGTACATACTTTTATCTGTCTATGTACCTGCGTCTGTTAGTTAATCTCTGTCTGTCTGTCTGTCTTTATGCAAGTGCGTGCGTGCGTGCGTGCGTACGCGTGTGTGTGTGTGTGTGTGTCTGTGTGTGTGTGTGCGTGCATGTGTGTGCGTGTGTGTGTGTATGTGTATACGTAAGTACCCGATCACGCACCTGAAAGAGTACATGTAAGTTCACAAACGGAAAGGATAGCTTTCTTAGTATAGTTTGACCATCTCAATATTCTTTTCAGCATTCTTCTGTACTGGAATGTCTATGTATAAGTCTCAATCTTCTTTTCAGCATTCTTCTGTACTGGAATGTCTATGTATAAGTCTCAATATTCTTTTCAGCATTCTTCTGTACTGGAATGTCTATGTATAAGTCTCAATCTTCTTTTCAGAATTCTTCTGTACTGGAATGTCTATGTATAAGTCTCAATATTCTTTTCAGCATTCTTCTGTATGGAATGTCTATGTATAAGTCTCATATTCTTTTCAGCATTCTTCTGTACTGGAATGTCTATGTATAAGTCTCAATCTTCTTTTCAGAATTCTTCTGTACTGGAATGTCTATGTATAAGTCTCAATATTCTTTTCAGCATTCTTCTGTACTGGAATGTCTATGTATAAGTCTCAATCTTCTTTTCAGAATTCTTCTGTACTGGAATGTCTATGTAAGTCTCAATCTTCTTTTCAGAATTCTTCTGTCCTGAAATGTCTATAAGTAAACTTCGAGATCACGTATATTGCCTCTTTTGACACAGTGGAACTACTAAAAGTAAACTTTTACCATAATGTAAACAGTATTAAAATATTGTCAGAAGTTCCAGAAAAAGCGCTGTTCCACGCCTCCCCCCCCCCCCCCCAACGCACTAATTCTAGGCATTTTGGGGTCCATATGACCTTGACCTTGACACCCAAACTCGAGCATTCATGATTCCTCAACGGTCCACATCATTGATAAAATTTGGTTAAGGTCCATCACAAACAGCGGAGAAAATCTTGCTGAAGCTTTTTGGTCACACACACACACACACACACACACACCACACACACACCACACACACACACACACACACACACACACACACACACACACACACACAACAACACACACACACACACACACATACATACATACACACACGCATGCACACACATACACACACGCACGCACATACACATACATGCACGCACACATAAACACTCGCAAACACACATACACAAACACACACACACACACACACACACACACACACACACACACACACACACACACACACACACACACACACACACACACACACACACACACACACACACACACAACAAACAAACAATTTCTCTAGGTAGTATGAAGTAATCCCCCGTTGCTTTTTAAAAAAGAGATTTTAAAAAAGTCCAAGAAGAAGCAATCATGTTGTCTACATATCTGCAGAGGCCACGTTTGAACCGATCAAGAACAGTAAAGAAAATAAACAATTTGGTATGAAAGGTGCAAACTTACATTGTATGCTTTTCCTGTCTACGAAGAGATTCTAGAAAAATTAAACTAAAACATAAACAAACTTACATACAGAATCAAGTACTTACTTTGAGGCCGAACCACCTGATGAACCTCTGCAAAACAAAAACGACATATTATAGATCATATCTTTGATCGGTCTATTTAACTGACTGAATATGTTATGAAATGTTTTTGGGGCGGGTAAGGTAGAGCGTACGTGCACATTGGCTTTTATGTCATTTCATTTTAGATATGTCATTATCTTTATGCTGCATGTCTATGTATTTCTATAAACACAACTACATTTGTATAAAAGAAAAAAAACGATGCCATTACTGTATTGCAAGTCTAGTAGTTAATATGAATACTACTGTATTTGTATAAAAAGAAGTAAAATGATGCGTTTCTCTTTCAAATATATACTTAAACTTGACTTGACATGACTCAAACATTCAAAGCAACGTTGTCAGTATGTTATCGAACAGAACATAAACAACAAATGTGTCAGCAGCATCAGCATAAGGTTTTCACACAATGAAATCGTCAGCAGTAGTGGTGAGCAGACAGCCCTTACTTCACCACTGTCAACAGCCACTCCATCTAGCATTAAGCACACGTCATACAGCATGTATTGCAACACTGTCATAGCTGCTCAGTCTAGTGATCTGCACATTTCCTGTACTACATCACAATACATTAATAGTCGCTCCATCTAGTAATAGGCATTTCCTGTGCTGCATCACAATATATAACAGTCGCTCCATCTAGTGATAAGCATTTCCTGTGCTGCATCACAATAATTAACAGTCACTCCATCTAGTGATAAGCATTTCCTGTGCTGCATCACAATACATTAACAGTCCTCCATCTAGTGATAAGCATTTCCTGTACTGCATCACAATACATAACATCGCTCCATCTAGTGATAAGCATTTCCTGACTGCATCACAATATATAACAGTCGCTCCATCTGTGATAAGCATTTCCTGTGCTGCATCACAATATATAACAGTCGCTCCATCTAGTGATAAGCATTTCCTGTACTGCATCACATATATATAACAGTCGCTCCATCTCGTGATAAGCATTTCCTGTACTGCATCACAATATATAACAGTCGCTCCATCTCGTGATAAGCATTTCCTGGCTGCATCACAATATATTAACAGTCGCTCCATCTCGTGATAAGCATTTCCTGTGCTGCATCACAATATATTAACAGTCGCTCCATCTCGTGATAAGCATTTCCTGTACCCGCATCACAATATATTAACAGTCACTCCATCTCGTGATAAGCATTTCCTGTACTGCATCACAATATATTAACAGTCACTCCATCTCGTGATAAGCATTTCCTGTACTGCATCACAATATATTAACAGTCGCTCCATCTAGTGATAAGCATTTCCTGTACTGCATCACAATATATTAACAGTCGCTCCATCTAGTGATAAGATTTCCTGTACTGCATCACAATATATTAACAGTCGCTCCATCTAGTGATAAGCATTTCCTGTACTGCAATGATTAACAGTGCTCCATCTAGTAATAAGATTCTGCATCTGCACACGTCAATAACGTGTTCCATCTAGTGATAAGCACATTTCTGTACTTGCAATGCAATCAAATTCTCTGTCTAGAATAACCAGAAAACGTAAAACTTATCATAAAGAAATAGCTTGCATCAAATTCACTGAATAAATACATGATAATACATAAAGAAAAGCTTGCATCAAAACTCATGAATAAATAATGACTTAAATAAACAAAAGCTTGCATCAACACTCACTGAAAAAAAAAAGATTAAATAAACAAAAGCTTGCATCAAACTCACTGAATAAAAAAAAGATATAAATAAACAAAAGCTTGCATCAAACTCACTGAATATAAATAATTACAATATAATAATAATTACAATATTTATATAGCGCAAAATCTTGATAGAAATCAAATCTAAGCGCTGAACATACACATACCACGCGCGCACACACATGCACACACAACTCATGCATGCTAATAAATGGGGAAAAAAATGAAAGCAATGGAAAATAATAGACAGCATGCTTATATACAAATATATATTACAATGTGATGATAAATATAAACAAAAGCCTGCAACAAACTCAGTGAATAAATGAATGATAACAAATAAACAAAAGCCTGCAACAAACTCAGTGAATAAATGAATGATAACAAAAAACAAAAGCTTGCATCAAACTCCATGAATAAATAAATGATACGAAATAAACAAAAACTTGTATGAAACTGACGTTCGCAGGCTTTAGCAGCGAGCAGGCCACGTAGAGACTGAAGGGAATCGAAAGTGGAGGCCAAAAACACGTTCTGGTTGTCGGGGTCACTAGCGATAGAGTTCAGCTCATTGTTGTCCACTCCACTGCCCACCCCAATGGCCAGCATGTGAATGCCTGAATCATCGCCAACATATTTTTTTTGAAGGAGAGAACAACAACAACAACAACAACAACACAGCAGCAATAACAACAACAACAACGACGACAATAATAATAATAAAAAATCATAGTAAAAACAACAATAATAATAACAATAATAATAGTAATAACAATAATAATAACAACAATTAGCAGTAGTAGTAGTAGAGCAGCAGCAGCAGCAGTAGTAATAGAAGAGAAGAAGATGATGAAGAAGAAAAAGAAAAGAACGGACAAAGAAAATGAAGCTGCGAAGAGATAGAAACGGTAGTGGCTGCGTGCGCGCGCGGGTGTGTGTGTGTGTGTGCGGTCGTGTGTGTGGGCGGTCGTGTGTGTGTGTGCGTGTGTGTGTGTGTGTGTGTGTGTGTGTGTGTGTGTGTTGTGTGTGTGTGTGGTGGTGCTGCGCGCGCGTATGTGTGTGTGTGTGTGTGTGTGAGTGTGCATCACCATGGTCCAACTCTAATGTTCAGCACGTGAATACCCAAATTATCGACTAATTCAAAACTAATAATAGACAAAGGAGAGAGAGAGAGAGAGAGAGAGAGAGAGAGAGAGAGAGAGAGAGAGAGAGAGAGAGAGAGAGAGAGAGAGAGAGAGAGACAGAGAGACAGACAGACAGACAGACAGATAGAGAGACCGAGACAGAGACACAGAGAGAGACAGAGAGAGAGAGAGGGGAGAGAGACAGACAGACAGACAGACAGACAGAGAAGGAGAAAGAAAGACACAGTAAAGGAGGCTTTAGACATATAAGCATACTAAAAAACAGATGAACTTATAACACATACAGTTTGAAACAAGTTATAAAAACGAACTTTTTATACATACAGGTCATGCACTTTACAAAAATCATTAAAAAAAAAAGACAAAGGCATACACAGGTAGAGTAGATACACATCAACCCTTAACAATAATAAGTAGATACACATCAACCCTTAACAATAACATCAAAACAAAAACAATGTCATATTAATAAGCTTATTGCTAGTAGTGGCAATTCTATTTTGTTAAAATACAGACCTGAAATCAAACGAAAAGAAGAAAGTGAAGGAAGCATTGAGAACAAATAAAAGCAGGGTAAAATATGTCAACTAATACAATGACGAAAATAGACTAACCAAAACGATGCAAGGTTACAGAAGCTATGAAAAAGAATTCTGACAAATTATCTGTTTCCATAAGATTAATCAATCTATTGCGTTACAAAAGCAAGAGATAAAAGCAACTAGTCGTAAAGCAAATAATGTAAATTCCTAACAACAACAATAACAATACAAACAATCACAATATTATGACAAAATAGCAACACTATAACTATTTACTGGTATCACTATATATGTATAATATATATATATATATAATAATATATATATATATATGTATAGTGAGAGAGAGATTATCTATATTATTTATATATACATACATTTTATATATATATATACACTGCTTGGTATGCCTGGCAAACTGACAAATAAAATAAACAACTGGTAAGACTGCAGTTGGTTGGCTGGTTTTGCCTGATTGCTTGGCCTGCCATAATTAATATAAACACATCTGTCAGCTTGGTCAGGTTCCCTCCATTCCTGTTTAGTGTACTACTCTCGATCACTTTTCTAAATCCGGCATATGCTACAGGAATGGGGGGTGGGGGACGAGACTGTCTTGCAAGGTATTTTAGATTTTGACTTCTCAAGGTCACTGTGACCTTGAAGAAGCACCACATGCAGATAACACTTGACGTGAAGCGAGGGAAAACGGCAGACCGTCACAATTTGGACAAAAGAATGTGATCATAAACGTAAGAAGTCCACTCTCCCCCCCCCCCCCCCCATGACTACTATATTTAATCCTTTGCAGCTCCCGAATTTTACACCTTTGACTCAGATCTTGCATAGAACCAGCCAGAAACAGGTGACAGAATCTTGGTGACTTTTCACAGATATACTGACAGACAGACGCAGCTCTCCAGGCCAAGTTCAAGTTATATTGCTTATAGCCCAGCCGACTACTACAGCCATATCAGGGCTAACACCAGGTCAAAAACGACAACCAGGTTAAGGTAAAAGACAACAGTTAAAAACCATGCTCACCGTTAACCTTGCAAGTCTAAAAATGCAATTAAAGAAAATCACACTGAGACGTAAAATCATATCAGGTGAAATCTGTTGATCTCTTGTAAAAACTGGAAAGTTGCATCAGGAGGGACGACTAGCTCTCTAGTCGATAGGGAAGAAACGTAACAAACCCTTTAATTTCTTTTACTGAACTGACTATTAAAACATACTGAACAAGTTGAGGTATACGAAGTTACGGAATTCACAGAGACGGGAGGTGGAGAGGAGACGGAAGTAAAACAGTGTCGTAAAAACGGACCAGCCAGAGCAGTCAGAAAGAATCAGTTGTCGATCTTGCTCGAATCGATAAAAAGGAAAACATCAACTACAACTTGTTAATATATAAATCAGAAACATAAAAATATGGCAGAAGAAGAAAGCAAGGAAGCAACAGAGAACAAACAAGAACAGGGTGTGACATGTCAACTCTAACGCTATGATAAAAAGAGCTGAACCAAAACACATTCAATATCAAACAAATCGCAAATGGACAATATCAATATCAGAAGGAGTAAAAAAGCAGATTCAGAAATTTAACGCAGAAAGGTAATAGTAAGACTGGTATAAAAAAGAGAAAGTGTATAGTTAATGACTGGACTAAAAGTTTATAGCACAGTGTAGTAGAAGAGAAAAGAATTTCAATTACCACAATGATTTACATTATTCAAACAAAATCGTGAAGCTTTTGTTTAAGGCGTTTATTGATACGTATGCTGATGAGTGCGAAGACAGACAGAGGAGAGAGAAGACAGACTGACAGATAGCAGGAAGCAGACACAGGAGAGAGAGAAGAGAGAGAGAGAGAGAGAGGAGGAGAGAGAGAGAAAGAGAGAGAGAAGAAAGACCACGTATTTTCGAGGATAGGCATAAGTACATTAATGCTTTCTACATCAGCCTGTCCATGGAGAGAGAGAGAGAGAGAGAGAGAGAGAGAGAGAGAGAGAGAGAGAGAGAGAGAGAGAGAGAGAGAGAGATTACAACATTAGAGAGCGTGTCCTCCAAACAGACCCTACAATTCCAGACAACTGTGTCACACCTCTTGACCCATTCGAACAATGAGTTCGTATCGCTCAAACTGTAAGCAAACTTGATGAACTGAAACATAAAACACTTGCAACCTCACCCTGTCACAACAAACATTCCAACATCAACTCCAGCCGATGTCAACCCAGAGCAAATCTCACTTTCAGCCTACTCAACCCACACCCTATCTCGAGTCCAGCCAAACTCAACCAACTCCAACCTCAAATCCAGCAAAGAGTCAACCCACATCCTACCTCGACTCCAGCTAAACTCAACCCACAGCCAAACTCAACCCCAGCCAAACTCAACCCATGCCCTATCTCAACCCACACCCTGTCTCAACCCAAACCTTATCTCGTCAAGCAACTTCAACCCACAGTCAAACTCGACTCCAACCAGATTTAACCCACATTCTACTCTTGCCAAACTGAACACACACCTGACCTCAACTCTAGCCAAACTCACTCATCTGTAGCCAAACTCAACCTACACCAAACCTCATCTGTAGCCAAACTCAACCTAAAGCCAAACTCAATTTACACCCCATCTCAACTCCAGCCAAACGTAACCCACACTCTGTTTCATCTTCAACCGAACTCATTCCACATCCAACCTCAGGCTCAACTCTAGCCAAACTCCACTCCAGCCAAATTCGACCCAAAGCCAAGTTGAACCCACAACCGACTTCAGTCCCAGCCTAAACTCAGCCGACATCCTACCTCGACTACAGCCAAACTCAACGCATATCCAATGTCAATTCCAGCCAAACTCAGCCCACACCTTACCTCAACTCCAGTCAAAATCAATCCACACACAACTTTAACTCCAGCCAAACTCAACTCCGGCCAAATTTACCTCACAGCCAAACTCATCTCACATCCCACCTCAACTATAGCCAACTCAATGCACATCACACGTCACTTCAGCCAAACTCAGCCCACACCCAGTCTCAACTCAGCCAAAGTCAACTCCGGCCAAATTTACCAACACCCTACCTCAACCCCAGACAAACCCAGTCCATACCCTATCTCATCCCTAGCCAACTCAACCAACATCAGACCTGACTACAGCCAAACTCATTCCATACCCTATCTCATCCCTAGCCAAACTCAACCAACATCAGACCTCGACTACAGCCAAACTCATTCCATACCCTATCTCATCCCTAGCCAAACTCAACCAACATCAGACCTCGACTACAGCCAAACTCATTCCATACCCTATCTCATCCCTAGCCAACTCAACCAACATCTAACCTCGACTACAGCCAAACTCATTCCATACCCTATCTCATCCCTATCCAAACTCAACCAACATCAGACCTCGACTACAGCCAAACTCATTCCATACCCTATCTCATCCCTAGCCAAACTCAACCAACATCAGACCTCGACTACAGCCAAACTCATTCCATACCCTATCTCATCCCTAGCCAGACTCAACCAGATATCCTACACCATCCAGCACTAACATCAGCCCGATAACAACTCATTCCATACCCTATCTCATCCCTAGCCAACTCAACCAACATCCAGACCTCGACTACAGCCAAACCATCATACCCTATCTAATCCCAGCCAAACTAACCAACATCAACCTCGACTACAGCCAAACTCATTCCATACCCTATCTATCCCTAGCCAAACTCAACCAACATCAGACCTCGACTACAGCCAAACTCATTCCATACCTATCTCATCCAGCCAACTCAACCATCCTACCTCACTACACCAAACCATCATACCCATCTCACCAGCCAAACTAACCCATTCACCTCAACAGCCAAACTCAAGGCACATCCAACGTCTATTCCAGCCAAACACAGCCACAACCAAACTCAACCCACACCCAATCTCAACCTCATACTCACCTCAACCCGCATCTAAACTCAACACACAACCAACGTCATCCACACCCATCCTCAACCTAACATCAAATCTCAATTCACATTTAACCTCAACCAACACCCCACCTCAACCCATATCAAGCCTCAACGCAAACCCAACCACCATCCACTAACACTTTCTCCTACACTCTTACCAGCGTCTCTGGCTTTCTGGGCGGCGGCAGCAGTGTTGCCAGGATTGTTGGACTTGCCATCAGTGACTATGATGGCGATCTTGGGCACGCCGGCCCTGTGTCCTGCTGCCGTGCTGAAACTTTGAGTTGTCATGGCCGTGATGCCTGGACCAGTATTCGTACCTCCTCCCGTGAAGCTGTTGGAAAATAGTCCACCGTTATATTCTAGAGTACTGTGGGAGATAGAACAGGAATGCCGTTTATTCCATAAAAATGAAGAATTGTTATTTTTGGCGAGAAAAATTCGTTTTGTTTCTATGACAATGATTTAATTCAGGAAAGAAGCATCTTTAGTTTTACTCTTCTGGCGAGAAAAAAAATCGTTTTGTTTCTATAACAATGATTTAATTCAGGAAATGGTTTCTTAAAATGTTATATGTATTTCTTCAATCTAATGCTGCCAGAGCCAACGATCAAAAACACAAATAAACAAAATTCAACTTCAAATCAAACAAGACCACTCTCAAACTTACTGAACGCCATCAACTGCCGCATTGAGATCATTCGCGTCGCTGTATTGGCTCAGGGTAAACTCAGGACTGAAGACTGTAGAATAGGTGTCCACACCAATCTGCACGTCTGTTGGACCGATAGTAAAATGGCTGGCGACATCTGTGACGAAGTTCAGCATCTTCTTGAAGTTGATCTGACCCACGCTGCTTGATTTGTCCAGCAAGAATACAATGTCTGCTTGTCCTCCGCAACCTGTGTGGAATTGAGTAGAGTGAAGTGAAACAGGTAGGTTGGGTTGGGTCGTGGTTTTGGTGCATTGGGTTGTGTTAATTCCATAAACCCGAAAAAAAAAACAACAACAACCTCGCATCAACCTTTTTGTTATTGTGTAATTTCACAGACCCGAATTTCGCACGAACTTCGCACAGATTTTGCTGCAAAAGTTTTCTTTTGCAGGAGGGAGTGAAATTTTGACTTTCACAGGCGAACTCTTCCGAAAGTTCGGCGGGTCTCATTTTGCGCTAAATTGCTCCTCTGCAGAAAAAGCAAAAACGGCAACGCTAACATAACGCCAAAACGTTGAAAAACTGATCGACTTGGTTCAAAAGAAAACAGCCAAAAATGATCAGGATAAATATGAACACAAGGATGTATTCCTTGAAGAGATCTTCATGATGGCTAAGCTCCTTGATGAAGTTGTTGAAAGCACCCTGCTGCTCCCAATCTTTAATATGAAAGTACTGCTCAACCAAAATCGATGCTTCCTCTTTACTTTGTTTTCTTCTTCCATAGCAACAGGCAATCAAAATTATCTCATTTTCAACACAGAGTGTTTGCTGTGATTGTTTTGTTTTGTTTTGTTTTTGTTCGTTTTTTCAGGATCTTTGCACTCAGGGAGATTACCTTTGTGCTCACCTTTTTTTTTTCGTCCCATTTTCTACGCCACTTTAATGGCCACAGAAGCTGGAACAGTTTTTATTATGCGATGATGATGATGTCGATGTGGATGATAATCATGATGCTATGGAGTTCCATGTAGGATTGAGACTGCGTGACAGGGTTGTACTCTACGCTTACTATCATAATATATCCTGGCGTCAACCAGGCCCGAGAGATACAGACACCTGCGGTGAGCAACACCCTCAATGACGCATCCGCGAAGTAGATGAGACTCGACTGTGTGGTTCCAGTCTTCCCACTGAGCCCATAATACGCCCAGCTCTGAGTAGGAGCCGGTTAGAGCCGAAAAATCCCGCAATGATTTTGGAAGGTACTGATGGGGATTCGAACCCACAACCTTCCAGTCGGTAGTCCGTTGCGTTAACCACTACACCACGGCGACTGGTGTCTGCTTTGATTGTACTGAAGCCATGGTTTCAATCAAAACTGGCGGGTAAATTTCGTGTTACTGGATAGGCGACTCGTTTTTCTTCACGTGATAATTTCGTGTAACTTTTTTTCGGTCTATGGAATTCCACCTTTATTGTGGTATATGTATGGTGTGATTTACTGCAAAGTGGTGTGGTGTAAGTAGTCTTGTGATGTGGTCTTGGTGTTTATCTGACTATGGTCTTGGTGTTTATCTGTCTTTTTACAAGTGATGACACACACGGAAGGTAGTTATCTCCATGAACCTTGTCAACCAGCATATCGTAAAACCCACAGTACATAAACTGTTTTGTTAATAATCTTCTGCATGCTTCTAATTGCAGAAAAGTGTCCATCTGGCAGCCTTTGACACTATGTACTACTGACCATGACATTATGATCTCAAGATTGTCATCCACATTTGGCTGTACTGATACTGTTCTTGTGTAGTTGCCGTCACACCTTTCTTGTCAAACTCAGTCTGTTGTCATCAATGACATTAGGTCAGCTCCATCTCTGCTGAAATATCCTATCCTACAGCTTTCTGCCCTAGCCCCTGTTCTCTTCACATGTATTTAGAACCACTTAGCTCTATTATTAAACACATGTATTTAGAACCACTTAGCTCTATTATTAAACACATGTATTTAGAACCACTTAGCTCTATTATTAAACACATGTATTTAGAACCACTTAGCTCTATTATTAAACACATGTATTTAGAACCACTTAGCTCTATTATTAAACACATGTATTTAGAACCACTTAGCTCTATTATTAAACACATGTACTTAGAACCACTTAGCTCTATTATTAAACACATGTACTTAGAACCACTTAGCTCTATTATTAAACACATGTATTTAGAACCACTTAGCTCTATTATTAAACAATCAGAAGCGCTTTGTCACTTCTTTCTGGTGACTCACAACTCTGCCGCTCTGCTTTTCCAAGAGAAATCTCAAGCACTGCTACAAAAATTGAAAACACAGTTGAGAATATAGCTGCCAAGACGAAAGCCACAACACTGAAAATGAACAAAGAAAGAATAGAATTCGTATACACAGGTACAAAATGAACCTCAGAAAAGTAACCTCAGCAAAAAAAATCTGCAAGGAATATTGACGAATCCCTGTCCATGGAAAGCACGTGTTAACAGCCTGAGCAAAATCATATATTTTTAACTAAGCAGAATTAGCAAAATCCGACCATTTCTCTCTGCTTATGCCACAAACAGATGTGTGTGTCTTTCGTTCTTTCTAGACTAACAGGTGTTTGTGTCTTTCATTCTTTCTAGACTAGACTACTGTAACTGTCTTTTAGCTGGGCTTCGTTATGATAAGCCATCCGAAATCCAACAAATCTAAAACAGTGCGGCTCGACTTGTCCCACTGGAGAGCAAAAGTATTTTTGCAAAAACTACTTTGGCTTCAAATCAAAGCAAGAATTGAGTAAAAATTTGCCATACTGCTTACCTGGAACTATTCTCTTGCTGCTGTGGAATCTTTCACGTGTCCAAAGTGCAAGTCGTATGCTGGGATTTGTTTTATCGCTGTAGTTTACTGGATTGTGCTGTGGTTGGTATGGTGTGGTGTGGTGTAGGGTGGCATGATGCGTTGCAGTGTGGGGTGGCGTGGAGCGGTGTGGGGTGCAGTGGTCTGGTGTGGCGTGGTATGGTGCGATGTGATGCGGTACGGTGTAGTGTGATGTGGTGCGGTATGGTGTGGTGTAGTGTAGAGTGATATGATGTAGTGCTGTGCGATATGGTGTGATATCATGTGGTTTGGTGTGGTGTGCGGTGTTGTGACATGTTATGGAATGTTGTGGTGTGTAAGGCGTGGTGTGGTGTGGTTGGAGTGTTCTATTGTGGTATGATGTGGTGTGGTGTGGGTTTAGTGTTGTATGATGTGTTTTGTTGTGGTATAATGTGGTGTGGTGTGGTGTGGTGTAGTGTGTTCTAGAGTAGCATGGACTGAAAGTATGGCGCATGGGGTGGTGTTGTTTGGTGAGGTGCATAGTGTTGCGTGCTTCGTATTTTAGTGTGGTGTACTGTGGAGTTGTGTGGCACCGTGAGGAGGTCCGGTGTTGTGTAGTGTAATAGGCTGACCTGTTGTGTGGTGGGCTTGTGGTGTGGGTTGTGGTGTGGATTGTACGGTAGACAGGATTGTGGTGTGGATTGTGGGGTAGGTAGGATTGTGGTGTGGATTGTGGGGTACGTAGGATTGTGGTGTGGATTGTGGGGTAGGTAGAATTGTGGTGGGGATTGTGGGGTAGGTAGGATTGTAGTGTGGCTTGTGGGGTAGGTAGGATTGTAGTGTGGCTTGTGGGGTAGGTAGGACCGTGTGTGGATTGTGGGGTAGGTAGGATTGTAGTGTGGATTGTGGGGTAGGTAGGATGGTGGTGTGGCTTGTGGGGTAGGTAGGATTGTGGTGTGGATTGTGGGGTAGATAGGATTGTGGTGGGGATTGTGGGGTAGGTAGGATTGTGGTGTGGATTGTGGGGTAGGTAGGATTGTGGTGTGGATTGTGGGGTAGGTAGAATTGTGGTGGGGATTGTGGGGTAGGTAGGATTGTAGTGTGGCTTGTGGGGTAGGTAGGATTGTAGTGTGGCTTGTGGGGTAGGTAGGACCGTGGTGTGGATTGTGGGGTAGGTAGGATTGTAGTGTGGATTGTGGGGTAGGTAGGATGGTGGTGTGGCTTGTGGGGTAGGTAGGATTGTGGTGTGGATTGTGGGGTAGATAGGACCGTGGTGTGGCTTGTGGGGTAGGTAGGATTGTGGTGTGGATTGTGGGGTAGGTAGGATTGTGGTGTGGATTGTGGGGTAGGTAGGATTGTGGTGTGGATTGTGGGGTAGATAGGATTGTGGTGTGGATTGTGGAGTAGGTAGGATTGTAGTGTGGATTGTGGGGTAGGTAGGATTGTGGTGTGGATTGTGGGGTAGGTAGGATTGTGGTGTGGATTGTGGGGTAGGTAGGATTGTGGTGTGGATTGTGGGGTAGGTAGGATTGTGGTGTGGATTGTGGGGGTAGGTAGGATTGTAGTGTGGATTGTGGGGTAGGTAGGATTGTGGTGTGGATTGTGGGGTAGGTAGGATTGTGGTGTGGATTGTGGGGTAGGTAGGATTGTGGTGTGGATTGTGGGGTAGGTAGGATTGTGGTGTGGCTTGTGGGGTAGGTAGGATTGTGGTGTGGATTGTGGGGTAGGTAGGATTGTGGTGTGGATTGTGGGGTAGGTAGGATTGTGGTGGGGATTGTGGGGTAGGTATGATTGTAGTGGGGATTGTGGGGTAGGTAGGATTGTGGTGTGGATTGTGGGGTAGGTAGGATTGTGGTGTAGATTGTGGGGTAGGTAGGATTGTGGTGTGGATTGTGGGGTAGGTAGGATTGTGGTGTGGATTGTGGGGTGGTGTTTTGTAATGTGGAACAGTATGGTACCAATTGTTGTCATGTCGTGTAGTGTGACATGGCATGGTGTTGTACTGGGAAATGTTGCTGTTACACTTGTCGTGTGTCTATATTATTAGGGGTAGGGTGGGGATTGGTATGAGGTGCTGTTATGTGGTGCTCTGGCTTGTGTTGTGCAAAATCGTGTTTTGTGGAATGGTATGGTGATGTTTTAGGGCGATGATGATAGTGATAATAAAATGGAATTCACAAATTATCATCATGTTTATTTTATGTTTGATATTCGTTTGCTATTTGGGTTTTTTTTTCTTTGAGTTCAATTATCTGGCTTATCAAAGCTAGGAACAGAGTTTGTGAGTGAGCAACTGAAATTTGTGAGTCATTAAACAAGCGAGTGAGTCAGTGGGAAAACGCAATAGAACATGAATTTAAAAATACTTACTGATGTTAAAAGATGGAGCAGATGGTTTCACTGAAATAACAAATAAAAGGCATCGTCATATAACATATCATATCATATCATATCATATCATATCATATCATATCATATCATGTCATATCATATCATATCATATATTATCATATCATATCATATCATATCATATCATATCATATCATATCATATCATATCATATCATATCATATCATATCATATCATATCCTATCATACCATACCATATCATATCATATAACATATCATATCATATCATATCATATCATATCATATCATATCATATCATATCATACCATACCATACCATACCATATCATATCATATCATATATCATATCATATCATATCATATCATATCATATCATATCATATCATATATCATATCATATATCATATCATATCATATCATATCATATCATATCATATCATATCATATCATATCATATCATATATCATATCATATCACATCATATCATATCATATCATATCATATCATATCATATCATATCATATCATATCATATCATATATCATATCATATCATATCATATCATATCATATCATATCATATATCATATCATATCTATAGTATAGTATAGTATAGTATAGCATAGTATAGCATAGCATAGTATAGTATAGTACAGTACAGTACAGTATAGTATAGTATAGTATAGTATAGTATAGTATAGTATAGTATAGTATAGTATAGTACAGTGTACAGTAAAGTATGGTATGGTATGGTATGGTATGGTATAGTATAGTATAGTATAGCATAGTATAGTGTAGTGTAGTGTAGTATAGTATGGTATGGTATGGTATGGTATAGTATAGTATAGTATAGTCTTGTCCACGGATGAGGAAGAGACACACCAAATCTTAAAGCAGCTGGATGAGCTGGTGGCCTCTTCAAGAATGAGGTTCAAACCTAAGAAATCCCGAAGTCTCTCACTGCGAAAAGGAAAAGTGGCAGACTCAGTCAAATTCATGGTAGCCAACCAAGCCATCCCCACTGTCACAGAAGAGCCAGTAAAAAGTCTCGGAAGATGGTATGATGACTCCCTGAAAGACACACAAAGGGGATGTGAAACCAAGCAAACAGCAGAAGAAGGCCTGAAGAAAATAGATAACTGCGGACTGCCAGGCAAATACAAAGTCTGGTGTCTACAGTTCATGCTGATACCAAAGCTGCTGTGGCCACTGCTAATCTATGACATTTGCACCAGCACAGTCGAAGCAATGGAAGCCAAAATCAACAAATACACAAGAAAATGGCTCGGTGTCCCACCTGGTCTCACTGGTGTTGCATTCTACTGTCGTCAAGCAATGCTGAAGCTACCTCTCAAATCCATAGTGGAGGAATACAAAGTTGGAAAAGCAAGACTGTTGAGCATGCTGGAGGAATCGGAAGACAATATCGTGAGATCAGTTCATCCAAAGCTGAGAACTGGCAGAAAGTGGAAAGTCCAAGAGGCTGTAAACAATGCCAAGAGAAACCTCAGCATCAAAGAAATAATTGGACACACGCAAACCAACAGACAGGGACTGGGAGCAACAAAAATGCAGTGGTGGTCCAAAGCCAAAGGGAAGGAAAAAAGAGACATGATCATACAGGAGTTGAAGGAAGAAGAAGATGTCAAAAGAGTGCAGAAGGCAGTCCAGCAAGGTCAACAGGGGCAATGGACAACATGGGACAGTGCACTCCAAAGAAGTCTCAGCTGGAACGATATGTGGCACATGGCTCCTCTAAGGATAAGCTTCCTCCTCAGATCTGTATATGACCTGCTCCCCTCGAATGCAAACTTAGTGAAATGGGGGAAAGCAGACGACCCAGCATGTCCGCTCTGTCAGAAGAAACAAACAGTGGAACATGTCCTAAGCTCTTGCAAAGTAGCGCTAGCCCAAGGAAGGTATACATGGAGGCACAACCAAGTTCTGAAAGTGATCACAGATGTGGTTAGCGAAACAACCATGACCCCAAACGCACCAATTGCTATGACAACGTTCTACAAAGCAGGAGGGAAACAGGTCTGGCCCGAAAGTGCTATGACAACCAGCACATTGCCAAAGGGTCTTCTGGATGGAGCAGTCGACTGGGAGTGTACAGCAGACCTCCCAGAGTGGAGAAATTACCCAGATGTCATCAGCAAGACAGGCATGAGACCAGACATCGCTCTCCACTCTGACTCCTCGAAACAAGTGATTCTGATAGAACTCACTGTGCCATACGAAAGCAGAATGGAAGAAGCACATATCTACAAGACCGAAAAATACGCCGGTCTTGCCAGCACCCTGAAGAAAGCAGGTCTGCGGGTCAAAATCTTCGCCATAGAGGTCGGGGCAAGAGGGTTTGTGGGCACCTCCGCTTATGATCTCATGAAACAACTCGCCATTTCTGGGAAGAAGAGGACTAGAGCCCTTAAAGCGATGGCAGAGGCAGCAGAAAGGAGCTCAAGCTGGATCTGGGCAAGGAGGAACCAAAAAAGTGAACTTCATAAGGATTAAATTCCCTACAGATGATGTGTGCCCCG
The DNA here is from genome assembly GCA_030674185.1 of Monoplex corrugatus. Taxonomy (NCBI): domain Eukaryota; kingdom Metazoa; phylum Mollusca; class Gastropoda; order Littorinimorpha; family Ranellidae; genus Monoplex; species Monoplex corrugatus. Next base: position 73,515,317 of record JAPXFY010000014.1, read on the forward strand.
TTAGCACATTGGTAAAACCGCGTACCGCAGTTCTGAAGCGCAGAATCGCCCAGGTTCGATCCCCGGCGTGGGAAAGGAAAATAAAAAATAGACAACAGCAGAAGGGCATCCAGGAGTCATGACCTGGATGTGGCCCGGCCCCCCGAGAGTGTAAGGAATTCAGGGCCGAAACACTTGTCTAAAGGGGGTTACTTCTCTGAAGACCTTCTGTTGTCTAGCTCTCCCTAGAGTTTCTTTCTACCTAGTATAGTACAGTACAGTACAGTACAGTACAGTACAGTACAGTACAGTACAGTACAGTACAGTACAGTATAGTATGCCCTTGTACTGCATATTTTATAAAATATTGAAAGGTGTGGGTTGCATGTGCGGGATAGTAGTCACTATGCGTATTTCCGACCCAGGGATGAAGAGTGGGGCGCGCGCGCGCGCTGTGTGTGTGTGTGTGTGTGTCTTTCTTTCTTTTATCCGTTCATCCCACTGGTCGTTTTCTGCCATCACGATATTTCAGTGTTATGCGAGAATTTACTTCTTTCAGATAAACGACGATGTAATCGCCTGCCTGATCTTGTTACGAAACCTGACCATTTTTTCAATATTTTTTACAGTTTGTCATTTTTTGTTTTGTTTTGTTTTTGTCTTTTCTCTGTATGGTTATGGTTTTGGTTGTGTGTGTGTGTGTGTGTGTGTGTGTGTGTGTGTGTGTGTGTGTGTGTGTGTGTGTGTGTGTGTGTGTGTGTGTATGTGTGTGTGTGTGTGTGTGTGTGTGTGTGTGTGTGTGTGTGTGTGTGTGTGTGGTATGCGTGTGCGTGTATGTGTGTGCATGTACTTTTGGGGAAGGAACTGACATGAGTTTGCTTTATAATTTTCTTCCTTTCTCTCTCATGCTTTTGTGAAGCGCCTAGGGTTCTTTAGAAATGAGAAGTTGCACAAGTAGTTATCATTGTTATTGTTGAACATACAGAACATCTTATCGTGATAAACTGGAATTTAGGCCACTAAGACTCGTAGGTTATTTTTTCCACTTTTGACGATTGAATTGTGCGCGTGTATGTGTGTATGTGTGTGTGCGTGTACGCGCGCGCGCTCGCGTGTGTGTATATGTTTGTGCGTTTGTGTGTATGTGTGTGTCTGTGTGTGTGTGTGTGTAAAAACACTTTCTGATCCATATTTACACACACACACACACACACACACACACACACACACACACACACACACACACACACACACACACACACTCACACACACACTCACTCACACACACACACACACACACTCAACCACACACACACACACACACACACACACTCTCTCTCTCTCGCTCACTACATCACTGAGACATCATACGCCCCAAAAAGCATAAGCCACCAACAAACCTTCACAAGCCTTCTGCTGCAGCGTGCTCTTGATAAGACTCAGGGCATCAAAACCGCTGACGACAAACACGTGCTTGTTGTCCGGGTCAGTGGCCATGGCCTTCAGCTCCGACTCCCTGGAGCCCGGACCCACACCGATGGAAAACACGGTGACGCCCTTGGCACGTAGTTTTTGAGCCTCCAGGGCCGTTGCGCTAGGATTCTGAGACTTGCCGTCGGTAATCACGATAGCGATTTTGGAAGCGTTGGGCCTGGGGGAAAAACATTAAAAAAGAGGTTGATAATTTCAGTCACACAGTCGTTCTTGTTCCATTTTCAGTTTCCCCAAGACAGCCTGTCCGTGCTCGAAATAACTTCCATAGGTATTGACACTACCGATTGCCACGCGATGGACAAGTTAGTTAGCTAGTTTGGCCGATCTCCCGATCGAGCCTCTGTGACGTACTGTTTCCATTTGCTCCTGTCCAACATAGCTGCCTTGATCTCAGCGATGTTTTCGAGGCCAGTGTCCTTTTTGAGAAGATCAATGAAGTCTGTTGTCTTCCTTCCCCTGTTCGCTCTCCCTCCAGTTGGCTGCCACAGCACAAGTTGTGAAGCAATTTCCTCTGGATGTCGCATACAGTGACCGGCTAGGCGAAGCCTACGTGTTCTTATCTTGTCACTAACTTCCATATAGCTCTTCGTTAGTCATGTGCTGCTTCCAAGAGACATTTAATGCCATCCTCAACATGCGAGTATACGTCCCATCTAGACATTTCTCCATCTGCTTTGTTAAGGTCCATGTTTCCGAGTTGTAGAGCAACACAGACTCGACAGTGGATATACAGAGACGAATCTTTAATTCTTTTTTCAAGTTAGAAGTCCATATCATCTTCAGCTTGTGACATGCACACCAAGTAAGGGCTTTTCGAACAGAGGTATCTTTCTGACTGCTTTCCAACCATCCGCCCAGATACTTGAAATTGGTGACTAGCTCGATGTCTCCCCCATTGATAGATTTCATATCGTTTTCACTTCTTTCGTTGTACATCATCACTTTCGTTTTCTTAGCATTGCAGTGCAGTCCAACTTTAGCTGCTTCAACTTTAACCTGTTCCAATAGCCTCTTTGTTTGTGATATTTCATTGGATAGTAGGACAAGATAGACAAGATACGAACTAATCTTGGCATAAGCCGTATGTGCTGGCAAGGTCAAGGTTCTACCTAGTGTATGGGTTTGATTCTGACTTTGTATCAATCTGTCACCGAAAAAAGAACTTAGGCTAGGCCTGTACTGTAGTGAAATGTTTTATCTTCACAGCTCCATCTGCAATGTTCCATGAGATCAAAATATGTTTTCAAATGGTATTCCATCTCCGAAATAAATCATTGTGAATAAAAACAGTTTGTCTGACTTTTTCCAGTCTTTTTTGCATTGCTTAACTTTGCCTTGCGTCTCCTCATCTTTTTCTGACAATATAATTAGTCTTTAATGTACTGTACGATGGTGTAAGAAACTCGGGGTTTAACTTTGTAGTCTTTTATAACGGCAGGCTTGTTACTGTCAAGAAAAATGGCTTTTGAAGACCAAGAATAACAGGTTGTAAACATGAGTGTGGCTGTTATTTGTCAAACAGGTTGTCATCTGTTTGCATCATGAATGATATTGCAGATCGTGTAACAAAAGGGACATAAGCCATTGTACATTTGTTCTGGTCAGTCGGTAAATACTGCAGTGTTTTTGTGTTTTTTTTCTTTCAGTGACAGTCATGATAAACTCATATTTATTTACGGTTTGGAAATATGGGGTTTATCAATGCAGTAAGAACACATCGAAAGAGTGCATTTGTTTGCTTTAAAGAAATTTCTTCTTGACAATCCAAAAGCACCAAGGCACTTAATCTATGCAGAAACTGGCCGTTATCAGCTGTATGTCAGCACACACCTACGATATATAAACGTTTGGCTCAGGCTTACCTTTCATGAAGACGGCAAACTTCTCCAAAAATGCGTACAATAGGCTACTGATGATTACAGTCTCAGAGCTAGAGCACGCTAGATTTCAAAGTCGGTAATGTCCTCTATAAATCTGGTTCCGGTGCAATGTGGG
>JAPXFY010000014.1:73523784-73543784 GCA_030674185.1 Monoplex corrugatus
TGAAGCATAATACCGCCAACACAGCGTGAGCAAAACAACCTGCATACTGCTTCCTAGAAAAAAAATGGAACACTGTAAAAAAACAAGTATTAACAAAAAGACCAGATCACTGACCAGGTATGGGCGTAGAAGTGGTGGCAGGGGTGGTGGTGGTGGTAGTTGGCGGCAGCGTGGGGCAGGCATCAGTGTTGCATGCCCGGCTCTCACGGTCCTGCCCTTCGCAGTCGGCACCTCCGTTGGCCGGGGCGGGGTCTGTGCAGGTTCTCTCTCTGTACTGGGTGCCACCCCCACAAGACTTGCTGCAAGGGCTGTAAAAGCCCCAGGGGCTCCAGTGGCCGTCCACTGAAGACATACAAAATGGTTGCAAGATCCCTTTGACGCCCGTACCCTGTCCACCAGCATCCTGCATTGCCAACCATGCTAGCAAGGCAAAAATGTAACCCTTTCATTCCCTCACCCTATCCCCCAGCTTCCTACAGGAAGCTGGTGAGGGTGAGGGAGCCAAAGGGTTATGTTTTTGCAGTTGGTAGAAAGGGTGCGGGAGTCAAAGGGTTAAGGTGATGGAAAGACAGCGTGCTCAAGTGATAATGACAACAAAAAATCAAACTGTTTCTTCGACAGGTGCGACAGCCAAGTTGATTAGACGTCAGACTTCCAACTGGAAGGTCCGACTGTGATTTGAACTGAGTACCACCAAGTGAGTGAAAGGGTTTAAGATTTTTTTCATTCTTCCAAGTCAACATATAGCTAAATCGAATCTGCCAGTGCCTGAACTCTCGTCGTGTCTGAACACGCGCTGGTTATCAAATACGAACATTAAAAATCCTCTAAAACATATCAGAGGTCGGTGGTTTGTGGAAACATGAAAACATTCAGCATGCATCCCTTACTGGGCGAGGCAACCCACCGAAGACGGGATATGCAGATTATGCTGCAACTCAATGCCTGCATAGTGTGGGCCTTACAACCAGAACATCGTGCATACCGGCGTCTGATAAATAGTCCATTCTACAGTCATTCGTACAAATAGCTTATGTCAGACAGCCCGTATTATTACTTCATGTGTAAAGACCTCCCAGCAAGAAAGGAAATACGTAGCAAAATGAAACCCCTCTTTCCCCTTCTTTTTGTTTGTGTGTGTTTGCTGCTCTTTTAGCACGTTTCGGCCAACATTTGTCTTAGAAATTAACTGATAGCAATGGATTTTTACCAGTAGCGTAAAATATACTACTCAAATCTGAGTTTAACACAAGCAGTCAAGATTTTACTGCTTAATAATCACTTTCTCATAACCACAGCAGTCCATACAGTAAACCAAAAAAATTCTTTTTCATAAATTTTAACAATTTAAATAGTAAGCAATACTTTATTTAGGTCTGACGTATCTGGGACTGCGATAGACTGGATAGGTGTAGAAGTCTGGCCCAAAATGTATTGATGAATGACTGAAATATGTATGTGCTGACAGTTGTAAACACGTTTTTACAGTTCGACAGCCACCAGCCCCTTGAACACAAACTGGGAGTGATTCGAACCCTTACCCACAGAGCTAACACCATATGCAGTACCCAAGAGGCAAAAGACAAGGAGACAAACCACCTGAAAAAAGTGCTCACCATCTCGGGCTACAAAAAGTGGGCCTGGAACAGCCCGGGAGGCAGGAAATCCAACACCGCATCCCAACAGCCAGTGAAACAACACCAGCGCAAGGGACACATCACCATCCCATACGTAGGAGGTGTGAGTGACGCTCTGTCCAGAAAGATCAGAAAACTGGGGGTGGCTGTACATTCCAAACCTTCCAACACCATACGCAGCCAGCTGGTCACCCCCAAGGACAAAACCAGCAAACTCGACAAAGCTGGCATTATATACAGAATAGACTGCCAGGACTGTAACCAACATTATGTCGGTGAAACTGAACGCCCCCTTCAGAAGAGACTAACAGAACACAAGAGGGACTCTTCTCCAGTAGGAGCTCACCTACACGCCGAAAAACATCAATTCAGTGCGGACAATGTCAACATCCTGGACAGAGAAAATAAGTGGTTCCAGCGAGGAGTCAAGGAGGCCATCTACATCGCAGCCACCAACCCCCCGCTCAACAGGGACCGGGGCCGTTACACCCTGCCCCCGGTGTACCATTCTCTGATTCGATCTCGTGAACTGGGTTCATCCCATGTTCGAGAGATCTGAGTAGAGATTCACGCAGACAGCATTAGAGCGCTGACGAAGATGGCGAGAACGCCATCGAAAGCTACGGAACTGTGAGTAGCGATTTTTACACTGTTGGGAGACCTTGTTCTTCAAAATTGGTAGCATTACGTTTTTAATAGTTGCGTCTTGGCTTTTGGCTGACCAATAAACTTGGCGGACGTTTGCTTTTGCAAATCAAATATATTTATACAAACAACATAAGTGAACCAAGATGTCTAAGCTGTTTGTGGACGTATTATGACCAACTCTGGTTCACTGGTCCCATTCAATGAGCAGTTGGAATGCCATACGTTCCGACTGTAGCATCTCTGACTGAGTACATTTCAGTTACCTGAGAACGGGTTTTAATCAAACTTGGAGTAAATGTGCGCTGCTAAACAAACAACAATAACTGGAATAAGATTATTGCAAAATTAACTAAGTAACATAACTCTTGAGAGTCACGGAGTTATCTCCCATGTAGAATTTCTCAAATCCAACACAGTTTGCGCTACCCATTCAGCTAGCATAGACGCAGCCACAAGGCACAGAATTGCAAGCTCAGAAATTCCTCATTGCAGTTTTTATAAATTAAAATTGAATGAAACGAAATCTTGAAATCAACAAACTTTAAAGTAAAAAGAAAACGCAATTAAATGAATAAATGTAATGCAGTTGTCACTGAGATTGAGACTGGTCAAGAGTTGAGGTCAGAAGTTAAAGGCAAGACTAAACGTGTTTACATATAACTGAGGGAGGGGGAATGAAAAGAATTGCCAATGTCTGCATATTACAATATATGAACACTGAAGTGAATGATTATCTTAAGTACGTTCCCCACTTGTACTCTGCCTACAAGTCTAATACACACGATGTGTGAAGCACAAAGCTAACCCTTAATTTCTGTGATGTGAGGTCTCCACACCGCCCAGTTAACTCTGACCATGGGCTGGCGATGGTAAAGCACTGAGGGAGGGAAATGAGCATATTCCTCAGTGTGCTGCCACTGAGCATGGCTGAAATCTCTATCATTTCAATCCCCAGTAACATCAGGGCTATGGGACCATCCTTTCCTTCTTATCTTTTTGTGTCAATCTCCATACTACACGCAAACTGATACCAATATATATATATATATATATATATATATATATATGTTGTGTGTGTGTGTGTGTGTGTTGTGTGTGTATGTATGTGTGTGTGTGTGTGTGTGTGTGTATGTGTGTGTGTGTGTGTGCGTGTGTGTGCATTTGTGTACATTACTATGTTATGCGTACGTCTGCTTGGTGTGTCTAGTATCATGAACACGAAATATCCAAGTTAATTGGATGACCCTCGTAAGGCCGATTTATTGTTGACTTAGGTAGTTTTTTTAAAGTACATTTTCTGTAAAAAAATGCAAAGTGCTCATAAGTTTGCTTCCTGGTATGATGCACTATATAAATCTTCATCATCATCGTTGTCGTCGTTGTCGTCGTCATCATCATCATCATCATCATCAGCAGCAGCAGCAGCATCTTTAGTATTATCATGATGATGACGATGACAACGATGATGATAATGAGGAGGAGGAGGAGGAAAAGGAGGAGGATTGTTATTGTTGCTGCTGTTGTTGTTGATGATATTGTTACTATTAATATCATCAACATCAGTTGGCCGAAAATTTGAGCCTGTTTGTCTTGTTGTATTAAATATGCGTTCATATCTATTTTGTTGTTGTTTTTTTGCTGGTTCCGGTTTGCTTGAACGCAGGCAGTCACACTTGTTTTGGATTATGAATGATTGTTATCATTAACATCATTATGAATGATTAGTATCGTTAATTTAAGCCTTTTTCAGAGAGAGGGCTCTAACCACTTCGCTATGACGTGCTTTCCTGCCTACAGATTACGCTTTCCGCTTCACCTTCACACGCTGTCTTTTTCAGAGCTGCCTGAATGTTGTCCAAGGCGTCGAAGTTAGTGACAGTGAAGACGTTCTGAGGTTTGGAGGCGATGGCATTCAGCTCGGAATGGTCCAGGTTGCCGCCCACACCCACGGCAAAGACGTTGATGTTGGTCTTGTGCAGTGCAGCCGCCTGGTTAAGGGTGGCTTGTTTGTTGACTGACCTGCCATCTGTCACCACGATCAGTATGTTGGCCACTCGGTTACGGTCACCGTGCGCCTGAAACAAAAATGAAATATTAAAAAAAAGAACTAAATACAGCAGTTTCAGTTTCAGGTTCTCGAGATGACGTCTCCGCGCTCGGAACAAATTCCATATGCTGTAACACCACAGGTGTCACGTGTATGGTGATCGTAGCACACGCTTTAAGTCTACACATAAACCCTTGAGCTGGCCAGGTCCTGAGGCCCTATCTAGACTATGTTTTACCTAGTCTATATTTTATACTGGTATTTTATCAGCCTACCACTGGCATAATCTTAATAGATACGTCTATATCTCTCGGGTCTGGTTGACGCCAGGATATATTATGATAGTACGCGTAGAGTACAGCCCTGTAACGCAGTCTCAATCCAAGATGGAAGATACAGCAAAACAGAAATAAAATACCCAAACCAGTCGCCGTGGTGTAGTGGTTAGCGTAACGGACTACCGACTGACAGGTTGTGGGTTCGAATCCCCATCAGTCCCTTCAAAAAATCGTTGTGGGGTTTTTCGGCTCTAACCGGTTCCTACCCAGAGTTGGGCGTACCATGGGCTTATGGGGAAGACTGGGACCACACAGTAGATACCTATTGAGGGTGTTGCTGAAATCTTCTGACCAGCACCACAGGTATCCGTATCTCTGGGCCTGGTTGACGCCAGGATAAATTGCAATAGTAAGCGTAGAGTACAGCCCTGTGACGCAGTCTCAATCATGGATGGAAGTCCATAGCATCGACATCATCACCATCGCATTGTAAAAACTGTTCCAGTTTCTGTGGCCATTAAAGTGGCGTAGAAAATGGGACGAAAAAAAAAAGGTGAGCACAAAGGTGATGATCCGATAAAAAGAAAAAGAAGAAACAAAATACCCAAAAGACAACGGCGAGATAGTCACTATGCAAAAATCCGAGGTTTTATTTATTTTTTTTTACGATCTTAAGAGTGATGTGTGATATTGTGGCTCAGGCTATCTGATTACACAATGGTAGCGTGCGGTTGATGACTCGGTTGGATGTGGAATGGCGTCGGCTGTGGCTGAACAAGCCGATTCTTGAGTGGCAGTCCTCAGTACAGCTGCCGCATATGAAGGCTTATGGCAGAGGCTGGGTGGTCGTTGCTACAGTTTCTCTCCCCTCCCCCCACTTCCTTACTCCCCATACGTCTCGCTTTTTGTATACTATTAATATTCCAGTTCTGTATTATGCTAATGTCTTGATATCAGCAATGTATGTAGACTCCCCATAACGCATCTGTATTAGTGCAGAACTTCCATAGGCGAGGGCTGGATCTAAAACAATCAATGTGTTTATGCCACTACCGTCGAAAACAAAAATATATTCTGCTCTCCTCTCTCTCCCCCCCCCCCCCTCTCTCTCTCTCTTTCCGTCTTGTTCGTGTTCTCTGTCATCTTCTTCGGTTTGGTTGTGATTAAACATTTAACTATTTAACTGGGCATGAAGAGCATGTCAACTAGAGTAAACCGCTTACTTTCATAATATGTCCTGGCGTCAACCAGGTCAGAGAGATACCGACACCTGCGATGTTGGTCAGGAAATGTTAGCAACATCCTCAATAAGACATCTGTAACAGTGACATGAGACTCGACTGTGTGATCCCAATGTTTCCGACGTGCCATGCTCATCTCTGGGAAACAGCCGGAAAACCCCACATTAAAATTTGTGGACTGATGGGGCTTCGAATTCACGACCTCCCACTCAGTAGTAATCTGTTGCGTTAATCGCTTTGCCACGCTGACTGGTCGAATGAAAATGGTTCGTTTTTACGGCTACACATTGGAATTTGAAACTGTTCATGAGCGATTCACTGTACTCGAATATGTGGTATTACAAGAGATGAAGAAAGAAGAGGATGCCTCAAGACTTCAGAAGGCGGTTCAGCAAGGCCAACAGGGGTAGTGGACGATTGGGACAATGCACTCCAAAGAAGTCTAAGCTGAAACGACGTGTGGCATATAGCCCCTCTTAGAATCAGTTTCATTCTCAGACCTGCGTATGACCTCCTGCCTCGAATGCTAATGTGGTGAAATGGGGGAAATCAGATAACCCTGCTTGTCCGCTCTGTCAAGGCAAACAGACAGAGGAACATGCCTGAGCTCATGCAAGATAGCGCTAACCCAAGGAACGTACACATGGAGGCACACTCAAGTGCTTCAAGAGATAGCACAAGCGATCAGCACTGCGACAGCTCTGCCACAGGAAAAACAAACTTGTCACCAGAAACTCCAAAACCTACTACACGGCAGGAGGCAGGAAAACGTGGCCTGAAAAGATGTGGCACCCAGAGCATGGAAGCGGGGTCTGCTGGGTGAAGCACAGCAGATCTCCTGCAATGGAAAAAAAAAAACACTCAAAAATCATCAACATGAGTGGCATGAGACCGGACATAGTTCTCCACTCCCATTCATCCAAACAAGTGATTCTAATCGAACCAACTGTACTATACAAAGTAGAATGGAGGAAGCCCATATTTACATGACTGAAAAGTACGCCGTCTAGCCACAACTTGAGGACATCTGGCTTTCAAGCCAAAGTTCTCACATGGAGGTTGGAGCAAGGGGGTGATAGGTACATCCGCCCAAAATCTCATAAAGCATTATCGATTTCGGGGAGAGAGAGGACCACAGCCCTAAAGGCAATGACAGAAGCAGCGGAAAAAAGTTCCAGCTGGATCTGGACCAGGAGGAACGAAAGTAAACTTCATAAGGCTAAAATCCCCACCCACCACCCACCCCCCACCCCATATAGCTATGACTGATAGCCAAGTGGTTAAGTCATCTGTCACTTTGCCTCGAGAAACCTGACAACCTAGAATGTGCAGGTTCGATTTCCAGAGGAGGACACTTTTTCAACAACAAAAACAAAAACAAAACAAAGAAAAAAATGGCGATAGCAGGGGTGCATCTAGGAGTCATGACCTGGATGAGGCCCGGCTCCCTTAGTGTGTCAGGAGTTAAGGGCCGAAACACTTGCTTGACAGGGGTTTCTCCTCTGAGGACCTACTGATGTCCAGTTCTCCCCAGAGTTTCTTACTACTACTATCCGCAAGTATTCCACTCAGTCATGAAGTGGAAACCTGTGTGAACCTCCTCAAAACTCTATGCGCGTGATAGATCTTAAGTCTACAAGTACGTGTACAGAAATAGTGTTTAAAAGAAGAGTTCTGGTTGTCTTCAGTGTGTGTGTGTGTGTGTGTTTGTGTGCGTGCGTGCGTGCGTGTGTGTGTGCGTGTGTGTGTGGTGTGTGGTGTGTGTGTGTGTGTGTGTGTGTGTGTGTGTGTGTGTTTGTATGTGTGTGTGTGTGTTCTCATCGGTCCTCGATTCATTCGTCTGATACTGGTCGGAAATGCTATTTAAAAAGTATCATTTTTTTAAATTATTTTTTTCCATGTGAAAAGCACCGGTGTTACGTGTTTGCATCAGCGTTTTAAGCTCGGTTAGTCATTCAAGACCTACACTGTACTCTTGACACCCTTTCTTTATCTTATCAAAGGCTCAAACTTCAGTTTAAAAACACTTCATATGCCACAGTTGCCGTCGAGAGTTATGTTTCATGATGATTTATCTTTTTAAAATATGGATTTTTATATGTGGGGCACCTTCATGATAGGGTTGCAATATCTGGATTTCTTCTCCTTCTTATTTATTTCTCTTTCCATCCTTTTCTTTCTTTCATATTTCTTGAAAGGGGAGAGGGGTGTCAATACAACTGCACTGTTAATTCGACAATAGGGGAGAGGGGGTGTCAATACAACTACACTGTTAATTCGACAATAAATGGAGTATTCATGATAATGCATGTATTATTTCAATTTACGGTTCTGAAACTAATACATTTACAACAATGTCTCAAGAAACTGATAAAAGGAAAGACATTGTTCATGATGTTGACGAAGTTAATAATAATGACAACAACAACAATAAAAATGATAATAATGATAAGGTAATAATGATGAAATAATATTAATAATAGTAAAAATAATGAAGAAAAGAAGGTAATGATGATGATGATAGTGACGATAATGACGCTATAATTTTCTTCAGCGCTTAAATTTCTGGATGGATAGTAAACATGACACTTGACAGTTAACCAATTAATGTGGATGCACCACAGGCACCAATTAGGTTGCAGCATTCAGGTTCAACAAAGGACAGATGTAACAAGATGCCAATTATATCACTTAGTACCAAGTTACAATTGCATATAATAGGCAAATTATATTCAAACAATCTAAGAACTTGCATGTTTTGTTTTTGGCAAATTATTCGCCTAAAGTCTAAAAATGTGCATTTTTGGTTTGTACCTATCTTCCTTATTTTGTTACTGCATGTGGCATAGGAGGACTGGAAAATGTAACTTGATTATTTTTCCGTAGGAAATAGTTTGCTGGGTGAAATAATAACTGCTTGTATGTAAAACTAAAAATCCTTATTAAAAAGACAAACCATTCTAACAATCTCCATTTTTGTTTAAAATGAATTACATACAGAACAGAACATCCCAATTTTGTACTTCTCAAGATCAATGTGATCTTGAAGATGCTTCCATTACAGTAAAATATGACGTGTACCAAAAACACTAGTAGACTGTTACAACAATGAAAACAGATTTCCAGTATTTTCATTAACAACTGAGAGTTTTTGCTCTTCACACACCTTCCTCAAAAGTACTGAGATCGGGCATTGTTTTGCTCCTTATGACCTTTACCTTGGAGCTTTATCTTCCAAACATAGAGTTAATTACCTTATGCTTCTAGCCATTGGGAATAACCTACAGCTTTGACCAAAATTTGGTAAAGATCAACTCATAAAGAGCTGAAGGAATTCTGTTCACACAATTTCGTCACACACACACAACACACACACAACACACACACACACACACACACACACACACACACACACACACACACACACACACACACACACACACACACACACACACTCACTCACTCACACACACACTACACAAACACATCTCTCTTTCTCTCTCATACACACACACACTCTCACATACAAACACACACAAATTCATACACCTCCAATCCGATGAAACAAGCTTCCTCCACCCCCACCCCCCCAAAAAAAATTATAGGAGATTAAAACACCTTCCTAAAAAAGAAGAATGAAAAAAAAGCCCTCTTTGAGAAAGAAAGAGGCTTTTAGGGATGGGGAGAACTCTGACGGTACATTTCCCCTGGGAGAATACCCCAACAACTGACATGCAAAAACAGACTGTAAGAATATTGCTTTGTTTAAAAAGGAAAAAAAAAAAAGAACAGAAACACATTGGATCAAGTATGCGGAGTTTGAAAACACAAGATGCCAGTACACGAGGTCAGAAGGCATAACGTGTGAATAGGGCCTAAGTCTTGTCACAATCTCAACGCAAGAATTATATGGCACAAAGTTGTGTAGGCCTAAATAACATACAGAAGGACAATTTTCCTACATGAGTATGTGTGCACATGAACTATTCACTTCCAAAAATGAGAGCTAATTTTTTGTTTTTCTTTTCCAAACGCATAAGATCAAGTCTACATCACAACCACCTCTCTTCTTTATATCCTTTACACTTCTTGTTGTGTTACTGTTACGTCGCATGTGTAATGTGTAATTTGTATTTTCTTTATGGTATTAGTTGACATGTCTCCGCACTTCCTTGTCTTTTCTTAATGCTTCCTTTACTTTCATCGTTTACTTTGGTGCTATGTAACATTTTTAGCCAAATATTATTGCAACTACCAGCAATGTTTTTAAGTTGTTGTTGTTGTTTGTAAAAGATTCCCATACACTTGCTTTACAAGTGTCTGCCTTTGTCTATCATGCTTTTGTAAATTGTATGACATATTGGTAGATACATAAAAGTCAATATTTCATCACAGTTTATTCTTATAACTTGTTTCACATTGCACATATTATGCATCATCTGTTTTGTTGTTGTTGTTGTTGTTTGTTCGTTTGTTTTATTTGTTGTTTTTTGTTTGTTATAATTATATGCGTATATTATCTATGTAGAGCTTCAAAGACTAGCTGTAACACATGTCCAATGGATCTAATGCCACGTTCCTTGAGTGATAAAGTACATGTATTCTGAAGTCTGAAGCGTTCAACTTTGATTGGGTTCAGCTACACCTGACGCGTCGTGATCATTGCAGTTGGAACAGCCTATTTAGCTTATGGTAACCTGAATGGCTCAGAGCCAAACGTGTTTAACATATTAACTTGAGATAGATCAGTCTGGTTCTAAGTCATTTCATTTGATTCATTTGTTCAGTTTATGTTCAGCTGCAATAAATACTCAAACTCAAAGCTGCCTGCCCTTCGACAGGATGAGGATGCATCCCCCCCCCCACCTCTCACCACCGCCCCCGCCCCGCCTTACCTTGCTGTATTTTACCCCCTCACAGATGGCACATTCGTGCAGACGAACCACAGCACAACTGCGCATGATCTGACAACTCCTCAACTGCGCGTGCCCACACAACTCTGCACGCTTGTACTCGCTAAAACAATTAAAAGAAGTCACCGTCGTTAGCATTTGCTTCCGGTTTCGTGAAGACTGTTGATGTCGGTGTGGACCGAAATACAACAGAACGCTGATCCGGAGACATAGCCTTTTTTTAGTATACATTTAGCTGGACATGGCATAACTGAACATTCGGATATTGAAATTGACAAAAATGAAGCTTGTTGCCTTGTCACTTCGAATAGTTCGATTTCGCCCAAGATTACTAGTGCTAGCTCTAGATTCCGGACTACAATATAAGTACAAGTAAACGGCCCAAATGCTGGTTCTATCCCGAATTCTTACATAGGCTATTGCTCCCTCGAATGGAAAACAGACACTGATAGTGGGCTAGGAGTACGGCTGAGGCATGGTATTGTCAAAAATAGCCTAATGTAGCTTATCCGTACATTCTTAGGCGGGCTCTGCAGAAGCGAGAGAAACCTAAACTGAACTTTAACCAAAATAGAAAATTGAATGAGAATCGATGCCTCGACCTATTACTGCATATCGGTAAACGAGGCGGCAATTTGCATCCTATCACCTTTTCCAACTTCAAGGTTTGAAAATTCTTTGCGTAAATTGCAAAGGCCGTCTGTCAACTAGAATAAATAAATAAATAAATAAATAAATAAGGGTATGGGAGATATTGTCACGAGCCAGAGCCCTGCAGTAGTAGTAGCAGTAAAAGGAGTAGTATCAGATGAAGTCGTATTAGTTATTTTTATTGCTGCTGCTTCTACTACAACAGTAAGCTTACTTCTTTTGGCTGCTGCTGACTGCTGCTACTACAACAGCAAGCTTACTTCTTTTGGCTTCTGCTGACTGCTGCTACTACAACAGTAAGCTTACTTCTTTTGGCTTCTGCTGACTGCTGCTACTACAACAGTAAGCTTACTTCTTTTGGCTTCTGCTGACTGCTGCTACTACAACAGTAAGCTTACTTCTTTTGGCTTCTGCTGACTGCTGCTACTACAACAGTAAGCTTACTTCTTTGGCTGCTGCTACTATAACAGTAAGCTTACTTCTTTTGGCTGCTGCTGGTTGCTGCTACTACAACAGTAAGCTTACTTCTTTTGGCTTCTGCTGACTGCTGCTACTACAACAGTAAGCTTACTTCTTTTGGCTGCTGCTGGTTGCTGCTACTATAACAGTAAGCTTACTTCTTTTGGCTGCTGCTGGTTGCTGCTACTACAACAGTAAGCTTACTTCTTTTGGCTTCTGCTGGTTGCTGCTACTACAACAGTAAGCTTACTTCTTTGGCTTCTGCTGGCTGCTGCTACTACAACAGTAAGCTTACTTCTTTTGGCTTCTACTGGTTGCTGCTACTACAACAGTAAGCTTACTTCTTTTGGCTTCTGCTGGCTGCTGCTACTACAACAGTAAGCTTACTTCTTTTGGCTGCTGCTGGTTGCTGCTACTACAACAGTAAGCTTACTTCTTTTGGCTTCTGCTGGCTGCTTCTACTACAACAGTAAGCTTACTTCTTTGGCTTCTGCTGACTGCTGCTACTACAACAGTAAGCTTACTTCTTTTGGCTTCTGCTGGCTGCTGCTACTATAACAGTAAGCTTACTTCTTTTGGCTGCTGCTGGTTGTTGCTACTACAACAGTAAGCTTACTTCTTTTGGCTTCTGCTGGCTGCTGCTACTACAACAGTAAGCTTACTTCTTTTGGCTGCTGCTGGTTGCTGCTACTACAACAGTAAGCTTACTTCTTTTGGCTTCTGCTGGCTGCTGCTACTATAACAGTAAGCTTACTTCTTTTGGCTGCTGCTGGTTGTTGCTACTTACTTCTTTGGCTGCTGCTGAAGTATCAAAAATTGATGTGAACAAGAGCAACAACAACAACAACAGAAGCAACAACAAATACTACTGTATCACAACAACAACAAAACAACAGCAACGACATCAAAAGCGATACCTTAGTAAAGGCGTACTGACGGACGAATTGCAGTGCTTCTGCAGTGTGTGTGCTGCCAGCAGGGTAGCGGATGTGGTCAATGGCCGTCACCAGGGAACTTTTGTCCGTATGCTCGTTCAGCCAGAATTCGTTGCGGGTCAGCGAGTCAAATGTGACCACACCAATGTTGACCCCATTGGGTCCGATTTCAAAACTCTGGGCAAACCTCTTGACGAAAGTTCGGACCTTGGCAAAGTTCGTACTTGACACACTGCCTGAAGTGTCCAGCAAGAATTCGATGTCCGCAGGCAGCGAGCCGCAGTCTAAGAGGTGAGGGAGAAAGGAAGAACGTGATCTTAAGAAAATAGAACATGTCAAACTATATCAGTAGTCTTATTGTCGAACTATGTCATTAACAAAATAGAAAATGATCAAACTATATCAGTAAGAAAACAGAAAATGGACAAACTATATCAGTAAGGAAATAGAAAATGGTCAAACTATATCAGTAAGAAAACAGAAAATGGTCAAACTATATCAGTGATAAAATAGAAAAATGGTCAAACTATACCAGTAATCTAATGGTCAAACTATATCAGTAAGAAAACAGAAAATGGTCAAACTATATCAGTGATAAAATAGAAAAATGGTCAAACTATACCAGTAATCTAATGGTCAAACTATATCAGTAAGAAAACAGAAAATGGTCAAACTATATCAGTGATAAAATAGAAAAATGGTCAAACTATACCAGTAATCTAATGGTCAAACTATATCAATAAGAAAACAGAAAATGGTCAAACTATTATCAGTAAGAAAACAGAAAATGGTCAAACTATTATCAGTAAGAAAACAGAAAATGGTCAAACTATTATCAGTAAGAAAACAGAAAATGGTCAAACTATACCAGTAATCTAATGGTCAAACTATATCAGTAAGAAAACAGAAAATGGTCAAACAGTACCAGTAATCTAATGGTCAAACTATATCAGTAAGAAAACAGAAAATGGTCAAACTATATCAGTGATAAAATAGAAAAATGGTCAAACTATACCAGTAATCTAATGGTCAAACTATATCAATAAGAAAACAGAAAATGGTCAAACTATTATCAGTAAGAAAACAGAAAATGGTCAAACTATACCAGTAATCTAATGGTCAAACTATATCAGTAAGAAAACAGAAAATGGTCAAACTATATCAGTAAGAAAACAGAAAATGGTCAAACTATACCAGTAATCTAATGGTCAAACTATATCAGTAAGAAGACAGAAAATGGTCAAACTATACCAGTAATCTAATGGTCAAACTATATCAGTAAGAAGACAGAAAATGGTCAAACTATACCAGTAAGAAAACAGAAAATGGTCAAACTATATCAGTAAGAAAACAGAAAATGGTCAAACTATTATCAGTAAGAAAACAGAAAATGGTCAAACTATACCAGTAATCTAATGGTCAAACTATATCAGTAAGAAAACAGAAAATGGTCAAACTATATCAGTAATCTAATGGTCAAACTATGTCAGTAAGAAAACAGAAAATGGTCAAACTATATCAGTAATCTAATGGTCAAACTATGTCAGTAAGAAAACAGAAAATGGTCAAACTATACCAGTAATCTAATGGTCAAACTATATCAGTAAGAAAACAGAAAATGGTCAAACTATGTCAGTAAGAAAACAGAAAATGGTCAAACTATACCAGTAAGAAAACAGAAAATGGTCAAACTATACCAGTAAGAAAACAGAAAATGGTCAAACTATATCAGTAAGAAAACAGAAAATGGTCAAACTATGTCAGTAAGAAAACAGAAAATGGTCAAACTATGTCAGTAAGAAAACAGAAAATGGTCAAACTATGTCAGTAAGAAAACAGAAAATGGTCAAACTATACCAGTAAGAAAACAGAAAATGGTCAAACTATACCAGTAAGAAAACAGAAAATGGTCAAACTATATCAGTATGAAAATAGAAAATGGTCAAACTATATCAGTAAGAAAACAGAAAATGGTCAAACTATATCAGTATGAAAATAGAAAATGGTCAAACTATATCAGTAAGAAAACAGAAAATGGTCAAACTATATCAGTATGAAAATAGAAAATGGTCAAACTATATCAGTAAGAAAACAGAAAATGGTCAAACTATATCAGTAAGAAAATAGAAAATGGTCAAACTATATCAGTAAGAAAACAGAAAATGGTCAAACTATATCAGTAAGAAAATAGAAAATGGTCAAACTATATCAGTAAGAAAATAGAAAATGGTCAAACTATATCAGTAAGAAGACAGAAAATGGTCAAACTATACCAGTAAGAAAACAGAAAATGGTCAAACTATACCAGTAAGAAAACAGAAAATGGTCAAACTATACCAGTAAGAAAACAGAAAATGGTCAAACTATACCAGTAATCTAATGGTCAAACTATATCAGTAAGAAAACAGAAAATGGTCAAACTATACCAGTAAGAAAACAGAAAATGGTCAAACTATACCAGTAAGAAGACAGAAAATGGTCAAACTATACCAGTAAGAAGACAGAAAATGGTCAAACTATACCAGTAAGAAAACAGAAAATGGTCAAACTATGTCAGTAAGAAAACAGAAAATGGTCAAACTACATCATAGTCTAACTGTCAAACTATATCAATGCTAAATTGGAAAAATGGTCAAACTATACCAGTAATCTAATGGTCAAACTATATCAATAAGAAAATAGAAAACGGTCAAACTATATCAGTAGTCTAATGGTCAAACTATTATCAGTAAGTAAATAGAAAATGGTCAAACTATTATCAGTAAGAAAATAGAAAATGGTCAAACTATTATCAGTAAGAAAATAGAAAATGGTCAAACTATTATCAGTAAGAAAATAGAAAATGGTCAAACTATTATCAGTAAGAAAATAGAAAATGGTCAAACTATATCAGTATGAAAATAGAAAATAGTCAAACTATATCAGTAGTCTAATGGTCAAGCTATAATCTACCTTTTTGCCATTTTCTAATCTAAATATACAGATTAAAAAAAGGTTAAAAGGCAAACGTAATCATTAGATCTCTGTGAAACAAGTGATAGCTTGCTATGCTCTGATCAACTGTATGGGCATGGCGCCCACTCCTGTCCTTTGTCTGCATTCTCGTCCCCAATCCTGAATGTGTCAGGTACAGGGTACCCTTTCGAGCCTGGTGGATTTACAAGCCATGAGCACAATACTTTTCACGCCATGATCCAGCCAAAGCTGACATTAAAGCTACATGCCACTTTCGTCTCCTTTCTTCAGCAATGACTTGGCATTTTCAATGACGTTGACTTCTAGAAACGAATAAAAGCCAAGGCAACTGAAGTGCGAGGCTGCGTTTCATGCTTCTGTCTGACAAGCATTAACACACATAATTGTTGCCGTCTTGCAGAAGCTAAAGATTTTCATGTCTATGGATTGATAGGCCGTTTGGTTTCTCTGGAAAACATCAAGGCCTACTGATTTTAAGCTTTGCTTTTTATCTTACTCTCTTCGCCATACACACCACTGGCTCATTCGACAAAACCTGTTGAAAAAAAAATCGTTTGTACACGAACATGAAAGCTAAATCATGTATATGTTCATTACGTCAAAATCATTGACCATCCCCTTCTGTTGGTTTTGTGGTAAACAAAGGCCTAACAACAACACTTACTATGTTCTATCATAAGTCTAGTGTTCAGTTTAAAGTGGACATTAAGAATACAATATTTCTTGTTTATGGTTAAGACTCTTCAGCACTAGTGGTACAATAGTATTACGGGAAATTATGTAGGTGATATGATAGCGGTCAAAACGTAGCGTTTTAGAAAAATCATTCCTGTTTTCTTGATCTTCTAAAACATGACATTTTAACCGGCTACTATACCATTATATACGCTTGTATATATACATACATATACATATACATATACATATAGATACAGATGTAGATATAGATATCTGAGTGGAGGCGTGTTCGCTCAGCATCTCACTGACAAAGTGACAAGATTGAAACCGGATCTCCCTGTCAGTAGTCCGTTACGCTAGCCACTTCTCCATGCTGACTGGTGGAACTGGAATTTAATCAAGAGAGATTCAGGACACATGGACACTTCCTAATAATGTTCTACACGAATCTGCCAGTAACATTTTGTCAGACAGCCTGAGCCTGCGGAAAACCATACTCGTTGACATGGTCTTGACACAGAAGCGATGGGGAAGGATGGGAGGCCTGGACTTACGAAGCACTAAGCTAGCACCACCAGAATTATTGGAGGATTAAGATGTGCAGCGAAGAAGTCAGTTTCCATGCCGCGGACTAAAACTGAACTTGAAACATCAGATCCTGACTCCACAAAAACTACCTCTGTACGTACCTACAGTGGTTTCGGCCCCCAGGACCCCATAGGTGGAGGTACCCAGAAAGGTGAGGGTCAGCAGCAGAACCAGCCCATCCATGGCGACGTTCCTGTTCGTCTGCTGGAAGCTACGCGCTCTGGGAATGACTTTTTAAAGCAAGCCCTTTCAGTTTGTTTGGTTTGTTGTATTTGCCCACCGGAAGTCTTATCTCTCGACCTAAATATCCTTTGCTTTTTTTTCTTCTTCCATTTTTGCTTCTCGCTGCTTTCAATGCGCAACCTCCCAACCTATCTTCCTTTCTGATTTCATAGTTTTCATACCGTTACATCTGTGTAATTTTCCTTTCTTTCTTTCTTTCTTTTGTTGTTGTTGTTGTTGTTGTTGTTATCGACCTGTTTTGCCGATTCCAATCTTTGCCTAAAAACAGTTGTGTGAGATGTACATATGTTGGCCAAAGAGAAATTATGTTACGCCAGCCACACAGTCTGACCTAAGGAATGGTAAAACGTTCGGGCTGTAGAGTCTAAGAGATGGGAATGGGAAACCGTTTTAGATAATATATTTGAATGAAACAAGTGTGTGGTTTGTTTCAAAGCAGTCATTTTTATTACCAACAGCCTTTTGTAATGCTGGCCTCGGCAGAAGTGTTACAGGTCCCTTACGACCGTTTTTGTGGAACAGTGGTCCATTTCGTCAAAGCACCAAGCAGACAAGACAGAGGTTCGGATTCGATGGTTAGTCACACCGGAATTTTCTTATCCTCCAGATAGACAGGGAGTGGTGGTCTAGGTATGAGTCGCTCGTATGAGACAAAACAAAAACAAAAACAAAACAAAAAACAAAACAAAAACAAAAAAAACCGTCCCGTGCTTTCAGTTTCAGCTTCTCAAGACGACGTCTCCGCGCTCGGAATGAATTCCGTATGCACTAATGTCACTGGTGCCATGTGATAGGCAAGATCCAGAATAATCACGGCACAAGCCTTAAGCCTGCGCATAAACCCACAAGCTTGCCAGGTCCTGAGGTCGTACCTAGATAGTTCCATAACCCTGTTGTCGTAAGAGAGTGAGGTGGCAGAGACCTAACTTTTTCCGGGGCCAGCACCACGAGGGCAGCGCCCATCCCCTCTCCCTCGGTTCAGATTCATATTCATATTCACATTTTTTTACCATGACTTGAGAAAGACAAGAAGGCTAATTGGTCTTCAGGGGTTAGGGCCTGGGAAATCAACCTATCTCCCCCAATGATTTATACCAAGGCAGCTGGCAATGCCATGCTCTTCACGATTTTCAACTGCCCTAGGATCTTTAGCGTGCACAGCCAGAAGGCATACAGGTCCGATTCGCTTTTCGTCCCATTCCGATGGACTAGATGTTCAGTTCGATTTTCCGGTCAGACTGAGGAGAAAAGTCGAGGCATCTATGAGGAGCGAACCCCGGAACCTCGTGTTTAGTTATTCGCAGGTGAACGTCTGAACCATTATGCCACTCTTCTCCCTGTGCGTGTCAGGGTAATTGCACATAAGAGATCCCTCCGTAACAATAGGGTTGCTTCTGGCAAGATTCTATGGCTAAAATCCATAGATGAATAAAAAACATATGCATGCAGAAAAAAAACAGTTGGTGGTGTTGCATTATACTGACGTGCTGTCCACGGGGAAAGCAACTAGCATTTCAAGCAGAATTCCCTTTTGACAAATGAAGAGGGAAAATCCCCCCCAATCCGATCCAGTCAGGTATGGAAAAATATTTACTTCGTATTGCCATATTTGTCTTTTTCTCTTTTTGAATTTTTTATACTTTTCAAATCAAGTTAGTCATTGTTGCGGCCAAAGGTTTTAATTTTGGTGTATTTTCATTTTCGTCTGCTTTCCCATAACATGTTTTACCCCCTTTTCGTCCACTCATGGGGAAAAATGGGGGAAAATCCATTCCCTGTCGAATCAAACAGTACACTTTTCGCTGCCCAACCCTCTCACCTTCCGCCTTCCCTAACTTAAATTATACACAACCGCACTATATTCAACCTCACTTAGTCTATGCCTACCAATGCCTATGGCTGTGTTTAAAAAGAAAGAAAAACAAATCAAAAGAAAACAAAACTAATGATAAAAATATCACTATACTTCAACGCACCTTCAACCCTTCGATCCCGCACGCTGTCCACCAGCACCCTGCATTGTCAATCATGCTAGAAATAAACATTTTAACCCTGTGACTCCCTCATCCTATCCACCAACTTCCTGCAGGGAGCTGGTATATAGAGTGAGGGAGTCGTGGGGTTAAGTTTTTGCAGTTGGTGGATAGGGTGCGGGAATCAAAGGGTTAAACTGTGGAGATAAAGGCAGTGTGTCTTTAAATCCCCACTCTCCTTTCTCCAGTCCTTTCTCCTTCCTCTACCTATTTGTCATGTGTTCTCCCTCCCCTCTCCCCTTCCCACTACAAAACAGCCACAGACGATGAAGAGTGGAAATACGCATTTTGAGGGCATATGTGATAAGCGTGCATTGAAACAATAGATTTAAGATAAGCTTGCCATGTGTGCTATTTTGAAATTATTTAACTTTTTAAAATTTTTTGTTCGGTCTCCCTTGTGTTAAACAGATTGAAACATGTTTCATATCGACCAAAGGAAGCATCTCTATCTTCGCATACATATACGTGTGTGTTTATATGTATGCGGGCGTACGGGCGTGCGTGTGCATATATGTTTGCGTGTGTCCGAGCAAAACTTTCTCAGGTGTTGATGACTAGATCATTACCGCATTCATACCCAAAGGAAACTGTAAGCGCATCAGTTTAAATGGGCATGAGCGATTTTTTTTTCGGGGAAAGAGGGAAAGAGAGAGAAGGAGAAGTGTCGCTG
>JAPXFY010000014.1:73548784-73556284 GCA_030674185.1 Monoplex corrugatus
GTGTCTGTTTGTGTGTGTGTGTGTGTGTGTGTGTGTGTGTGTGGTGTGTGTTGTTTGTTTGTTGTGTGTGTGTGTGTTTGTTTGTGTGTGTGTGTGTGTGTGTGTGTGTGTGGTTGGGGTGTGTGTGTGTGTGTGTGTGTGTGTGGTGTTTGTTTGTTTGTGTGTGTGTGTGTGTGTGTGTGTGTGTGTCTGTTTGTGTGTGTGTGTGTGTGTGTTGTGTGTGTGGTATTTGTTTGTTTGTGTGTGTGTGTTTGTTTGTTTGTGTGTGTGTGTGTGTGTGTGTGTGTGTATGTGTGTGTGTGTGTGTGTGTGCAGGTGTGTGTGCAGGAGGGCGGGCGTACATATGTGAGCGCGCTATGTGTGTTTACCCATAATTTTCAAGTAAAGTGATTTTTTTTTTCAGATGTTGTCGGGCAAAACCGTGAACAATTTCATAAGATGTTGGGTTAATCGAGTCTCGTCTCCTTCTCCTACATTACAGTGGTGAATGTTGCTGTGCTGCCACATGATATGTACATCCGTACTTCTTAACCCTTTGACTCCTGCACCCTATCCACCAACTGCAAAAACTTAACCCTTTGACTCCCTCACCCTATCCACCAGCTTCCTGCAGGAAGCTGGTGGATAGGATGAGGAGTCAAAGGATTAAGTTTTTGCTTTGATAGCATGGTTGACAATACTAGTGCTAATGGACAGGGTGCGGGAGTCAAAGGGTTAATACATGTATCTTAAGTATTATTCGGTTTAACCACGTTTGACTGAATCCTAGCACACAGAAAACACGATTTATGAAGCGGGGCCATGAAGCATCTGTAATGTGGTTTTCTTGATCAAACATTTCGATCAATGCACGTATTGTAAATCATTTTCTGTTTCACTCAATATTTAGTTATAAGGAGAAAGACCTTGTGCCATATGTTATCATTGCCTTCTGGAGTGAAACACACACACACACACACACACACACACACACACACACACACACACACACACACACACACACACACACTCAAACACACACACCACACACACACACACACACACACACACACACACACACACACACACACACACACACACACACACACAAAGCGTTGAACAGTCCGGCAGTTTTTTTCTCTTTGATAACATCTTTGATAAAACAGGAGAAAAAAAAGCTGAAGAGTCCTGCAATTATTTTTTCTTAATAACATCTTTGATAATGGTTTTAAAGCATGTATGGCTTTACATGATTTTTGAAATAATGTTCTTAAGAACATAAGACTATTCTGTTCAGGATGATTCTAATGTTTCAGAGTCTGAGAGAAAATTTTTTTGCAAGCGTACGTTTGATGTCACCCCTCGGTACTTTTGAAGACTGTCAGAATCACTGCATTATAAAACTTGTCATAGAGATGTCAGGCTTCTTGTCATAAGTTTGTAACCCTGGTCCCAGGTGAACATTACAGAGTCTATGCAAGATACTGACTACTTTTGGAAGACTCCCTTTCATGGTTTCGTTTGAAATTTCTAACTTTTTTAAAAACCTTTTTTTTTTTGCGTTTTAAGATGTTAAGGGCGTGTTTTGTCTCACTGCTTGTCACTGTATAGTTGATTGGTGAGATTAAGCAGTTTCGCTTGTATGTTTCAATTAGGCGTTGACTTGTCGTTATCTGAACTTTCCTGTTTGTATGATAATGTTCAGCAAGTTGCAGGATCGGAGATCCACTTCTCCCTGGCAAGGCCTGGTCTTTCACCTCTTTAACCCTTTAACTCCCTTACTCCACCCACTAACATCCGGCTCCGTCATCATTGACAGCAAAACAAAAACTTAACCCTTTGACTCCCTCATCCTATCCACCAACTTCCTGCAGGGAGCTGATGTATAGAGTGAGGGAGTCATAGGGTTAAGTTTTTGCAGCTGGTTGATAGGCGCGGGAGTCAAAGAGTTAACCTTTTGACTCCCGCACACTCTATCCATTAACTGCAAAAACTTAAACCTTTTGGCTCCCTCACCTTATTCACCAGTTTCCTGCAGGAAGCTGGTGGATAGGGTGAGGGAGTCAAAAGGTTAAAGTCAAAAGATTGTTTTTGCTTCGCTAGTTATTGCTTTGGCTGACAATGCAAGATGCTGGTGGACAGGGTGCGGGAGTCAAAGGGTTAAAAGCACTTTAATTCAGAATTTGGATCAATGTCAACTCGGTAGTTGATACTCTTTTCACAAAATTTTGTACGCAGTATTTGTGCGGCATATCATTTTCTTATCATGTGCTGCATCGGGCAAAATATTTGTTTCGAGGGCTACGATTGTATGAATCTCTATTGTGTGTGAGTATGCGGGCGGTTGTGTGTGTTGAGAGAGAGAGAGAGAGAGAGAGAGAGAGAGAGAGAGCGAGAGAGGGAGAGAGAGAGAGAGAGAGACAGAGACAGAGAGATAGAGAGAGAGAGTGCGTGTGTGCGTGTGTGCGTGTGAGTGTGTGTGTATCTGTGCTGGTGGTTGTGTACAAGAGACAGGATGAAAATGATGCCACGAGTACCAACACACACACACACACACACACACACACACACACACACACACACACACACACACACACACACACACACACACACAACCCAATGAACACTCTCAATACATGTATTTCAACAAACTCGAAAACATCGTCACAATGTTAACAACTCCAAAAAACATACTGCAAAAGTATTAACATGTCAACAACTGTACAAAATCCAAAAACTTACCATTGGATTCAAACAGACAGACAAAAGAACCCACACCTTTTTTGTCTAAAACTCGTTTGGTTGATAGGTTTTTGATGTTTTCTGGTGAGGTGACTTTTATATTAAATCAAAAAAAGACCGTCAATGCATATATTTTCGAGTGAGTTTTTTCCAGCTTTTTACAACATTATAACAATTTGACTGCTAATTACTTGGTAGGAATCCACTATTCCGCAACGTATCCGGGTGGATAATTGATTGTGTAGCCAGCTGGACATTTGGGGGTAGGACAACATTTCCCGGCAGCGGGTTGTTCCAGGGTACAAGCAGCTGGGAGGTTCCATGTTACACATCTGGAAATATACGTTAGATGCTGGGTGGTGAATTCGTTTGTGATGGTAGCGGTAATTTGATGAATTCGTTTGTGATGGCAGCGGTAATTTGATGAATTCGTTTGTGATGGTAGCGTTAATATGATGAGTTCGTTCATGATGGTCGTGGTAATGTGATGAGTTTGTTTGTGACGGTAGCGTTAATTTGATGAGTTCGTTCATGATGGTAGTGGTAATGTGATGAGTTTGTTTGTGATGGTAGTGGTAATGTGATGAGTTTGTTTGTGATGGTAGTGGTAATGTGATGAGTTTGTTTGTGATGGTAGTGGTAATGTGATGAGTTCGTTCGTGATAGTAGTGGTAATGTGATGAGTTCGTTCATGATGGTAGTGGTAATGTGATGAGTTCGTTTGTGATGGTAGTGGTAATGTGATGAGTTCGTTTGTGATGGTAGTGGTAATGTGATGAGTTCGTTCATGATGGTAGTGGTAATGTGATGAGTTTGTTTGTGATGGTAGTGGTAATGTGATGAGTTCGTTCATGATGGTAGTGATAATGTGATGAGTTTGTTTGTGATGGTAGTGGTAATGTGATGAGTTTGTTTGTGATGGTCGTGGTAATGTGATGAGTTTGTTTGTGATGGTAGTGGTAATGTGATGAGTTCGTTCATGATGGTAGTGGTAATGTGATGAGTTTGTTTGTGATGGTAGTAGTAATGTGATGAGTTTGTTTGTGATGGTAGTAGTAATGTGATGAGTTTGTTTGTGATGGTAGTGGTAATGTGATGAGTTTGTTTGTGATGGTCGTGGTAATGTGATGAGTTTGTTTGTGATGGTAGTAGTAATGTGATGAGTTTGTTTGTGATGGTAGTAGTAATGTGATGAGTTTGTTTGTGATGGTAGTGGTAATGTGATGAGTTCGTTCATGATGGTCGTGGTAATGTGATGAGTTTGTTTGTGATGGTAGTAGTAATGTGATGAGTTTGTTTGTGATGGTAGTAGTAATGTGATGAGTTTGTTTGTGAT
The DNA here is from genome assembly GCA_030674185.1 of Monoplex corrugatus. NCBI lineage: Eukaryota > Metazoa > Mollusca > Gastropoda > Littorinimorpha > Ranellidae > Monoplex > Monoplex corrugatus. Next base: position 73,552,842 of record JAPXFY010000014.1, read on the forward strand.
GGTAGTGGTAATGTGATGAGTTTGTTTGTGATGGTAGTGGTAATGTGATGAGTTTGTTTGTGATGGTAGTAGTAATGTGATGAGTTCGTTTGTGATGGTAGTGGTAATTTGATGAGTTCTTTTGTGATGGTCATGGTAATGTAATCATTTCGTTTGTGATGGTCGTGGTAATATGATGAATTCGTTCGTGATAGTAATGGTAATGTGGTCACTTCGTTTGTGATGGTCGTGGTAATGTGATCACTTCGCTTGTGATGGTCGTGGTAATGTGATGGTCGTGGTAATGTGATGAGTTCGTTTGTAACGATAATGGTATCGTATTGGTGGCGGCGGCGGCGGTGGTGGTGGTGGTGGTGGTGGTGGTGGTGGCGATAACAGTGTTCATCGTTCATTCGATCGGTGTTTAATGACAACATGCACCTCGAATGATAATGGCCGACTGGGATATCGATCCCAGGGAAGTGTGTGTGTGTGTCTGGGGGGGGGGGGGAGGATGGGGGAAAGGGAGGGAAATCAATCTGTAAGAGCAATCTAAGATGTCGTTACAATATATCCTTCTGTATGTGTGTGTGAGTGAGTGAGTGTGTGTATGTTTACGTGTGTGTGCGTGCATTTGTGTGTGTATGTGTGTGTTAATGTGTGTGTGCGCGCGCGCGCGCGCGCGCGCGCGCGCGTGTGTGTGCGCGTGTGTGAACATGCGTGTTGTGTTACATTGAAAGGCGAGAAAGAGATATATGTGGATGGAGAAGGAAGAACATCGTGACAGATGGAGAGAGAAAGACTGAGTGCAGAGAGAGAGAGAAAGAGTAAGACACACACACACACACACACACATACACACACACACACACACACACACACACACACACACACACACACACACACACACACACACACACACACACACACACAAACAGAAAGACACACACACACATACACACAGACACACACACACACAAATACACACGTACAGGGATAAACAGGTACGCGTGTACTCACCTAGCGGTACACTGGTACTGGCCGGTATTGCCATCCAGACAAGAGCACTTGTACTGACAACCGTCGTTCCACTGTGTACCGGCAGGGTGCACCTGTCCTTTGTACAGGCAGCCTTTCGTCTGGCCTATAATCAAACATGAATCAATCAATCAGTCAGCCAATCAATCAATCAATCAGGTAGCTAACTTGCCCACCCATCCATTCATAAATTTACACAATTACTCAATCAGTTAGTCAATCGCTCTCCCCGTGGGAATGCTGGAGGCTCTTTCAGTATAAATAGTATCCCCACCTTCTGGAAATTCTGTGCTAGAAATTTCCTCTTTTCTGTCGCTGTCTTCGTTTCTGCCTTGTTCCTTTGCCTTCTGTCATTTCTCTTTATTATTTTCTGCCTTACTGGTCCATTCACCTGTATGTGATCGATAAAGTCTTGCGTACTTTTCTCTTAGGACTGATAATTGGGTACCTATATTTAATGCATTTTCGGCTCTAGAGAAATGAGATATGCTAGTGTAATTTTAGGTAATTTAGACCCATTCTTGTATATGTTTTATTGTCCTTAGTTATGTTTAAATGTGTATTCAGGTATGTTTTTTAAATCCCCTGTAAGATATATTGGACGGAGTGGTCAACGCCAGGGGCACGTTCTTAGATGATGTGCGCAAATGCACTGATATATGTACTCATTTTTTTATCATTTTTTATCCTGTTGAAGTTTTGTATGTTTTGAAACGGTTATAGCACTGATATGACTACGCAGTCGGCTGGACTTTAAACAACAATAACAATAACTGTCAGTCAGCCAGTTATCCATTTATCAATTCATGTGTCCATTTAGCATTCATTGCCGTAGCAATAGTCTCAAGCAGCATCAATAGTATTAGCAGAAAACTGACCATTGATGGACACTCCGTTGCAGACAGGGGTAGAGCAACACTCGTTGGGGCGTTTCTCCATGTGGCAACCCGCGGGAAGGTTATCGTAAGTCAGGCACCTGGAATACATGTATTTGAAAGACAGGTAATATCAATAGGTGTAAACAGGTCGACTGGTAACGGTCAAGCAACTAGATGGCTCTATGAACGTTTGTAGTGTGTAAGTGCTTGCTTGCGTGTGCGTGTGTATGTGTGTGTATGTTTGTCTATGTGTGTATGGTGACGCGCTGTGTGTGTGTGTGTGTGTGTGTGTGTGCGCGCGCGTGCGCGCACGTGTGTGTGTGTGTGTGTGTGTGTGTGTGTGTTTTTGTGTGTGTGTGCTGATGCAGCATGGCGTGTGTTTGATCGCACATGTGGTTCTGTCTGTGTGTGAGGTGTGTTTGCTTTCGAGCGTGCACGTGTGCGTGCGTGCGTGCGTGCGTGCGTGCGTGCGTGCGTGCGTGTGTGTGTGTGTGTGTGTGTGTGTGTGTGTGTGTGTGCGTGTGTTGCTTTATATCATTTATGTATTAGATCATTTATTTCATTTGTCCGCGTATAATAACGAAGAAAGAAAGAGAACAAGCGAGAAGAAGGGAAGAGAGAGAGAGAGGGTAAGAGAGACAGAGAGGGGCGGGGGGGGGGGGGAGGAGAACGAGGGAGGAGGCAGAGAGGGAGAGAGAGAGCGGAGAAACAGAGTCGGACAATCACATAGAGATTCTAAGGGAAGACAAGAAGAGAGAGGGTGGTGGTGGTCGTGAAGGTAGTGTGTGAGGGTGTCAACACACGCGACAAGACAGTGAGAGAAAAAAAACCCAAAAACAAAAGCAGAACAAAACAAAAAACCCAACACAAGAACAACAGGAAACAAAAAAAAAGAAACTAAAAAGAAAAATTACACACACAAAAAAGTACCGAGTACGTGTTTGCGTATGTGTACATGTGAGCGTGCACGTGTATTTGCGTATGTGCGCGAGTGAACGTGCACGTGTGTTTGCGTATTTGCGCTGTGTAAGCGTGCACGTGTATTTGCGTATGTGCGCGAGTGAACGTGCACGTGTGTTTGCGTATTTGCGCTGTGTAAGCGTGCACGTGTACTTACGTATGTGCGCGTGTGAGCGTGCATATGCATGTTTGTGGTGTGGTGAATCCAATAGGTAAGGTATTATTACCTGGCACCACAGCGGTAGAAGCCAGTCTGTCCGTTGACACAGGTGCAGTTGTAGTCACAGCCGTCCTGCCACTGCTCACCGTGAGCGTAGATGCGGCCGTTGTAGTAACAGCCCAGAGCTGTACATTCCACACATACACACACACACGCACACACACACACAACATATACACACAAACACACACACACACACCATGCACACACACACACACACATTATTATACACATACATAACACACATACATACATCATTATACACATACACACACATAATTATTGTACACATACACACACACACACAAACACACATATACACACAGACACATTCACATAAACACACAACATACACACAGACACACGCA
>JAPXFY010000014.1:73558784-73593784 GCA_030674185.1 Monoplex corrugatus
ATTTTGTGTAGGCGTTGCAGATATGTTGTTTCAACATATAAGTGTTTTGTTTCCAGGCAACATGAGATTATGCGGCCTGTTTTCACTGACTACCAAGATAATGATTTGCACAGGCATGCAGAGACGAGAATGACGGTAATGACGACGAGAACTCAACGGGCATCACAATAGATGTGGTGAAGGTGATGATGATGAAGACTACGATGAAGATGACAACGACAACCCAGGAGACATCAAAGTAACTGTGGTAAAAATGATAATGATAAAGAAACGACGAAGAGGATGAGAACGACAACACAACAGACATCACAGTAGCAGTGGTGAAAATGATAATGATGAAGATGACGATGAAGATGAGAACGACAACACAACAGACATCACAGTAGCGATGGTAAAAATGATAATGACGAAGAAAACGACGATGAAGATGAGAACGACAATACAACAGACATCACAGAAGCAGTGATGAAAATGATAATGATGAAAAAGAGACGATGATGAGATGATAACGACAACACAACAGACATCACAGTAGCAGTGGTGAAGATGGTGATGACAATGAAGACGACGTGATGTTGATAACGATGACACCAGCAAAACAAAAACAAAAAACCATAAAAGCACTCACCCTGTCCATGACCATTATGACCACTACCAGGTTTGCCAGACACAACAATGACGGAACTAGGGGTGGTGACCTGGTTGTTGTTGCCGCAGTAGCCACAGAACTTAGGGCAGTTGTAGCGAGCCCAGCTCTCATACGTCCCCACACAGCCATCGTGGCCATAGTCCGCGCAGTTGGGCAGTTTATCGTTACAGCTGGCTGGAGCCTGAGTGGTCTGAGAGCCTGAGATAAAAGAAAGAAATATCGAGGATGCATGTATTTCGAACTCCACGGATACAGGCCTAGAAATTTTAACCCTTTGACTCCTGCACCCTATCCACCAGCTGCAAAAACATAACTATTTAACTCCCTCACCCTATCCACCAGCTTCCTGCAGGAAGCCGGTGGGTAGGGCGATGGAGTCAAAGGGTTAAGCTTTTGCTTTGCTATCATTGATAACAAGACAAGATGTTACTGGATGGGGTGAGGGAGTCAAAGGGTTAAACAACAACGACAACATCAACAAAAACAACAAATTAACAAACATAATCCAGTCAACCAAACCAATCCCACCAACCAAACAACACACCAAACTTCTTCTTCTTTCGTTCGATGTCTGCTGGTCAAGCCACATTTGGCCATGAATGTGGCCGGTTTTTTTTTTCTCTCTAGTTCTTGCAGCTGCCATGGGGCTTGGTGGTCAGAGGTACTGTTGTCGGCCATATCTACCGTCGCTGCACTTGATCGAAGCGACATCGCTGCAACATCTGCTCAGCTATATGGTCCTCTTGACCGCAGGGGCGTATTGGTAAAGGCATCAGTTTGCACATGCGGTTCATATGGGAACCAACCAAACAAATAAAACATGTACATATATCACACACACCTGAGCTACAAAACGACAGCCGAAACAAGGACACTCACCACAGAAGCCGCAGTAGTAGGCGCAGTTGTCCTTGGCCCAGGCCGTGTAAGGAGCCTGGCAAGAGTACTTTCCGTACAGGTAGCAGTTGTCCTTCACGTCACGGCACTGACCGTTGGTGGGAGGTGGGCACTCGGCCTTGACGCAGCAACGGTTGGCAGAGTCCTGCACCAGTTTGCAGCCGGCAGGCAAGGCAGCATAGCGCTGACATCTGCACAAAATCAGGAACGATACGCCCTGAATCTTGATGACTTACTAACTGCTGCAAAGGATTTACTTGTAGATGGACGACCTGCATGCAAAATACCCAAACTGAAGATAAATGTACATTAACATATCAGATGGTAACTCTGTAGAGAGATGGATAGCAGAAAGTTCTTAGAGGGGAAGCTCCTCTCAATTAAGTGTTTCGGCCCTAAACTCTTTACTTTTGCTGTAAAGGATTTACTTGTAGACGGACGAGCTGCATGCAAAATGCCCAAACTGAAGATGAATATATATTAACATAGCTTTTCTGCCACTGGTCGGAGCAACAGGGAAGTTTCAATCTTTTTCTCCTAATTTTTGTATCTGGTGTTTGTTTGTGATCTTACGCTTGACAAAGGCCAATTGGCCGAAAATTTGTGCATGTCTTGTCTTATTGTATGAAACACGCGTTCTTGTTCTTTTTTCGTGTTTTTTTTTCTTGTTCCTATTAACATATCAGCTAGAAACTCTGGGGAGAGTTGGATAGCAGAAAATCCTCGGAGGGGAAGCTCCTCACAAGTAAGTGTTTCGGCCCTGAACTCCTTGACACTCAAAACGGGCCAAGCCGCATCGAGATCATCATCTTGTCCCTCTGCTGTTGACATTGTGTTGGTTTGAATGAATACATTATTGCTGGCTGGATGGCACAGTTGATAAATCTGCAGATTTTAGATCCCATGAATCGGAATTGTATTCAGCCAGCAAAACAAAACAAAACAAAAACCGCAACCAAAAACAACCAAAAACAAACAAAAACGGTTGTGTCAGGTTAGTGATAGATATAGAATGTAATTACTGCCCACCCTTCCCATTCCAAAACCTCGTCCATGTATAAGGTTTTGTGCAAGTTCGGAGTCTAAGGCTCACTGAACCTTTAGAGCCAAAAAGTAAAGAAAAATGTGATGGAACAAATTCTTTTGAGCCCAAAAGTAAAGAGAAAGAGATGAAACAAAATACAAAGTCTGACTGACGATTAAACTGAAAGAGAAGAAAGACAAACTTACTTGTCGGTACATTTGTAAATGCCATTTTGTGCGTCGGTACACTCGCAGTCGTAATCGCAGCCATCAGACCAGGTCTGTCCCTGGTTGTAGATCTTGCCCTTGTAGAGACAGGATGCTGTGGACAGACGATCAGCCAGTTTGTGTCTAAGTCAGATCTGTCTACCAATTTGTGTCTAAGTTAATTCTGTCAAACAATTTGTGTCAAAGTCAGATCTGTTTCATACAAGAAATCCCTATCCCGCCCCTGAATGCCGGGAAATGGATGATGCAAAAGTGGTATTTCTAGATGCAAAAGTGGTATTTCTATCGGTATTTCTAGATGCAAAAGTGGTATTTCTATCAAAATTATCCTTCCTATGTGACAAAGTAGTATATACAACAACAAAAAAGTTAAAGGTCGTCTATTTGACCCTGAGATCGTATGAAAGTGACGTGGGAGAACCTTAGCTTTTTATCTCATTAGTGCGACAGATCGATTAGTGTAACCTTACAGTAAATTAGTGTCTAACAACTAAACCAAGAACAATAAAATAGTAACAACAACAGTGAGAAGAAGAAGAAGAAGAAAAAGAAGAAGAAGAATATACATCTACTACTACTGATAATAATAACAACAACAACAACAACAATACTACTACTACTACTACTACTAATATTAATGATAATAATAATAAAATTATTAATGATAATAATAATACAGCGCAAAGCGTTCATAAAATATCGTACGTATATTTTGGAGTCGTACAACAAATTGCAGTTGATGATGATATAACTCAGTATTTGAGATTTGGTCTAGGAGCTGACTGGGGAGAGAGAAAGAGAGATCGCGAGAGATCGCGAGAGAGAGAGAGACAGACAGACAGACAGACAGATAGACACAGACAGACAGAGAGATAGACAGGCAGACAGGCAGACAGACAGATAAACAGTCAGACAGACAGACGGAGACACAAAGAATAAGAGAGAGAAGGAGAGAGAGAAGGAGAGAGAGGGAGGCAGAGAAAAAGAGATAGAGAGGGGCAGAGAGAGACAGAGAGAAAAGATAAAGAGATAGAGAGAAAGAGAGAGACAGAAAGAGAGAGAGAGAGAGAGAGAGAGAAACAGAGAGAGAGAGAGAGAGAGAAACACTGAGAGACAGAGACAGAAAGAGAGAGACCTAGAGAGATGGAGTACAAACAGACGAGAGCAGGACTGAACTATAAAAATCACATACATCTATATCCAGTGTTGGCCACGTTAGAGCCAGCCGGTCTGCCGGTACCAGAGTATTTGCCAATGAATCCCAGAGGGGTCTGAGCGCCTGTGATACCAGTGCCAGGCTGTCCAGTAGCGGAGTCACACTCGGGCATCTTGCAGCACTGCGGGTCCCTAGTGTCGGGCACCATACGGCAGCCCAAGGGCACGCTGTTGAATGCGGGGCACCTGCCAGGGCACAAAACGGAATCGCACTATTAAGTCTCAGTTTCAGTTTCAATTTCTCAAGATGACGTCTCCGCGTTCTGAATGAATTATATACGCACTAACGTCATAGGTGCCATGTAATGGACAAGATCCAGAATAATCATTGCACAAGCCTTAATAAGCCTACACAAAAACCCACGAGTTGGCCAGGCCCTGAAGTCCTGCCTAGATAGTGCCATAGCTCTAAGGTCGTAGGGGAGTGAGATGGTAGAGACCTCAACTTTTCTCGGAGCCAGCACCACGAAGGCGGCGCACATCCCCTTTTCCTGGCTTCAGATTCATATTCACATTTTTTTCTACCAAGACTTCAGAAAGGCAAGAAGGCTAATTGGTCTTCAAGGGGTGGGACCTGGGAAATCAACCTATCTCTCTGATGTTTTATACCAAGGCAGCCGAGCAATGCCCTGCTCTTCACGATTTTCAACTGCCGTGGGATCTTTAGCATGCACAGCCAGAAGGCACACGGGTCCAACTCGTTTTTCGTCCCCTTCCAAAGGACTAGACGTTCAGTTTGATTTTCCAGTCAAACCGAAGAGAAAAGTCGAAGCCTCTACAGGGAGCGAACCCTGGAACCTCGAGTTTAATTACTGGCAGGCGAACGCCTGAACCATTCTGGCACGTTAAATCAAGTCGTGGTTGTGATATACGTACATCGGTATCAAAGCGGTTAGCTTGGAAATGAGCACAGACGACTTGTCGAAAAACTGCCGTGATATCTAAAATTAAGAATGTAGAACGGTTCATGATTTTCCCACAGCCGATGGATGAAAGGATACGCTACCGGCAGACACTTTTTCTCTGGTAGCTTGGTAAGCTTTCTGCCCCTGCACGGGACCTTAGTCAGATCAAAATGTTTTGTAGCATGGCTGCCTCAGCTCCCACCGGCCCTTTCTTTTTTGTTTGGTTGTCTTTTTTGTTTGTTTGGGGTTTTTTTGTTTGTTTTTTTGTTTTGTGTGTGTGTGTGTGTTTTAAAAAATTTTTTTTAAACGTTTGATCGATGGTTACGTGATATCACAACACAGACATCAAATTCGAAGTTCTTGTCATCTACACTCTAGTATTACTTTTGGTACACCATGTACCCGGTAATATGCGTAGTGTCACACAACAGACTACTGACCGAGAGATCGTGGATTCGAACTCAAAAAAATTTGGGAATTTGAATACTCTGGTGCATACGTATCGTTTGCATCACTATCCTGTATAGAATGTGACATAATTTATCCTATTACACTGATGGCATAGTATTTAGTCTGATAACCTGCAGTTGCTTATCTTCTAATGTATTTGTAACTTCACTGGCGATAATCATTTACTACTTTTGGGTACTTGGTATATCGTGATGTAACTTAATTATAAACTGATGTTAAATCATCTACTTTTGGGTATATAGCATACATAGTACAGCCTCTGATGGTACTATCATTTACTTTGGTACAACATATCGATGTTACGCTCATTTACTTTTGGGTACACGAGTGATACCACGGTATAGCTTATCTCTCATAACGCTGATGTTACGATCATTTACTTTTGGGTACACGAGTGATACCACGGTATAGCTTATCTCTCATAACGCTGATGTTATCGATCATTTACTTTTGGGTACACGAGTGATACCACGGTATAGCTTATCTCTCATAACGCTGATGTTACGATCATTTACTTTTGGGTACATGAGTGATACCACGGTATAGCTTATCTCTCATAACGCTGATGTTACGATCATTTACTTTTGGGTACACGAGTGATACCACGTATAGCTTATCTCTCATAACCTGATGGTATGATCATTTACTTTTGGGTACACGAGTGATACCACGTATAGCTTATCTCTCATAACGCTGATGTTACGCTCATTTACTTTTGGGTACATGAGTGATACCACAGTATAGCTTATCTCTCATAACACTGATGGTATGATCATTTACCTCTGAGTACACTGGTGGTACTGGTGCTGGGCATCTTCACAGCGACACTTGAGTGAGCAGCCGTCCTCCCATTCCTCTCCCTGTCTGTAGTAGCGACCGTTGTACACACAGTAGTCTGTAACAGGAACAACGGAGTTGGAAACAACTGTCAAGTGAGAATCATGGAGAGTAGAAAATATCTTTTTTTTTTTTTTTTGAGGATAGCACCAAAGTCGGTAAAGATATCCATGTCGTTGCAGGCTAAACAAATCACTTTTTTATTTTCCAGAACATTTATGATGCACTATGATACACCTCAGTCTGGTCAAATAATATTACAATAATAACCTAATACTATCAACAAAACATCAGTGAAGTAAGCCGATCTGAGTTTGTTGCTTTTGTCCTAAATCATGTGAATATGTGTCTTTGACTTGGCTAGCGAAAATTTGTGCCTGTCTAGTTTTTGTTAATTAAATACGTGTTGTTATTCTATTTTCTTGTGTTTCTGGTTTCTAGTTTCAAATATTGAGTTTAAGATCCTAATGCTCTTAAGTATCGACTATTTCTTTGGAAGTTGATTAAGAAAACGTCTTAAGTTTCTTGAGGATAGCACCAAAATCGGTAATGATATCCATGATGCTGTAGGCTAAATGAATTACTTTTTATCTTCCAGGACATTCATGACGCATTATGATAGACCTCAGTCTGCTCATTATAATAGTTACCTAGTACTATCAATATGGCAAACTGTTTCTTGTGACTTTATTTTCTCACTATGATGTTTCGCTGTTTAGTGCACAGAACTTTAGAGAACTACACTATATTGTATTCTTTTCTTTGAAAGTTCCCGGAAATACATAATAAATCTATGAACAAACATGTCGATTTGAGGACATTCATTTTTTGATGCTCTCTCTCTTTCTCTCTCGTGTTTGCAGTTGTAGGCAAATAGTTGTAGACTGATGGCGGCAAGTTTGAAAATGGCTTTTAGTCAATTAACTTTGACCAATGGAAAACAAAGCATCAGTGTCATCGTCATCGTCGTCGTCATTGTTATTCTCTCTCTGTCTCTGTCCCTCTTTTGTCGTACTTCCACGTGACAACCACTATTAAAAGTTTAATGTAATTCAATCCCTTACTGATGCCAGCGCTAGGAGTGGCCACTCCACCCTGGACCACAGAGGCTGGGGTGGTGGTGACTTGAACATCACAGATGGATGTCTTGCAGCAGCTGTTCTTAGGATCTGGCACCAGGCGACACTGGGCAGGCAGATTCTGGATGTTGGGGCAGCTGGAAACAACAAGAAATGTTTTCGTTTTTTCGCAAAAAGGGATCAACCAAGGACCCTTAAATAACATGCGCTTACCGCACGTGAAAGAATAAAGGATTTTTTCCCCAGGGCAAATGCATATGAAAATGTACACAGGAGAATCCACTTGAACAGTAAAACAAAAACAATCGCAGAAAATTAAACAGAAATAATGGTGGCATTGCATTGTGGTGATGTCCTCTATCCCAAGAGAGCAGCCCGATTTTTATTTTGTAGATCCGTTGCGTCAAGAAAGCATGAAAAATATACAATACTCGTAGTGTTACTGGACAGCAGCAGATCATCAGTTCAGCTCACGAAAATTAGTTTCACAGTCTCCTTGATCAACGGTACAGTTTATGAGAATGCTTAATTCACATATGCGCATTCTTCATGTTTATATATCAGGTTTCACAAATAAGTGTAGAACTACAAAGAACAATCGTAAACATCTCTGATTTACTATAACACTTTTTCCACTTAAAATCCGTTGTACTGACAGAGTTGACAATGTCTGGATCTTGAGTTCTGCTTCTACTGGAACTATCAAAAATGATATGTAAATAGACTAAATTCATCATTATCATCATAACCGACACCATTACCATTACCTCAAACCAACAACAAACAACAGCAGCACCACCACCACAAACAACAGCAACAACATACAGAAACGTTCATCAAACTCACACATCAGTACAGCGGTAGAAGCCGGTTTGGGCGTCCACACACTCACAGGTGAACTGACAACCCTCCTGCCATGTGGCGCCCTTCTGATAGATGGCGCCCTTGTACACACATCCGGCTGGGAACAAAAGACTCAAACTGTCACACTCATAACCTTTTGGAGCTGAAGAAACGAAGCCATGATTGACCACCTACACAGCGAGTAAGAAATACTATACATGAAACTGGACTTCACAGTAATGCGAATAGGAAACATTCAACAAACTGGACAGAACAAGTCAAATTTAAGCATGGTTTCATCTTTCAAAACACAAACAAAACCATCAGACAAACACATTTTGTTTCATTGATCGATTCTGAAGACAAGTTAAACCTTCATACATTTTTACTGCTTGCTGTCTGATTCACAACTGATACGATTACAAATAACACTAATCAGTTCACGTATACACACACGACTAACATTCTCGTGCTGCTATCAGTAGGCTGATTACAGTTTACAGTTAAAACTCATTACATCCCCCTTTTTTAAGTCAAACGTCTTGTCATCTACTAATGTCTTTCTATCCACACGAAATAAATATCTGTTTTCTAGTTCCGTCTGTCTGAACCCTAACACAATTAACATTTTCACTGTTTACCAATAAATGAATCAGCACTTCCATAATTGTTTTCCAACATTAAAGCTGGAGGGAAAGAGAACACCAGATAGACCCAGGGAAAAATATTGAACGGATTTGCAGAGTGGCTGAGGACAGAGAGGGTGGAAGGTGTGCTTGCGGCAACAAGGGATAGATACATATGGAGGGCCAATCACCAACTCCATGCGGCATGGCACTTGATGATGACGATGATTTCCAACATTACACTGTCCTTCATCATAAACATCATGTCTGTGTTTCCAGTGATTCTGTTTATCTGTTTTTAGTCTCCATCATAATTTTTAAAAATTTGGTTTCTTACTCTGTCTGACAGACCCTGTTCTGTAAAGAGAACTGACTGGTTCAGGTTATCCTGACCGCGTAGATTTGTTGGTTTGTCCCTGGTTCCTTGACGCCGACTGTCTCAGTCTGGTTGATGGTTGATGGCTGGTCTGGGGCACTGTTATTTGTGCTTTGCTGCGGTCACGTCATCAGCAGCTGTCGTCAGTTCCACCTGTCAATCATCCCCGTAGCTCTTCTGTCTGTTCTCCTCTGGCTTGGAAAGTTTCGCAAAACTTGTTCAGACTGCTTTGCTGACATTTCTTCCGGTGTATGATTTGATGGTATGTTGCCATGTTACTGCTTTCCTGAACGTTTCGTCGCCAAGACCTGTCCATCAGGATTGGATGTTGGCTAAGGTCTGTCTTTGATGTGTCATCAAGACCTGTCCATCAGGATTGGATGTTGGCTAAGTGTCTTGATGTGTCACAGTCTGTCATCGATTGGATGTTGCTAGGTGTCTTGATGTTCACAAGATCTGTCCATCAGGATTGGATGTTGGCTAAGGTCTGTCTTTGATGTGTCTCGTAGCTGTCAACGATTTCTTCTGAAATGACGTCCATCCTCTGTTCGAATGTTGTTTGACCAGATGTCGATCTACTTTTGCACCGATGCATTTTTTTGGATCCTGACATTTGGAACTTCACAGTTCGTCTTGGAATTCTGTCAGCTCCACTGCATTTCTGTTGTACTTGTGCGTTTGCTTCGGTTCTCTTTTGTCCAGCTCTTTCGTGGCTGCGATGACTACCGGTTTGAACTATGTTTTTGAAGTCGGTACTTGGGTTCTTGTTCTTCTCCTGTACTGTCTTCGGGTCGGCGAACTGTTCATGGTCTCTGTAGTGATGTTTCTTAACTCGAGTGAGGCCAGGAAAGGATTTTGATGATTGCGTTTTGCATTTTTCATGTCCATCTTTGCAGCCTTTAGTGCCCTCTTTGTTTTCCAAGGGACTGTGAGTAATGTGAGGAACTCATCACGTGTTCAGATCCATACGACTTGAACTTTTCAGTCAGGGCTGACATGCATTGGGTTCCACAATCTGTTGTCACATGTTTTGGGATTCCAAGTCTTGCCACGTGTCCCTTCAAACATCTGATCACCTCTCTGGATTTTCTTGTCTGCAGACGATCAATCTCAAAGAAATCTGAAAAGTGCTCAATAGTGACGATGTACTCTTTGCCATTGTTTTCGAATATGTCACAAGCAATGTATTACCCAGGCAGGTCAGGGGTCTCTGTGCTGATGAGTGGTTCTTTCTGCTGACCATGTTGGAATGTGGTGCACGAGTTGCATTTCTTAAATCTTCAGTGAAAGAACAACACCTAAACTAAACAAAACAACAACGAACGACCACAGAACCTAACCAACCAACTAACCAACCAAACACTTACTCCTCTGTCCAGTGATGGGGGACACGGTGCCTCCGAACGGGTTGTTACCGCCCATGGTGCCGCCAGGATTTCCGCCAACCACTCCAGTACCTCCAGTACCGCCAGGGTTAGAACCTCCAATGGAGCCTCCAGGAACGCCTCCCACTGTGCCTCCATTGTTGGGGTTGAGAGGATTGTTGCCTCCGACGGTGCCTCCAGGGTTGCCTCCGACAACACCTCCGTTATTGGGGTAGATAGCGGGCTGGAAGCCAGTGATGGCCTGGCCAGTGTTGGGTACCACAGCCACTCCTGTGGGACAGTTGGGAGTCTTGCAGCAAGGGTCGTTTGGATCGTCTTGCATGGTGCACTTGGGATCCAGGTTGTTGAACGCCAAGCACCTGGAACATCACCAAAAACATTTGATCTTGTGTGAGACGTTGTAAATTCTTTTCGCTGCGGTTAAGCGATAACAAACAGGTACTGAAATAGTTAATTAAGAATCAAATGAACTGACTGCTACAAATTCAGCATTAATCATGCTCGGTTTGCCCATACACAGTCATCTCTTCCCTTGACAACATTTCAGTTCACGTTTATGGTTAAGCCGATCTTGAAGGTCATATCAGTTAAGATCAGTCAGACACATTATGATAAAATGAATCAAAAGCCTTATTAACCATGACTTGTTTTGTCTGTACTAAAACTTCGTGTCGAGGGATCACTAGGGAAGGAGTTTTTAGATACCCTAACCTCTCTCAAGGCTAGTGTTAACGATGGCGGCGTCCATTTTTTCTCCCTCTCTGTTTTTACTTTCTCATCCTTACAGTGGGGCGGGTACCCATTTATCTTCATTCAACGTTGGGTGAACTGGGGCTCCGAATTCAAGCCAGGGCAAGAATCTGACCATCCACCCATCTGGCAGTCATATTCATAGTCATGTTAAAATTCAACTTTGGGGAGCACCCTTTCCGCCAACTGCAAAAACGTAACCCTTTGACTCCTTCACCCTATCCACCAGCTTCCAGCAGAAAGCTGGTGGATAGGGTGAGGGAATCAAAGGGTAAAGTTTTTGCTTTGCTGGCATGGTTGACAATACAGGATACTGGTAGACAGGGTGCGGGAGTCAAAGGGTTAAACCGCCACGCCGCCTCGTGTCCTATTGTGTCTACTGCAAGTTTACTAATCACAGGCATCGAAGGGTACTGACTTGGGTGAGCAGCGGTAACGTCCAGTGCTGCCATCCTCACAGACACAGGAGAAGTCACAGCCGTCTGTCCATCTTTGTCCTTGCTGGTACAGAGTATTCTTGTACACACAGCCACCTGCAGGGACACATTATAGCATAACAATTAGCACATCATAGCAATACATGGTATACCATAGCATGATATAGCGTGGCACGACTAGCATAACATAGCAATGCATAGTATAGCATAGCATGATTTAGCATGGCACGACTAGCATAGCATAGCAATGCATAGTATAGCATAGCATAATATAGCGTGGCACGACTAGCATAACACAGCAATGTATAATATAGCATAGCATAATATAGCGTGGCACAACTTAATATGACATAACATAATGCTATTCGCCCGGTACTGTCCCATCTGGAGCAGACTGTGTACTTACTCGTACGAGAAAGAAACAGCATAAGTAGTACACGTTTAGATGGCATTTACATATTCTTGTCCACCCTCGCCGCCAACATCACATGGCTCTATAATATAAAAACTGGTTCCAGTAAAGAAACAGAGAGAACAGCATAACGTTTAGATGGTATTTATATAGTTCTTGTCCACCCTTGCCCTTAAAATCACATGGCTCTATAATATAAAAACAAATTCCAGTAAAGACACAGACATTTTCTAATTTATTCGTGTTTCTGAAAAAAGTAGTGTTGTTAAATTGCCTGTTAACTGATTATCATTTAGCTTTCAATTTTATTGAGGAAAAGGATGTAAAACAGCTTGAAAGTAGAGCTTTCAATTTTTTTTTACATGATATCACTGCACAATATTAAAGAAATTAAATGTTATGATCTAGCCTAAACGTTATAAAGCTGATGGGGAATCACCGTAATTTAAAAATGAGGCTATCTCACAAATCATATTCTGACAATGCGAGCAATGTCAACTCACTGAGTTTCTGAGGTGTCTGGTTTCCTGTCATCGTAGGTACATTGCCACCAGCAGTTGGATAGGGAGCATAGGTTGGCCGGGTTGGGGCGTGAGATACACGGGTACAGTCACTCCGGGAGCCAGGGTCTGTCCAGGCATGATACCCGGAGCAAACGTCTGGCCAGGAGCCGGTGTGATGTAAGCCGGAAGTGTCTGGCCAGGGGGCAGGGTCTGGCCGGGCACAATGCCCACAAATGGTGCCTGAGTGCCTGGTGCGTAGGTCTGCCCAGGCTTGGGAGTGAAGTTCCAGGGCAGGGTAACACCTGGGGCCAGAGTCTGCCCAGGTACAATACCTGGAGCAAAAGTCTGACCAGGCAGGGGTGTGGCGTAGGGCGGGATGGTTTCTCCAGGTGGCAGCGTTCCTCCAGGTATCAGCCCAGGCTTGGCGTATCCGCTGCCTGGCGTTGTATCAGGGCGGTATGTCTGACCTGGTCTGGGAGTCATGTTCAGAGGAACAGTCACTCCTGGAGCCAGGGTCTGGCCAGGTCTGATGCCAGGAGCAAATGTCTGACCGGGAACGGGAGTGATGTAGGATGGGATGGTCTGTCCAGGGGGCAAAGTTTGGCCGGGGATCAGGCCAGGTGTGGGTCGGGTGTAGTAACCTTGGGTGACATCAGGAGCGTAGGTCTGGCCTGGCCTGGGGGTCATGTAGACAGGGATGGTCACTCCAGGAGCCAAGGTCTGTCCAGGCAGAATTCCGGGAGCGAAGGTCATGCCAGGGATGGGGGTAATATAAGATGGGATAGTTTGACCTGGGGGCAAGGTCTGTCCAGGGATGAGACCAGGTCTGGGCTTGGGGTAGCCACTACCTGGGGTAGTGTCAGGGGAATAGGTTTGACCTGGTCTGGGGGTCAGGTTCACAGGAATAGTAACTCCAGGAGCCAGGGTTTGTCCAGGGCGGATTCCAGGAGCAAAGGTTTGTCCTGGTACTGGGGTGATGTAAGAAGGCACAGTCATTCCTGGGGCCAGGGTCTGTCCGGGAACAATGCCAGGAGTGGTGTCAGGAGAGTAGGTTTGACCTGGTCTGGGCGTCAGGTACAAAGGAACAGTAACACCTGGGGCTAGGGTCTGTCCAGGGCGGATTCCAGGAGCAAAGGTTTGTCCAGGAACAGGAGTGATGTAAGACGGAATGGTCTGTCCTGGAGGCAAAGTGTTTCCAGGCACAAGTCCAGGCCTATGGGTGGTATCAGGAGCATACGTCTGGCCTGGTCTAGGAGTCATGTAGAACGGGATTGTAACTCCAGGAGCCAGAGTTTGACCAGGGTGGATTCCAGGAGCGAATGTCTGGCCAGGCACCGGTGTGATGTAGGATGGTACGGTCTGTCCAGGAGGCAGTGTCATGCCAGGGATGAGACCGGGTCTGGGGTAGTTAGGGGTGGTGTCAGGGGCATAAGTCTGACCAGGTCTTGGAGTCAGATTGATGGGGATTGTGACGCCAGGGGCCAGGGTCTGTCCGGGTCTGATTCCTGGAGCAAAGGTCTGGCCAGGGACGGGGGTGATGTAAGGAGGGATGGTCTGTCCAGGAGCAAGAGTCTGGCCTGGGAGGATTCCAGGTCTGGGGTAGTTTGTGACCATGGGGGCATAGGTTTGCCCTGGTCTGGGAGTGAGGTACACTGGAACTGTAACACCAGGAGCCAGGGTGTTTCCAGGAACGATTCCAGGGGCAAAGGTCTGACCAGGAACAGGAGTGATGTAGGGAGGGATGGTCTGACCGGGAGGCAAAGTCTGACCAGGCTGGAGACCGGGTCTGGGATAGCCTGTTGTCATTGGGGCATAGGTCTGACCAGGACCAGGAGTCAGGTACACAGGAACCGTAACGCCAGGACGCAGGGTGTGTCCAGGTACAATTCCGGGAGCAAAAGTCTGGCCAGGGACAGGAGTGATGTACGGAGGAATGGTCTGGCCGGGCGCCAAGGTCTGACCTGGCTGGAGGCCAGGTCTTGGGTAGTTTGTGATCAATGGGGCATAAGTCTGTCCTGGTCTAGGTGTAGGTACACTGGAACTGTAACGCCAGGAGCCAGGTTTGTCCTGGTACAATGCCAGGGGCGAAAGTCTGGCCAGGAAGAGGGGTAATATAAGGAGGGATGGTCTGTCCAGGAGCCAAGGTTTGACCAGGCTGGATTCCAGGTCTGGGGTAGTTTGTGACGAAGGGGGCATGGGTTTGCCCAGGTCTTGGAGTGAGGTACACTGGAACTGTAACACCAGGAGCCAGGGTGTGTCCAGGAACGATTCCAGGGGCAAAGGTCTGACCAGGGGCAGGAGTGATGTAGGGAGGGATGGTCTGGCCGGGGCATAGTCCGACCAGGCTGGAGACCAGGGATGGGTAGTTTGTGACCACGGGGGCATAGGTTTGCCAGGTTTGGAGTGAGTCTGAAGTAACAGCGGACATTGTGATGGGGTTTAGAGGGATTAGTTAGCTTTGGTAGTTTGTGACAACGGGCATTGCCAGGTCTTGGAGTGAGGTACACTGGAACTGTAACACAGGAGCCAGGTGTGTCCAGGAACGATTCCAGGGGCAAAGGTCTGACCAGGGGCAGGAGTGATGTAGGGAGGGATGGTCTGGCCGGGAGGCATAGTCTGACCAGGCTGGAGACCAGGGATGGGGTAGTTTTTGGTGACTACGGGGGCATAGGTTTGCCCAGGTCTTGGAGTGAGGTACACGGAACTGTAACAAACCAGGGAGCCAGGTGTGAGTTGTTCCAAGGGTAAACGATTCCAGGGGCAAAGGTCTGACCAGGGGCAGGAGTGATGTAGGGAGGGATGGTCTGGCCGGGAGGCATAGTCTGACCAGGCTGGAGACCAGGGATGGGGTAGTTTGTGACCACGGGGGCATAGGTTTGCCCAGGTCTTGGAGTGAGGTACACTGGAACTGTAACACCAGGAGCCAGGGTGTGTCCAGGAACGATTCCAGGGGCAAAGGTCTGACCAGGGGCAGGAGTGATGTAGGGAGGGATGGTCTGGCCGGGAGGCATAGTCTGACCAGGCTGGAGACCAGGGATGGGGTACCGAGTGATGGAAGGAGCATAGGTTTGACCTGGTCCAGGTGTCATGTAAAAAGGCACGGTCACTCCAGGCGCCAAGGTGTTTCCAGGTATAATTCCTGGTGCGAAGGTCTGGCCTGGGAGAGGGGTGACATAGGGAGGAATGGTCTGCCCAGGAGGCAGTGTCTGAAAAGGCTGGATTCCAGGTCTGGGATAATTAGTGATCATGGGAGCATATGTCTGTCCTGGTCGTGGGGTAAGGTACAAGGGGACAGTAACGCCAGGAGCCAGAGTGTATCCAGGTACAATGCCAGGAGCGAACGTCTGGCCAGGAACAGGAGTGATGTAGGGTGGGAGTGTCATTCCAGGGGCCAAAGTGTAGCCAGGTCGGAGACCAGGAATACCATAGTGAGGTGTAGTATCAGGGGCGTAGGTCTGGCCTGGCCTGGGGGTGAGGTAGATGGGCACAGTGACACCAGGAGCCAAGGTCTGACCAGGTCGGATGCCAGGAGCAAACGTCTGACCAGGGGCAGGGGTAATGTAGGATGGGATAGTCTGACCCTGAGGCAGGGTGATGCCAGGAATCAGAGGGATGGGATAAGAAGTGGTGACAGGAGCGTAGGTCCTTCCAGGTGCAGGAGTCAGGTATTGGGGAACAGTAACACCAGGAGCCAGGGTCTGGCCAGGCACGATACCCGGGCAAAGGGGTTGACCAGGCAGGGGGGTGATGTAAGGAGGGATGGTCTGTCCTGGGGGCAGGGTAATACCTGGCATAAGAGGAGCCGGGGTCCTGGGAGGATGAAGGCCTGGGGCATAAGTCTGACCAGGACGAGGGGTCAGATACATAGGCACAGTGACACCTGGGGCCAGGGTCTGACCAGGCATAATACCAGGACCGAACGTGAACCCAGGAGCTGGAGTGATGTAAGGTGGAAGCGTCTGGCCAGGAGCCAGAGTCATGCCCGGCATGATGGGGAGTGGAGTGGCATAGGGATTGGTAATCATTGGAGCGTAAGTCTGCCCAGGTCTGGGAGTGAGGTACTGAGGTATGATGACTCCAGGAGCCAGCGTCATACCAGGAATGATTCCAGGAGCGAAGGTCTGTCCAGGCAGAGGGGTGATGTAAGGTGGGATGGTCTGTCCTGGAGGCAACGTCTGTCCAGGGATAAGTGGAGCTGGGGTGGTGAATGGGGTGGGGGCGTAGGTCATGCCAGGGGCGGGGGTGAGGTACCAGGGAATGGTCACTCCAGGAGCCAGAGTGTGTCCAGGGACGAAGCCAGGGGCCAGAGTCTGGCCAGGGAAGGGGGTCAAGTATGGAGGGAGTGTTTGTCCAGGGGCCAGGGTCATACCAGGCATTAGACCAGGAGTGAGGGTGGGTCTGGTGTAAGGAATAGGGATGCCACCAATGGTGTTGGGGATAGTCTGGGAACCAGTGATAGTGCCAGTGTCACATCGCATAGCTTTGCAGCACTGACCAGCCACAGGGACCAGCGTACAGCCTGGAGGCATGTTGTAGTACTGAGGACACCTGGATCACAGACAACAGATTTTAAGAATGCAATCACACTTAAGACCAATATGAAGTGCCATGATTTTAATGAAACAAGAACTGTATTTTGATGGAAGTTTTAGCTGGGCAGTCTGCTCCTGATTAAATACTGTTTTGTTGATGCTAATTGTAATCCTTTTTGTTTCCTTGCTGTGCGTAAATGTGCTCTGTTTGCGCAAGGAAAAATAACCACTTTAATCCTATCCACTTCATAATATAAGGAGGTAAAAAGGAAACGCTAGTCTCCAGCAACGGCTAATCATGCATGAGTATGTTTATAATGATTTTGTAATTATGACACTTTGATGACAACCACTTGATGGCTGGATAACAAATAATGATTCTGCATGAATCATGTTTTTATTCGCAAATTATTGACCCATGTCCCCCAGTTTCTTCAGACTACACGATGAATTGGTATATAACACCTTTGAGCTATTTTGTACCCCTGTCATGTTTAGTGAGCAGTATTCAATAAATACTTGAGGGCTCAACATAATAGAGTCCTTCCTTCAAATCAGAAGAAGGAGCAGAGCTCCCAAATATTTACCATACACTGCTCACGTCGCATGACTGGGAACACAAGGTCCGGTGACTTCATAATATAACAAGATAAAAAGGAAACGCTAGTGTCCAGCAACAGCTAATCATAGATGAGTATGTTTATAATGATTGTGTAATTATGACACTATGATGACTGCCACTTGATGGTCGGATAACAAAATAATGACTGCAGGAATCATGTTTTCACAGGCAAGTTATTGACCCATATCCCCGAGTCTTCTTCAAACTTAAGGATGAATTGGTAGAGAACAGCTTCAAGCTATTTTGTACCCCTGTTATGTTAAGTGGGCACTATTCAATAAATGCTTGAGGGCTCAACGTAATAGAGTCCTTCCTTCAAAACAGAAGAAGGAGCTGAGCTCCCAAATAGTTAATATCCAGGCAGAAGGGTGATGTATGGGGGATGGTCTATTTACTGCTCACGTCGCATGACTGGGAACACAAGGTCCAGTAACTGAACATTGCCAAGTCTCCATACCAGGACGGGACTGAAAGCTGGCAAGGTACCGAACAAGACTGTTTCACGTGAAAATGACTTGATGTAAATGTTTAAGTTGGAAAACAACTTCCTTGCTTTGAAACTGTGACTCATTTTACATGGGTTCACCTTACTGCTTGTATCTAAGTCTAAAGCTGGCATCTATCTGTCGGGATCTTCTTCAGGCTTTGTATGGCAATTTGTTGGCATTTAGCCACCATAACATGTCCTGTGTCGAGTGATGTGACCTCCGTCAGTAAATATTCAGACTCTTTGATTCCACTTCACTTCTTCGAGTATGAACTATAAGACGTAACCAAGACTCACACCACATGACAGAGTGGGGTAGTGGCATAAGATTCTGATGCTGAACACTATTAAGTCTTCAAACAAAACTTTGGAATGGGAATAAACGTTTGCAAGTAACAAAAAATAAGACTTTGGAGGTGAGACTGATCAGCAAAAATGGAGTTTTGGATCCTCTGTTTAGGCCTCCTTTCCAACCTTTGGACGCTTTCACAATAGTTGTATCTTCACTCTATGCCATCACTCTGATATAAATGTGTTCTCATTCGAAGATCATAAGTTTTATCGGTTTCACTGTGCAGTTTCTACAAACTCGTTTTATTCTTGTTCTTCACTGTTCTTGGCTTTGCCAGCTTTCCCCTGAAATCGGCCATGGAACGCCCATAGCTCTGCTGGCTGTCGGCAATTTTGTTTTCACAAGAACCAATGGACGACGTCACAAAATCAGCAGAGCTACAGGGAGAAAGCCAGTAACTGATTATAAAGGGCAGAAGAAGCTCAACTGAATGATCACTTACTGTCTTCCCTTGCGTGAGAGAAAGTGAAGAATAAACAGATGTACAGATCATAGAACTGGGTTTAGTAGTCAGCTGAAATGAAAACTCGTCTATCTATAATCAAATATAGGCCTCTACTATTCATTTCTGTCGACTAATTGAGTATTTTATGGCAGAGCTGGGAAACAACCTGTGTGCCTTAGCACCAGTCTCGTGATACCTATAATATGCTACTTACTTGTTGTCACATCTGTAGTAACCATAAGCGGCGTTCTCACAGACACAGGTCTTCTCACAGCCATCGTCCCACTGTTCTCCCTGTTTGTAAGCCACTCCCTGGTACACACAGCGATCTGAAACAAGACAACAGTGCAAATAACCAGACAATACGGCAAAAAGAACATATAACAACACAACAACAATACGTTCAAATTATCTACTAAAAAGACAAGGATGTCTCCCTACAACCACAATACTAAAATATCGTCTTACAAGACAACAGCATGAAATTATAGTTTAACAATCAGATTCTATCTAATACCCAGATAGTGAAAAATATATAACAAGCAGACAACACTAAAAAAAAGTATCCAACAATCTTTGAACATGACAAAAATATCTGACAATTAGACAATACCGCAAAAACACTACATGTACTTGAAAACAGCAACACCAAAAATAGTGTCTAATTATTATAGACATCATTGCAAAAATGTATTGTTATAACAATCTGACATCTTAATGAAAAACACTAAAATCGGAAAAAAAAGTCAACACTCAAAATGGAAACAAACGAAAACCTTCAAATGCCAACCAGACATGAGTGCAAAAACACGATCTAGGAATAAGCAGTCAAAACTGCAAAACCATTAGTTTCAGTATCGATTTGATTTAACTTATGAACGTATCAGCGTAAAGATAATTCCATATATGCAATGTTACATATCATGCCAATCCAATGGTAAGCAAATCCAGAACAATCCTGACAGATGCCACAACCCTGTGAATAAACCCTAGTTAGTCTAACCCATGACTCTATGACTCTGTGCACTTGTGAAATTTGAGATTCTTCTGACTGTCAGGCTGTGAAGTTACATACTCGTATGATTGCTCATTCGTGCCATTTTCTGTTAGGTGAAATATCCACACATCTTCTTACATTTTCTTATCAACAGTCTTATTCAGTGCAAGCCTACAGTCTTTCTAGCTCATACAGCCTCTACTTCCACTGCCACCATCGTAAAAAGATGATATTGCTAAATATACACCATTGCAAGATTGATGGATAAATAGATTGCTAAATATACACCATTGCAAGATTGATGGATAAATAGATTGCTAAATATACACCATTGCAAGATTGATGGATAAATAGATAAGTAATACACATGCGTGAGTGCAACATAGCTTTACAGACACCCATATACACATGTCCACACACGCACGCACAGGCTGAACAGACAGACAGACAGACAGACACACACACACACACACACACGTTTACATGCTTACATGCCACCACACAATAAATCATAATGATAAAATAAGTCAATAAAGTAACATACCATTGGGGCCAGGCACACCAATGGTGTTATCTGAAAGAAAGAAAATGACATGCAGAATACAATGAAGTATGCAGGAGCGCTCTCTCTCTCTCTCTCTTTCTCTCTCTCTCTCTCTCTCTCACACACACCACAACACACACACACACACACACACACACACACACACACACACACACACCACACACACAATTAGGTGTTCATAGCAAACATGTGTATTTTTTCAATTTCGTGCCTTTGTCAAATGCTCAAATCTCAGCGCCATACTGTACTACTGGCTGTACTTGAACATTCTACAGCTTTTTATATACACCAAATGAATAACAAAAAGGTTTGTTCAGGATACTGAGCATTACTAAAACTGCTCAAGGTATTCTTTTGTCCAAATATTGACATGCAAAACTGAAATTTACTCTTGTTGAAAAATGTAATCCTATATACTTAGATACTTATACATGCATTCACGACGTCGACCTTTTCATTTCCTAGGTCCATTTTTTCCGACATAAATGAAGTGCCCTCCTTTTCATAAAAAAAACAACAACAACAACAATGCTACTTTCCCCCTCTTAATTCTAATCTTGCTGCTGATGCATGCAAGCTGTTGAACTGTTTTTGCAACCCAACAGCTGTTACAGACAAAATGACAATATCATCGGCAAAATGCATGAGAAAAAAAATCAAACCAAATGTTACACCATCTCTTCCGTTTTCAACGATCTCTATTGGGTGTTCATTTATGAACAGCGAAAACGACACCACACCGCCATCACCACTACCACATCTAGAAACAATTTGTTATGGTAACAGCAGCAACAAGAACAAAAAAATCCGTCCACAAAAAGCTGAGAAACATTTGCCGATACATCATCTAAACACACACTCACACACACACACACACACACACACACACAACACACACACACACACACACACACACACACACACACACACACACACACACACACACACACCACACACACCACACACACACACACACACACACCACACACACACACACACACACACACACACACACACACACACACACACACACACACACACACACACACACACACACACACACACACACACACACACACACACACACAACACACACACCACACACACAACACAAACAACACACACACACACACACTCACACAAAACCACCACACACTCACACACACACATACACCCCCCCCCTCCTGTCCATGATTGACAAATCTATCTTTAAAAAGAGAGAAACATTATAAGATAACCGAATGACTGAATAAGTCAACAGACACTAAGAGGACGTACTGCAGAGGTTGCAAGTTTTCCTACAGTTGTCCAGGGCCCACGGTCTGTAAGAAGCTGAGGTGCAGGAGGATGTCTCGAAAGTCTTACAGTTGGGCAACTTGTCCACGCAGGGAGGGGGAGTAGTGTTTCATGCCATCTGAAAAAAAAAATTTTGATAATCGTTCTTTTTCCTCGTGAAATGAAAAAAAGAAAACAGATAAAAATTGATACATGCGGTCAAAGGCTATACGAAATAATGAGTGAAATTATTAATGAATGAATTAATCAATAAGTCAGACGGTCAATCAGTCAAGTGCTCCGTTCCTCTTCGACTGCGGTTTCAAGACTGTGAGCAGCTACATCATCTGGCCTTTGAATTTTCCTTTTAGTTTAATATTTCTTAAGTCATTTGCCTATCGATTAATCAATAATTAAAAAAATTAATCGATTTATCAATGTTTTCCTTATTTTGATTAAGATAAACAGCAGTGTAAAAAGAAAATCAAACAGAAAAGTACATATTTCTTGAATTATTTGCCTGTCATTCAATCAGTTACTCAAACATTAAAATCAATTTATCATATTTTTCCTTATTTTAATTAAGATAAACAGCAGTTTAACAAGAGAATCAAACAGAAAATACCCCCCAAAACGTCAAGCAGATTTGGTACCCATTGTAACACGGGCCTACAGTAACAACATGAAAAGGATCCAAACCATCTAAACAAAAACAAGTCGGCTACTTACTATCTCCAGGTCCACTAGGCTGTCCCTTTCCGGTGAATGTTCCCACTTGGGTATTGAATTCACATTCTGGTTTGGCACAGCACTCTCCTGGTGGCTTCACCAGTTTGCAATTGGCGGGCAGAGTTCCATAGTTGGCACACCTGGTAACCAAAACGGTATGCAGATTGTAGAAGATTCAATCAAGCCATGTACAGATCTGAAGGACAGACTTTAAAACAATTTGTAGCTCTGAGTGTCATAACTAATATTTGGAAAACTAGCATCTTTTTCTTCTTTTTCTTTCTTCCTTTTCTTCTTAATCGCCATCCTTGTTATCGTTATCTACTTCTTCGCTTCTTCTTTGTCTTTCACTGAAACAAAGAAGTTCATTAATATTGATACTGACAGAATTATCCCAACAATTCATCATGAGAAATGATTCTGCTTACGTGATACCGGAATTCGGATTTGAGAGGATATCAATGAACAGAATGTATGTTTGTTTTAGGGTATAAAAGAGAAAAATAGTACTAAAAGACATCTCTCCATGGAGTATGACAGAAAACGACAAACATGAGATAGTCCAAAGATAGACAGTGAAATGGAAGTTGAACGTTTTAAGAATTCAAAGGATGATGGTATCAGCATCAACAGAAAATGTTTTGTGATGGATGACAAACGGGTTTGGGGTACTAAAAGAATGACGTCAATTGATCATAAATCAAAAGAGTTAAGGGGTCCAAAAGAGAACAGATCAACTGATTATCAGTCAGAAAAGTTTAGGGTGTTAAAACTGCCGTCAATTGATTATATGGGTCTAAACAATTTTGGGGATGGTACAAAAAAAAAAAGACTCAATCATTTCAGTGCAGTTCAGAACAGTTTAGGGGTACCAAAGAGAATAGTGTAAACTGATTATAGCTCAAAACCGTTTAAGAGCATAAAAGACGCTGGATTAGTTCATTATTGCTCAGAACAATTTAGGAGTTAAAAAAAATGGCGTCAACTGATTATCGGTCAAAACAGTTTAGGGGTCCAAAAGAGAATGGATCAATTGATTACAGGTCAGACCAGTGTAAGAGCACAAAAGAGACTAGATCAGTCGAATATAGGAGAATTTGTTTAACAGAAAAATCAGGAATACAAAAACAATTGATTACAAATGTCTACAGGACAGTTTGTTTGATATGACACACAGAACACAAGGGTACAAAGGAGAATTATTGCTGCCCTCTATGCCAGTGGCATAATGGACAGTAAGTAAATACAAGAGAATTACATCAACTCGCTTTTGAAGAATCTCTGGTCTCTCAGACAAGTAATAAACGCAACTGAGACACAAAAGAGAATGACTGTAGAGAGTTTAGGTGACAAAGGTTACAGGGATATAAATAAGAGTGTCGTGAACTAACTTGCTCTGACAAGCGTAGAGACCAACACCAGCATCGTCACAGATACATTCCAGGTCACAGCCCTCGGTCCATGTCTGGCTCTGGTAGTACTTGTGTCCGTTGTACACACACACCTCTGTAACAGTCACCATATATATGTATATGTATATAAATATATATATATATATGTATATATATATATATATATATATATATGTATATATATATATGTGTATATATATATACATATATACATATTTTTTAAAGCTAGCTAGTAACATTATCATACCGACGTGAAGATTGTAAAAAGTCCTTTTAATAATACACAGAGTTTAAACTATCTACGGGAAATAAAATAAAAGACTCTTTAAATTGTTTTTTTCATAGTAATGCCTGTTTTCTTCTTCTCCTAGACTTCAGCTATCATTATTATCATTGTCATTATTATTACTACTATATTTTCATTAGTATTATCATTGTTGTTTCATATTGTGTGTGTATACTGACTGTTTCCGTTGAGATCTCCCACGTTCTGTCCAGTGGTGGTCTGGTACTTGGCGTCAAAGTTACAGACTGGCTGCAGACAACACTGGCCTGACTGCTGCACCAGTGTGCACTGAGGAGGTAGGTTGTAGTACGTGGGGCATCTGCACGTGAAACACAACACTCGAAATGGTTACTCCAGTCACCAGGTTCTAATTATGATACTCAAACTATGCGTAGCTTGCTTACTGTCAACAGTAATCCAGTGACTACCGTAACGAGGACGTGGATATTTTCGAACCATCTCATTTCCATAACTGCCACCTTCTTTTGAAGTTCTGTAATGAATAGCATTTTCTTTTGTACTTCTGTAGTCAGCATTATTATTATTGTTATTATTGTTGTTATTAAATTGTTATTATTTTCATCATCATTATTGTTGTTATTATTATTATCATTCTCATCATCATCATCATCATTACTATTATTGTTGTTGTTGTTGTTACTATTATTATCATTATTATTATTATTATCATTATTATCATTATTGTTCTTGTTGTTATTATCATTATTATTATTATTATCATCATTATTATTATGATTATGATTATTATCATTACCATTATTATTGTTATTATTATTATGGTAGTTCTGTTGTCAAAGCTCCCACCTTCCAATCTGATTATGCAGATGCGACACTGGATTTGAAAAAAAAAAAACTTTTGTGTGCGGCCTTCACTCCACCACGTTGTGAGTGGATATCAAATCATGTTTAGGGTTGGGGAAGGTGAACCAGCGATGGAAAGGAATGGTATCCGCCCTCATAAAATAAAATGACCCCAGAATAGTGAGGTCCCGACCGCATCATTCTCCTACCACCCAGCTGTGAGCTATGGGACAAACTTTTATTTTGTACGTCGGTGCATAGGTGCGTAGAGAAAGGTAGAAAAGACTAGCGCGTGCAGAAACTTCAATTTGGATCTGAAAGTGGTGTTTTCGTCTCTCCAAACTGGCAGTTTTGCCAGTGTTGCTGTAGTTTTGAGTCGCTCTCGTTAGAATCCTAGGTATCTCCTACTTTTGCGATACTGTTTATAAGGAAGTTCTGACCACCATCAACTAACTTGAGACTCACTTGTTGTAACACTGGTACTGTCCAGTCTCAGCGTTGACACATTCGCAGTCGTAAGCACAGCCATCCTGCCACTGCTCACCCTGGCTGTACTGATGGCCCTTGTAGAAACACTTGCCAACTGTAAGACCATTGCACATGCATATATGTATTTTGCTACTGCGATATGTCATTGTAAATGAACAAAATAGCTCAGCAAAAAATTGAGGGAAAAACAACAACAACAACAACTACAAGAACAACAACAACAACAATAAAATCCACGTGCCGACCACAAAGCAGAGACATTCGCATTCACGATAGGCTAATTTGTCAATGTTTATGATGAAATTGTCGCATGTACGTCTGCAAGTGCATAGACAGCTGTATACACGTATGCATGCATGTACCTCATAATCTTCTTAAGCAATTTCAAAGAAGGAAACTGCCTTCATGAAAGAAAATCGTCCTCATGCTCAACAGTTCAGTAATAAAACGAAACAAACGAAAATGTCATCTGTGGACATGTTTTAACAATACCTTTTGACCCAAACAATGATTTTCTGCAGATGCAGCCAGTCATGTGCATGTGTTCCTAAAGTATATGCGCTTCGCTGCACACAAGATATTAATTAAAAGACAAATTAAAAGACAACTGTAACGCTGATGTCAATAAGGCTGAAACTGATATCTGTATTCAAATAGCACAGTTTGAAAACTATTGTAACTGTATTTGAATAGCACAGTCTGAACACTATTGTAACAGTCCTTTTAAGATTCAAAGCCTAGGATAGGAATGGCGAAGGGAAAAACAAGAGACAGCGAGATGAAGAAAGAGATTTGTAAAGGATAATGAGAGATGCAGGGGTATGGAGAAGACAACAGAAAACTGCGGGAAAGGGAAAGAAGGAAAGAGAGAGAGAGAGAGAGAGAGAGAGAGAGAGAGAGAGAGAGAGAGAGAGACAGAGAGACAGAGAGAGACAGACAGACAGACAGACAGACAGACAGACAGACACGACAGAGACAGAGAGAGAGCGACAGGGACACAGAGAGAGACAGAGAGAGACAGAGAAGACAGAGAAAGACAGAGAGAGAGAGACAGAGACAAGGAGACAGACAGAGAGAAACAGACAGGAGTTCGAAACAAAAAAAGCTAGAAATGAATAAACAGTAATAGGTCATGGTCGATAAAAGAAAACAGGTTGTGGTACTGTACTAAACAATTAACTAATCTGTAACAATTGAACAAACTAATTAAATCATTAACTATAATTACAGCACTCTGAAGTACCACAGTAGTAGTGACATTTAGCTTTACAATGTTATGTACTGAGAGAGATATTACACTTTTATCATCGATATTTCGTACATATGAAACAAAAAAGACTCACAGTAGCCGATGCCGGTAGTTTGATCCGCTGCAAAGAATCACAACCAAATCCTTTAGTATTTCACAATAGTAAGTTTCAAGGATATAAGTAAATGTACAGAAACATGTGTGTATGTGCGTACATGTGTGCGTGTGTGTGTGTGTTTGTGTGTGTGTTTGTGTGAGAGAGAGAGAGTGTGTGTGTGTGCTTGTGTATGTGTATGTGTGTGTGTGTGTGTGTGTTTGTAGCTGTGTGTGCCTCTGTTCGTTATTTCTTTTAACGTCTATGTACATACATGCTTTTGGGAAAAAAAAATCTATGAAATCATGAAGGCATTGTATCAATGAAAGTAACATCAAACAATTTAACGAATTATATCAATTAAGGTAACATCAAACAATTTAACGAATTATATCAATTAAGGTAACATCAAACAATTTAACGAATTGTATCAATTAAGGTAACATCAAACAATTTAACGAACAAAAGAAAAACAATCAGAACAATAGAACGATCAGGCTTCATCGGTTTGCTCAGGGTTGTGTGTATGTATGTATGTGTACGTGTGTACGCGTGTGTGCGTGCGTGCGTGCGTGGTGTGTGTGTGTGTGTGTGTGTGTGTGTGTGTGTGTGTGTGTGTTGTGTGTGTGTGTGTGTGTCTGAGTGCTACGAGCATGTAAGGTCCTGTGCTGGCGAATGACAAGTCATCTGTTAAGATCTGGTGAGGTACAAGGGGGAGCAGAGATTGTCTTACCGAATGAAAAGAATGTGGAAAAAAAAAAGAATAAATAAATGAAATAAAATCGGGAGTTACAGGTATAAAACAATCCGGCTGACTCAAAGGAAACGACATACGGGACTTGCAGTAAACGCCTAGCAATGTGTAAATACAGAGTGAAATCAGTATGTTTCTGTGTGTATGTGTGTGTGTGTGTGCCTTCTATGTGCATGTGCACACATGTGTGTGTGTACGAATGTGCATGCACGCACTTATGTTCGTATGCACGTGTATATATGTCTGTCTGTTAGTGTGTTTATATTATGTCCCTCTCATGGGGGCTGCATGCTTCTGTATGTGGCTGTGTCAGTAGGCAGAGAGAACTATAAAAGACGGAAAAGCTACTGTCTGAGTGTGGACACAAAATAGATGGACAGTCAAACAAACATAGAGACAAACACACAAACAAGAGATAACCATGCAGAAAGAAAAGCCAGCAGACAGTCCAGTACACAGTTTAGTTTGTTCAAGACAGTATTACAGGACTCAGATGGTTCCAACTGAGCTATGCCACAAATGCCACGAAACTGCGCGTAAACGAGGTCGCAAAGACAGAAATGCAAACGTACAGATGGGTAGACGGATGGATATATTCACCACAAGGTCAGATGGACTTAAACACGTACATACAAGATGGTCAGGCCATTTTAATAATCTCCCTTTTTATATTTTTTTCTTTTACAGTAAATTCGGATCATATACATTTCAAGATCACTGTAGCCCTTGAAGAAGCATCAGATGCTGCGACGTGAAGGGAGGGTAATGGTAGACATGTCGCAAAGACGACGACAGAATGTCAGTTTTTTTCTGAGAAAGTGTCGTTCACATCCGTTCTTCATAACATGCTGATATTAAGCACTTTGTTTGGCCCTTGTGACTTTGTCCTTGTTACCATGAGCACTTGTTTGGCCCTTGTGACTTTGTCCTTGTTACCATGAGCACTTTGTTTGGCCTTGTGACTTGTCCTTGTTACCATGACACTTTGTTTGGCCCTTGTGACTTTGTCCTTGTACCATGAGCACTTTGTTTGGCCCTTGTGACTTGTCCTTGTTACCATGAGCACTTTGTTTGGCCTTGTGACTTTGTCCTTGTTACCATGAGCACTTTGTTTGATCCTTGTGACTTTGTCCTTGTTACCATGAGCACTTTGTTTGATCCTTGTGACTTTGTCCTTGTTACCATGAGCACTTGTTTGGCCTTGTGACTTTGTTACCATGAGCACTTGTTTGATCCTTGTGACTTTGTCCTTGTTACCATGAGCACTTTGTTTGGCCTTGTGACTTTGTCCTTGTTACCATGAGCACTTTGTTTGGCCCTTGTGACTTTGTCCTGTTACCATGAGCACTTTGTTTGGCCCTTGTGATCTGCCTTGGTGCTATGAGTTCTAAATTCTCAGCGCTTTTCGCCTTGACGTGAATTTGGTAAAATTCGTCTGAAACGCCGAGAAAATGTTGCCGATACAATTTTTTTCAAGACACATACAGACACACACGTCTCTTTGGTTAATTTGTGTGTGTTTTTTTGTCGAAGAGAGAGATTGAAAGCGATGGATACGTGATATATATATACTCACCACAGAAACCGCAGTACTTGCGGCAGTTGTCAAGAGCCCAAGGCTTGTAGGTGACACAGGAGCTGAGGGCGTAGGAAGGACAGTTGTTGAGGTTGTCCACACAAGGAGGTGGGGTGGTAGGGATGGCGGCTGTCAAACAACGTGAACCAAAGTTAGTGATTTCGTTTGTCCTCTGTCTGTTAGACTGCTTGTTTGACTGTCTTTCTATCCCTTTATATATCATATGCTTTTTCATATGAGAAACTGTAGCAGTATCGACTTCAAGAAGACATAAATATCATCTGTATCACCATCATCATCAACAACAACAACAGCAGCAACAAAACACATTTGCTGAATCAACCTTTCAACTTTCAAGTTTGAACATCAAAATTTCTTTAGAAAATTAAGTCAATGAAAATATCCAGGAACTTTCCATAGGACTCGTCGAGATATATTGAATATATAAAATGATGGATCATACAAAAACTACTGCTTTACTTCCAGAACAATGAATGGATGCTGTCGAGATTTTAGATGAATACGGAAGTAGGGAACTGGAACCACCAAAAGTACAAGCATACAAATTTTCTCTCTCTCTATTTCATTCTTCATTCCACTCATCCTCTGTTTCTCTAACCAATCATTCAGAATAAAAAAAAATTGTTCAGGACTAGGGGAAAGAACGAAAGTCACGTCCCTGTAGTGATTATTACAGGAATTTAACGAAAGAAAACAACTGCTAGGGACAGCATTATTAAGCCAAATAAATGCACTTAGGTTTCCTCAGTTTGTCTTGGTTCTGAGGAAACATAAAACACCTACTTTATTTCGGGGAGTAAACAGAATTTTGTGTTGGTCTGCTTGTCGGTTTATTCTAGTATACCAGGTCTAGTGGACAAAATCTGCAGCTATTCTGTAATCATTACCTTCTAGTTTTAGTCTGAGTGTTGTAACTGAACACGTAGTGAATAAACTTCTATTGTTTGTGTCTACCCTATCAGCCTACGAGGCGCACTTCATCATCATCAGCAAGTGCCTTGCCACATGGCTTAGGCGATCATGGCGCTCCACATGTATCTATCCCTTGTTGCCGCAAGCACATCTTACACTCTCTCTGTCCTCACCCATCCTGCAAGTCCGTCCAATATTTTCTCCCTGGGTCTACCTTGTGTTCTCTTTCCCTCCAGCTTTCCTGTTCTGATCAGGTATTCTAATTCCGCTTTTCTCATAAAATGGCCTATAAAGGTAATGGCACTTACTTGCACAATATCCGCAGTATCTAGGACAGTTATCCTGAGCCCAGCGGACAAAACCGGTACAGGAGGAAGGATCGTAGGAAGCGCAGTTGGGGATGTTGTCCTGGCATGGATCCATTCCAGGATTCTGAGAAGGCTGGGCTGTAACAGTAATGATAGGACACTAATGAAAACGTCGTCTGCTACAGTTCACACTGACTGTTTTCCCTCCTTATGAAATGCTGATCAAAATATCATGATTGCATCGCAAAAGTTCAATCAAGATCTGTTTCGTGTATCCGTTTCTTTACGAAATAATGCACACATAAAATTAGACGTACTGGCATGATTGTACATGAATAATTTTTACATTTTGGTGTGAAAGTATGTGTAGATGTGTAGGCATGTAGTACATGCATGCATGTGTCATGGATATATGCATATGTGTGTCTGACGGTATATGCTTACGTATATATGTTGATGTATTGTATGTGTCAGTATTTTCAAAACCACAAAAATAAAAGTAAAACAAATTCAGTACACTGAAGTTAGGATACGAAAGACGAGATGGAAGAAGCAGAAGAGAAGACAAAGCACAAATTTTCCGTTTTGCATGTTTGATAACATGTAGAATTACAAGACATAGACTGATGTAATATGGAACTGGGACAATATCCTGTATAAAAGCTTGAAGTTTGTTCCAGAGGGATGCATCGTACTCGGACGATTCTTTATGCGCTGCACCCAAAGCTGTAAGCAATTATCTGACAAATTCCCTGCGCAAGAGCTTGAAATGGGAATGGGGTATGGGGAAAGAAGATGTATGAAACACTAAGCCGACACCATCAGAATGATGGAAAATTTAAGATGGGCAGGAAACGGGTCACTTTTTAACGTTGCAGGCTGCCACTGAATTCCAGAGGTTAGATTTTGTGCCCGCGGCTCTATCAACAGTACCAACCAGTTCTTGATTTGATCTTGATATGAACATTAATTATAACTACTTCAACAAATATTTTACAATTAAATGTTATATCGATATGCTCTGGGCACGCAAGCGGGGAAAACACAACATAATAATGCACTAATGAAAGACGGCTGATACTAACTCATTCTAACATTAGTTGTTCTGTACTCCTAGCCTAGACTTCTGTCATACTCAGAAGCATGTGCAACGGAAAACGACTCAGTAAGATACATGTATATTTTTGATTGGCAAAAAGGGTGAACGGAGACACAACTGTCAACTCCGGCAATTGACTATTAAATTTTGCAATTCAAAAACGCATAGCAATTCCGAAACACCTAGAAATGATCCAAAGGGTTAAGGGGAGTAATGTTACGTATTGTTACTAAGACAAAAACTCTTATCATCAAAATGCATACAAAGAGTTGGTAAAGGTGAAATGGGGTAAATGGCGAATAGGTGTGTCATCACTTTAACAGTGTTTGTGAGACTGCGGTCTGTATGGAAATTTGAGGTAAAGATAGTTAATGCGTTTATTTAGAAAGAAAAAAGACGTCTCAAGGAAAAGAAAATGAAGTTTCAAAAACTTACCAGTTGGTGTCTGGGATGGCAGGATGGCAGGGATAGCTGAAACAGACAACAGGCCGCATATAGAAGTGTTGTATACATCATATGTTGTGCATTATAGTCACATTCACTTGGCAACTTGTATGTATTTGCCTTGTTTTGTCTGATTATTTGTTTATTTGTTTGTTCCTTGCCATGTTTTTATAAGTTGTTTTTTTTCAGTTTTATATCTTAACTCGCCATATTTTTGTCATGCTTAGTTAACATAAGTCTGCACACTTCTTCATCGGACATCTAAATTCATGAGCTCAAATCTGTTGTTATACAAATTTAGGTTCCCATCGATTCTCTATTTTTTTTGTAAGACATGCAAACTATACATAATAAATCTGCTGCTGTTCTATTACACATATTACAACCCTGCACCTCCCCGCCTTTCCTTTCCACTGCCTTGTACAAGATATCAAACACAAATACATAAATCTGTTTTTCTGTTATATACCTTGCACGCTTCTCACTTCCCTATTCATTTTCCTGTCTTACGATCCATATCAACCAAACCGAGTCTACAACAGTCCTGTTACAGTTACAAGGTCTTCCATTTTCTTCTCAAATGATCGAAAATCATTACTACAAATTTGTGCCATTCCGTTGTAGCTTTACAATTCCCACCCTTCACATTGTCCTCATACAACATAGTTCATCATAACAAGTTTCCTGATTTTCTTTTACATGTAGATACACTATAGGACTGATCGAGATTATCTTTCGTCTTATTATACATGTTAGTGATCTCTGATCCATTTTCGTCATTACGTGATACCTGAACTCACGTCATAAGTCAACTGCTTTTCTGTTATCTACATTACAAGGTTGGTCGAGACTGTTTCTCTTTTGATATATATACATGACAGTGTCCTGGTTCCAGTTTTATATTTGTGACAAAACTAAGCTCACCACAAAGAGTGTCGATTTTCTCTTACACGCTTCACGGAGTTGATCGACCATTCTGCTTTGTTGCACACATTACAGGGACCCTCTCGTCCAATCTCTTCTTCACGTGGCAGCTAATAGTATTGATCCATACATCACAAGTACTCTGATTTTTTTGTCATACATACTTCAGGGCTAGTGGGCAACTGTTTTCTATTTTGTTATGCATGTTACAGGCTCTCTGAATCAACATGTTACAGGCTTTCTGAATCAGTCTCGTTTTAACGATGTATCTACATCTAAACTCGCCATCAAAAGTCCGCAGATTTTGTTATACACACTGCTGGGCTGACCGATCATTTTTCTGTTCTGTCATACACGTGAGAGGATTCCTTAACTTAACCGTTTGACTCCAGCACCCTGTCTACCAACTGCAAAAACTTTTCCTTTTGATTCTCTCACCCTGTCAACTAGCTTCCTTCAGGAAGCTGGTGGATAGGGTGAGATAGGGTGAGAGAATCAAATGGTTCAGATTTTGCTTTGCTAGCATGGTTAGCAATGTAGGTGCTGGGGGACAGGGTGCGGGAGTCAAGAGGTTTCTGGTAGATAGGGTGAGAGAATCAAAGGGTCAAGATTTTGCTTTGCTAGCATGGTTAGCAATGTAGGTGCTGGGGGACAGGGTGCGGTGGTCAAGAGGTTTCTGGTGGATAGGGTGAGAGAATCAAAGGGTCAAGATTTTGCTTTGCTAGCATGGTTAGCAATGTAGGTGCTGGGGGACAGGGTGCGGGAGTCAAGAGGTTTCTGGTGGATAGGGTGAGAGAATCAAAGGGTCAAGATTTTGCTTTGCTAGCATGGTTAGCAATGTAGGTGCTGGGGGACAGGGTGCGGGAGTCAAGAGGTTTCTGGTGGATAGGGTGAGAGAATCAAAGGGTCAAGATTTTGCTTTGCTAGCATGGTTAGCAATGTAGGTGCTGGGGGACAGGGTGCGGTGGTCAAGAGGTTTCTGGTGGATAGGGTGAGAGAATCAAAGGGTCAAGATTTTGCTTTGCTAGCATGGTTAGCAATGCAGGTGCTGGGGGACAGGGTGCGGGAATGAAGGGGGTTAACTTAACTCTTTACGAGACATCAGAAACTCACCGTCACAAGTCTGGGCTTGGAACAAGGCCTTGATCTGGGCCAGCTTGGAGAAGTCGTCCACAGTGAAGACGTGGCTGGAATCAGGATCCGTGGCAATCTCGTTCAGCTCGGGCCTGGAGACACCTTTGCCCACACCCACGGCAAACAGAGTCATGCCGGCTTTTCTGGCGGCTTCGGCCTGGGCCCGGGTCAGATCTGGGCGGTTGGACTTGCCGTCAGTGATGACGATACCGATGTTCGGCACGCCGGGCCTGTCGCCGTTGTTGGTGGTAAACATGGTGTTCTTCATATATTCCAGGGCTCCACCTGAAGGCATCGTCATCGTCGTCATCATCATCAACATCATCATTAAATCATCATCGTCGTCGTCGTCATCATCATGATTGTCATCGTCATCGCCATCACCATCATCATCAAATCATCATCATCATCATCAATCATCATCATCATCATCATCCACACCACCACCACCACCACCACCACTATCATTATCGTCAACGCCACCATCATCACCACCAACACTACCATCATCATCATCACCACTATCATTATAGTCAACACGATCATTATCACCATCACCATCAATATCACCATCAACATCACCATCATCATCATCATTATTATCATCATCATCATACCTATCGTGGAGAGGCCTTGAAACTTTGTCTTGTCGCTGATGCAAACCCAAAGTATATATATATATGTGAGGCGATGGTTCGAGTTTTGTATTTATTTTCAGTAGGTTCTGTTGCTTGTTAACAAAACAACAACACAACAACAACAGCAAAAACATTAACAAGAAGAACAACAACAACATTAAAAACAACAACAGCCTACAATCAGAGAACCCACAATCT
>JAPXFY010000014.1:73598784-73628784 GCA_030674185.1 Monoplex corrugatus
CATAACAATCACACACATACACAAACAACACAAACACACACACACACAGACACACGTACACACACAACACACACAACACACAACACACACAACACACACATCACAACACACACACACACACACACACACACACACACACACACACACACACACACACACACACATCCAACCAAACCCAACTGCAGCCAACTTCGGTCCAAACTGGGCACACGAGCTCTTATCTACTCATTTGTTGTTGTACGTCTTCAGCTTATTTCTATAACAGCACCATTATCATTTTTCTGTCATAACCGGCAGTGTCATTGATGTTGTTATAACTGTCATCGGTGGTGACGATGGAAAAGCCAGCCAATTAAATATAATACAATTAGAACTCACCAACAATACATCAATAATGACCATGCCGATGTCTCTTTCATCGCCCCTGTAACATTGTCTTTAGCTTTTTTTTTTTGGACAGTGGCAGCAGCTGTAGCAGCTAAAACAATACCAGTAATGCTACCAGTATCATTAGAATTCATAGCAATGATGACAATTGTGAGCCTTATAACAGTCCATCTCAGTTCAAACCTCAACCAACCAACGACAAAGCAGTCCAACTTGAATATTCAAATCCTAAACATCGGATTAACAATCTGCTACAGCTGGGGAATGACAGAAAGAAACATGCTCAAGAATATTGGCTACAATGCTAAACGCAGCTAACAACGAGCAAGCCAATCTTAATCTTCACAGCAAAATCCAACCCAGTCTCAACCCATACCAATACCACATCAACCCAATTTCACTGAAACCCTTTACTCATCATCAGTATGTGCCTTGCAGCATGGCCGTGGCGATCATGGCCCTCCATACGAATAATCTTTTGTCGCTGTAAGTACATCTCCCACCTTCTCTGTCCTCAGCCACTCTGCAAACCATCCAATATTTTCTCCCTTGGTCTACCTGGTGCTCTCTTTCCCTCCAGTTTTCCTGTTGTGACCAGGTGCTCTGATTTCTCTTGCCTCATAAAATGTCCTATAAATGTTGCTTGTCTTTTCCTAATCGTCTTTATTAATGATCTGCTTGTGTCTGCCTCCTTCAAGACTGTCTTTACTAGTGTCTTTAAATTGTTTCCTCTGGGCGACAATATCGGGGTCACAGATGATCTCAAGATTTCCCATCAGTCATGAAATGGGCGAAGCAAACACAAATCCACCTTGACCACGAACCATATCTGAGCTTACTGACCAAAAAGAAAATTACCCATTGTCATTGCCCTTCAGGGCGAGGTCTGTAGCGTTACATGGAAGTTAAAATGTCTGAATGATTACATTTTGCTAACTCACTCAGTTCGTATTCAACTCAACCTCAACGCACACCCACAGCAACTTTTCCCAGCCCTTTACTGACGACTCTGGCTCTCTAGACAATGACAATAGTGCTGTAGAAGATTTTACATTTCTACCAGTCATGATATGAGCGAAACCAACCCAAATTAAGCAAAATTACACTAACATCCACTCGAATTCCCTTAAACTCTTACCGGCGTCTCTTGCTTTCTGGGCAGCCGCAGCGGTATCCCCAGGGTTGTTGGACTTGCCGTCAGTGACGACGATGGCGATCTTGGGCACGCCGGCTCTGTGTCCTGCTGCCGTGTTGAAACTCTGGTGCGTCATGGCTGTGATGGCTGGACCAGTATTGGTGCCACCTCCGGAGTAACTGTAGAGGACGGGTAAGACAGGGAGTGTCACACACAGTACGCACTGTAATGTCTGTATCCTAGTTATTGAAACGTGTGCATCTGCAGAAGGTCTTTGATATTTCTTATCAAAAATATATTGTTGAACATAAATTTCCATTTAAAACTCAACCTTTATGTATTTTTTTTATTAAATTGCTGAATAAAAAAGAGGGTTGGAATAACGTATGACCTTTGGAATAATGTAGTAACTCACTACACCATATCTCTTCTCATATATCAACAATCTGTGTGTGTGTGTGTGTGTGTGTGTGTGTGTGTGTGTGTGTGTGTGTGTGTGTGTGTGTGTGTGTGTGTGTGTGTGTGTGTGTCTGTATCTATGTCCGTGTATGTCTGTGTGTGTGCGTGTGTGCGTGTGTGAGCGTGTGTGTGTGTGTCTGTCTGTCTGTCTTTGTCTGTCTGTCTGTCTGTGTGTGCCCAGATAACGTGACGTGATCATTGTCGTCTATGTTTTTTTAATTTTTGTTTTACTCAGCTCTAGTTCCTTCATCACCATCATCTTCTCTTCTCTTTCTCTGTCTGTCCGTCTGTCTGACTATTTATCTATTATTTCCCTCCTCTCTCCCTCCCTTATACGTCCAGCACTCAAATTTCTGCGACTACGTACGGGATGTGACCCACGGCGTTGCTGATGGCACCCTTGTTGGTGAACTTGCCCAAGGTGAACTCAGTGTTGAAGGAGGTGGAGAAGGTGTCCACGCCGATCTGCACATCGTTGGGGCCGATGTCAAAGTTGGAGGTTACGTCCTTGACAAAGTCCAGCATCTTGTTGAAGTTGGCTTGCTGCACGCTGCCAGACTTGTCCAATAGGAAGACGATATCTGCCTTGCCGCCACAACCTGGGTCACAAACAAGAAGGCTGGTAAGTCCAGTAGGCTACGTATGAAGGATATGTTATGACATGCTACCGTACCATACCGTACCATACTATACCATACCATACCATACCAATACCGTACCGTACCGTACCGTACCATCCCATACCATGCCATACCATACCACACCATACCTTACTATATGTACCACGTTGTACCGTACCGTACCATACCATAACATACCATATCAGACCAGACCAGACCATACCGTACCGTACCATACCATACCAGAAAGACCAGACCAGACGATATCGTACCATGCCGCACCATACCAAACAAACCCAAACAATTTTGTATTGTACCATACCATAACATACCATGCCATACCCCACTGTATCATAATATTCTGTACCATTCTATTCCATATCATAGCAGACAGGACCGTCTACCATACCAACATACCATCATACCATACCATACCGTACCATACCATACCATACCATACCATACCATACCATACCATCCATACCATACCATACCATACCATACCATACCATACACCATACCATACCATACCATACAATCTTTAATCCCAAGACTGACAGATAACTAAAGGAAACGAAAACCTCTAACGTAAGCATATCACAACAAGCTTAAATTACAAAGGATAAGAAAGCTAAAGGTTGGAGGAAAAAATGATAAACAACAATCGTTACGCAGATGACGCCGTGCTAATTGCAGAAAATGAAAGGGACCTACAAAACCTTATGAATATAATAGAAATAGAAAGCAAAAATAAAAGGTTGGAACTAAATAACAAGAAGACTGAAGTCATGATAATCACAAAAAAACAAGAAATCCTCTCATGCAAAATAACAGCAAATGGTACAACTTTGAGACAGGTTGATAAGTTTAAATACCTGTGTACGGTCATCTCACCAGACGGCAGATGCACATCAGAAATAGCAGCAGAATTGGCCAAGCCAAAACGGCATTCAAGAAGATGAAAAGCATTCTTACCAACACATGCCTATCAATAACATCAGGAAGAGAGTTCTTCAATGTTATATAGAACCGATAATGTTATATTCAACACGCAAAGCCAGAACAAGATTGAGGCAGCCGAAATGTGGTTTCTGAGAAGAATGCTGAGAGTTCCATGGGCAGCAAAGAAAACAAACGAGACAGTCCTGATGGAGGCAGACACAAGAAGATCATTGACAAGGAAGATTAGGAAAAGACAAGCAACATTTATAGGCCATTTTATGAGGAAAGGGGAAATAGAGCACCTTTGTTACAACAGGAAAGCTGGAGGGAAAGAGACCACCAGGTAGACCCAGGGAGAAAATATTGGACGGACTTGCAGGGTGCTGAGGACAGAGAAGATGGAAGATGTGCTTGCAGCGACAAGGGATAGATGCATATGGAGCGCCATGATCGTCATGCGGCAGGGCACATGATGATGATGATGAAGAAAGCTTTGAACATATCACAACAAGCTTAAATTACAAAGGATAAGAAAGCTTTGAACAAAGGTCTACAGATAAGGTAAAAAAACAGTTTTGGACTGTGCTAAAAGAATATAATAATCTACAATAACCCAGCGGCCGGGCTGGACCTTGTAATAAAGCTGTGGTCTCAAATTGTAATATCTTGAGGTCAGTCCCAGCCCGCAAAGTAAAACTGGCCTGTTCGCTGCCCATCAAATTGCTCCAATCATTCTGGTAGCGTCAACTTGGTTGTTTCGTAAGTCATGTTCATCCCCCCCCCCCTCTATTTTAACCCTTTGATTACCCCGCGCTATCCACCAGCATCCTGCATTGTCAACCATGCTGGCAAAGCAAAAAAATTAACCCTTTGATTCCCTCATCCTATAGGGTGAGTGAATTAAACGGTTAAGTTTTTGAAGCGGGTGGATAGGGTTTGGGAATCAAAGGGTTAAGACAGCAGATGATGGAGTGTTTATGGAACTAAGTGCAATTAATCCCTCTTAGGAAGCTGATGGATAGGATGAGGGAGTCAAAGGGATAAGTTTTTGTTCTGCTAGAATGGCTGACAATGCAGGATGCTGGTGGACAGGATATTAAACCGGGTCTGCTTTACTTCACTTCATCCTAGCCAGAGCAACCAGAAACATGTTTGTGAAAATTGTGGGCCTATACAATGAGATGAGACTTTAAAAGAATACAGACCACAAATGATTTTTTGATTAAACCGTACTTACTAGCATTATTGGTAGGTGGAGTGGCGATGACAATAGTTGGCTTCACTGAAACACAGCGGAACAAAAACAGTCATGCTTACTACGTCTGTTACCATCATCACATCGATCGTCACTAACAGACAGATAAATACAAATAAATAAACAACACAAATACATAAATGAAAATAAATACATACATAAATGAAAATAAAGAGGTAAATTAAGAATTCCAACTGTTATCCAGTAAATACGCAATATCCCATATGAATTTAATTAACTCAGTTTCTATTTTAAAAAAGAAAGGTTTTTTACGTTTTTTGCAAAACTTTTGAGCATGTATTGTATTGTGTCGTACTGCACTGTGTTGTGTGTCTTTACACTTCAGTCGTATGAGTTACGTTACTCTGTAATAAGTGTGGC
This sequence comes from Monoplex corrugatus, assembly GCA_030674185.1. Lineage (NCBI taxonomy): Eukaryota > Metazoa > Mollusca > Gastropoda > Littorinimorpha > Ranellidae > Monoplex > Monoplex corrugatus. The sequence continues at coordinate 73,603,964 of JAPXFY010000014.1, forward strand.
AGAGTCGTGGTGCACGAGCAGAGTTTACATTCGCAAGTTCCCCCCACCCCCTCACCCCGAGGGGATACCGGGGGCTCTTTCAGTATAAATAGTATCCCCACCTTCTGGGAATTCCGTGCTAGAAATTTCCTCTTTTCTGTCACTCTCTTTGTTTCTGCCTTGTTCCTTTGGTTTCTGTCATTTCTTCCTATCATTTTCTGCCTTGCTGGTCCATTCACCTGCATGTGTTCGATAAAGTCTTACGTATTTTTCTTAGGACTGATAATTGGGTGCATGTATTAAATGCATTTTTGGGCTCTGGGGAAATGAGAAATGCGGAAGCAATTTTGGGTAATTTATGCCTGTTTTAGATATGTTTTGGTGTCCTTAGGTATGTTTATATTTGTATTCAGGTGTGTGTGTTTTTTAAATCCCCTGTGCGATAGATTGGACGGAGTGGTCAACGCCAGGGGCATGTCCTTGGGTTACGTGTGCGAATGCATCGATATGTCTACTTAATTTTCTTTTTCTTCTTTTTTTTTTCCTGTTGACGTTTTGTATGTTTTCAAGCGGTTACAGCCCTGATATGGCTCTACGCAGTCGGCTGGGCTTTAATTAAACAACAATAACAACAACAACATAACCTTCGCAAGCCTTCTGCTGCAGGGAAGCCTTGATGAGGTTGAGAGCGTTGAAGTTGTTGACGACGAACACGTGCTGGTTATCGGGATCAGAGGCGATGTCTTTCAGCTCGGATTCCCTCGGGTTGCTTCCGACACCAATGGCGAACACGGTGACACCTTTGTCACGGAGCCTCTGAGCCTCGTGTGCAGTCGCGGAGGCGCTGGCCGATTTACCGTCAGTGATCACGATGGCAATCTTCGAAGCGTTAGGTCTGAGGAACAATGCAGTGGTGGTATCAATGTACAACTTTGTTGACGTGTACGGAAAGATGGGGAAGAGAAGGTAGATGCAAGGTGTGGTTTGTGGATGTGGATGGGCTTAATGTGGTGATGAGTGATGGTGTGTGTGTGTGTGTGTGTGTGTGTGTGTGTGTGTGTGTGTGTGTGTGTGTGTGTGTGTGTGTGTGTGTGTGTGTGTGTGTGTGTGTGTGTTGTGTGTGTGTGTGTGCCCTTTCTAGAAGCCAGTGTGTGATATGTTCTAATTGTATGTTCTTCTAGATCAGTGCACTAATGCGTCACTCACACACACACACACACACACACACACACACACACACACACACACACACACACACACACACACACACACACACACACACACTCTCTCTCTCTCTCTCTCTCTCTCTCTCTCTCGCTCCCTCTCTCACCGAGCTCCGTTGGCAGCCTTATGAATAAACTATCTGAAGTCTGAACTCTCTCTCTCTCTCTCCCTCTCTCTACCTCTCTCCCTCTCTCTCTCTCTCTCCTCTCTCTCTCTACCTCTCTCCCCTCTCTCCTCTCTCTCTCCTCTCTCTCTCCCTCTCTCGCCCTATCTCCTCTCTCTTCCTTCCTTTCTCACCGACTCCATTGGCACCTGTATGTAACTATCTGAACTCTCCTCTCTCTCTCTCTCTCTCTCTCTCTCTCTCTCTCTCTCTCTCCCTATCTCCCTCTCTCTTCCTTCCTTTCTCACCGAGCTCCGTTGGCAGCCTATATATATATAAACTATCTGAAGTCTGAACTCTCTCTCTCTCTCTCTCTCTCACCTCTCTCTCTCTCCTCCCTCTCTCACCGAGCTCCGTTGGCAGCAGTGAAGCTGACATCTGTAGCGTACTGCAGGCCAGCGTGAGTGTTCGTGGGCGCCTGGTTGGTGTAAACGGCATGAGAAATGGCCTGCTCCACATCCTGTAGTTAAAAAACAAAACAAAAAAACGAAGTCCATTTCAACAAAGGTTTTCTAAGAATCTACAGACACATTCTCTCGTCACTTGGCCTCCAGTCGCCCCTGAACAAAGACAGAGCCGAACACTCAGCCAACACTCATCCTGAACAAAGCCCCTGAGAGCTCAAAGTGTAGACGACTCCAGAAACAACCCACTTGGAGAAGGACAAAGTCAATTTTAACATGAATTGCTTTGTTTTCGATTTTTCTATCCAATCTGCCCCCGTTATTTTCTCAAATTTACAAACGTGTTAGAAGATTTGGAATTGATCGGGTTTTTTTCTCTCTAATTATTTGTGAACAAAGAACTTGTAAAATATAGTTGTTAGTCTTCCAGACGACTAAACAACAAAAAACCAACCTAGATTATTTTATGATATTACAGTTTTGGGACAGTAAAGCAGTGATGGAGAGGTAAGGGGCATCGCCCTCATAACTATGGGCAGTGAGAAAAGTTGAAGTCTCCAACGACATTTGTTGTTGTTGTTTTTTTCAAATCATTAAAAAGAAGAAGGAACAGAAGGAAAAAACAACAAAAAGACAAAACACAAAATATAAGCTCTTGTTTCAGGAGGGATTCAATGGACTGGAACAAATCCACAAGCACTTCACCTAAACAGGAGAAGGGTGGCAGGATGGTTCAGACCTTCGCCTGCCAATAACTAAACTCGAGGTTCCAGTATTTGTTTCCCGTCGAGGCCTCGACTTTTTTTATTCAGTTTCACTGGAAAATCGAAGTAAACATCAAACCCTTCGGAAGGGGACGAAAAACAAGTAGGACCCCATGTGCCTTCTGGCCTGCTGTGCATGTTAAAGATCCCACTTCAGTTGAAAATCGTGAAGAGCAGGGCTTTCGCTCAGTTGTCCTGGTACATAAAAACATTAGACAGGTTGATTTCCCAGGTTCCTCCCCTTGAAGGCCACTAAGCCTTCTTGCCTTTCTAAAGTCTTGGTAAGAAACATTGGATGGCGCTGCACTGTGGCGATGCGCTCTCAAAGGGGAGAGCGGCTCGAGTTGTACATGGTAAATCCACTGTGATAAAAGAAATGGATATGAAAATGAATATGAAACTTGCCAGCGATGATTTGACAGACTGCTTGAGGCAGCACAAATCCATATGTGCTTGTGAGGTCTCAAAATTAAAAAAGGATGACGGAACCCAGATCCCATATCATATACCACACATACATCTCACAGTAACGGACACACTCGAGATGGGCAGGAAACAAGTGAGTTTGTATCTTGTAGGATGGGTCTGAACTCGAGATATTAGAATTTGGGTCTATAGCACTATCCACCGTGCCTGAAGGCCTGTGAACGACAAAATCAAAGCCACAAAGTGTCCTCATCAAGTGGAATGTTCGTTCAGTTCAGGTCTTCGTCTGAACGATTAGTGCAGTGAGTTTTACATAAAGCAGATTCAATCTTAAATGCGTTCGATCAAAACAAGGTCTACTGAACCTCTCTGAAGTGACCCAGCAAAGCTGAAGTCAAGTCAAACTGTATTTATTGAAAAGCTCTGTAGCCCATTGCTTTTGGGGTGGAGAAAAAAAATCAGTCAATTAAATACAGACTCATCTGTCTATCAGTATAGGATTTTTTTTTTTATGAACGAATACTGCAATTTTGTTGTTGTTGCTGTTTAGTAATTGTTTCGTTGGTACATGCCATGAATAACTCCAAATCTAAATTTTGACGGATGTCAGTAGAATTTCATGGGAATTAATTCAGCTTTCAGAATTTCATATCTGGGAGAGATCAAAACGAAATGGATCTCAATTTTGATGTTTTCTTCCAAAAAAAAGTCATTATTACTTGGTGTGCTGGTAGCAAGCGACAATTCAAAGATGACATTCCTGTTCTAAATCTAGTTAAACATTTCCTTAATTTTACATTTTGACTTTGACAAAGATATGAATACTAACGGCATCTCTCGATCAGAAATGATCCAGTAGTTGTGCAGTCTCTTGTTTGGAGGGTGTTTGGCCTTAAAACCGCTTGATATTGACGGTTCCCGTGGATCTCCTACAATTGACACTTCGATGGAATGAATGTGGGTTTATCCCTTTGACTCCCGCAGCCTTTTCACCAACTCCAAAAACTTAACCTTTTGACTTCCTCAACCTATTTCTCAGCTTCCTCCAGAAAGCTGGTGGGTAGGGCGAAGAAGGAGTCAGAGGGTTAAGATTTTTTGGGTTTGTTTTGTTTTGTTTTTGTTTTTGTTTTGTGTTCTGGTTTTGTTTTTGTTTTTGTTGTTGTTGTTGTTCGTTTGCTTGTTTGTTTCACTTGCATGGTTGACAATGAAGGATGATGCAAATGTACAGGGTTGAGGGAGTCAAGAGATCAACCAAGTATGTTGATGAGCCACAGTGAGTGCCGAAGGTAAGGTTAGGTGAGGATATGGCTGCAGATGAAGATACAAAAGATGGTGCAGAAAAAAACAAGCCACCGTTTTTAACCCCCAACCCTTCTAACCTGTTTGTTGTTGTAGGTGTTGAGGTGGAAGACAGACTGGGCCTTGCCCGTGTAGGTGAACATGCCGATCTGGATGTCGTTGGGACTGATGTTGAAGCCATGCACTGTGCTTCTGATGAAGTCCTTCATCTTCCCGAAGTTGGTAGCAGTCACAGACTTTGTGGCATCCACCACGAACACAATGTCTGCTGGCTGTACCCCGCATCCTGATGGAACACGAAATTTTACTTTGGGTGCACATTACTTGTGTGTGTTTGTGTGTGTGTGTGTGTGTGTGTGTGTGTGTGTGTGTGTGTGTGTGTGTGTGGTGTGTGTGTGGGGTGTGTATGGTGTATTGTGTGTGTGTGTGCGTGTGTATGTGTGTGTATGTGTGCGTGTGTGTATGTGTGTGTGTGTGCGTGTGTGTCTCTGTGTGTGTATGTGTGTGTGCGCGCATGTGCGCACGTGTGTGTATGTGTGTACGTGTGTGGTGTGTGTGTGTGCCCGTGCGTACGTGTGTGTGCGCGCGCACGCGTTTTGTGCATGTATGTGGTGTGTGTGTGTGCCTGTGTGTGTTTGTGTGTGTGTGTGTATGTATGTATGTGTGTGTGTTCTTTCTTGTATCTTTCCATACGTGGTCGTTTACATGACTGGGGGAGTGTGTGGATGAGAATATATATTTATTTGTTGATTGTTATTGCTTTTAACATTTGAAGAAAAAAGGGAGGAGCGCTCCTGTCTCATTAAAATGGAGGAGAGCTCACGTCTCAGTGCTGAAGGAGGTTGCCTGACAACACTGGTTTCGTTGTTCAGTGTTTTCATTTTCTTATATTGACTCATTTTCAATACTATATAAACAACAGTATTTTCTCTCGTGGAAACAGACAGAATGATGGATCAACGGGGAAGAGAACACAAGATGCCAAAAAGACAAAGCGAAAAGACAAAACTCAAGACTACCACTTCCATTACATGAAAATTTGGACGATTGGTCCAGGATGTATACATCTGTTTTTAGCGCTGTTTCTGAAGTCTACAACTGTACGTCAAAGGAGAGTTTGGGTGCTTTTGCAAATCAATGCTTCTTTCTAAAACCGTTTAATCGTGAATAGATGTGAAACTGAAGAACAAGATTAAGGTTTCTGAAACACAGACAAAAAAACATGAAAATAGAATCAGAGCGCATAATTAATATAACGAGACAAGACAGGCGCAATTTTTGGCAAACTGGCCTTTGTCAAGCGTAAACGTAAGACAACAAAGAACAAGCATCAAACAATGAATATCTACTACCGGACGAAGTGGCAGGGAAGTTTTGTTCTTTTGCTGTTAACTTTTGTATTTGTTGTTTGATGTTTGTTCTTTGTTATCTTACGTTTACGCTTGACAAAGTCCAGTTGGCCGAAAACTTGATGTTCGTTCTTTGTTATCTCACATCTAGCTTGACAAAGTCCAGTTGGCCGAAATTTGCACCTGCCTTGTTTCGTTATATTCAATACACGTTTTCATTTTATTTTCATTTTTTTCTGGTTCCTGTTTGCTTGAACGCGGGCGGTCGCACTTGTTTTGGATTAAGAGTTCTGGTTAGATACTGTCTTTTTAAATGTGTCTAAAAAATGGCTGACAAAGAGCAACAAAACATAAAAACACGAACACATTCTCAAGAGAATTTTGTGAACTGATAACCTAATTGCCAAGGGAATCTTGTTATTTTAATGAATTAAAGTACATCCAAGATGTCAAAACTTAGACCCAGTTTAATTGTTGAACATGAAAGAGGACTTTGAAGATTTGTCAAACTTTGTTATTCAGTCAACAAGAAGATCCTGATATACGTAAATTCAGTCTAAATTTTGTTATAACAGGCAAGACTTGCAAAGAAAAGAGTTCCCCACCTACACATAGCCGTGTTTTGTTATTGAAGGAAAGAGACTTTGAAGAAAGATATCCATTTTCAGGCACAACGTTGTAATTTAACAAACATGAAGACTTCGAAAAAAATCCAAATTCAAACGACATGCTGTTACTCAACGAATGAAAAGATTTGGTGTAATTGCCTAGATTTTTAGACACCTTCATTTAACAAAGCAATAGACTTTGACAAGTGTTAAAAATATGACCTGATTTTTGTATTAAACTGACTAGATAATGACTTCCAGAAGAAGATGTTTAAATTTGGGTAATTGTATCATTAAACACACTCTCTCTTGAGAACGAGATGCTCAAATTTAGACATAGTTTTGTTTATTCAGCTAAAAAAAAGAAATTGAGGTGAAGATGTACGAATCTAGACCTGAGTCCACGATGTTCGTCTTCCTAACCTGCAGGAAAGTTCATTCACAAGAATAAACTGACCATAAAAGAGATGGTGCCCTGGAAATTAGTCGTGCCTGAACCACCAAACTGGATTCCTGACCTTCAGCCTTATCACAGCAACAGTTTAATGACATAGGTCGTGAACTTTGGGTACTTCAATATGTAACATGATAGGACACGCTCTCAGATAACCCAGCCGTTACCTGGGATGGGGGTGGTGGTGGTAGCAGGGGTGGTGGTGGTCGTGGGTGGAGGGTGAGTGGGACAGGCATCGGTGTTGCAGGCGCGGCTTTGACGGTCATTGCCATGGCAGTCTTCACCTCCGTTGGCCGGGGCGGGGTCTGTGCAGGTTCTCTCTCTGTACTGGGTGCCACCCCCACAGGACTTGCTGCATGGGCTGTAAAAGCCCCAGGGGCTCCAGTTGCCGTTCACTGTAAACATACGACAATGATTTCACCTTTGAGACATGCAACTCTTTCTTTTCTCTCAATTTTTTTCTCTCAATTTCTAAACACACTCGACTGGTTACATACTTTGCTCCTCTTAGCACACAAACATTTCTTATTTTTTAATTTTGATTTTCCGTTATATATAAAGTTCTGTTTCTTTTGTCCTAAACAATTTTTGCTGCTTTCAGAAAGTATTCCCACAATCACAGCCATAATAATTGCAGTACTCTATATTCTAATATTACAGCATAACCACAAGCTACTCTTGTTTAGAACTATGTTACCGAAATCTTTACATAAAGTATGGTCTTTCTCTAGACAAATAAACACACTCATTTTCCCTGTTCAAGATGTCGTCCAAAGCATCAAAGTTGGTGAGAGTGTGCAACGTACTTCTGTTTGGAGGCAAAGCCTCCGGTTCAGAGTGGTTCAGATCAAATCAAGTAATGAAATACTTAGTTATAAAAAGAAAATATGTTAAACCCTGTAGTCAGCTCACTTCAGGCTGGAAATCAAAAATGTCACATTCTCAAAATAGATGAATAAATATCCATTATTAAGGAATTATTGTCAACAAAAACACTATGAGTATCAGCAATGTGACCATCATGCTATTAATTACAGTCGTGACATATTTAATGAAAATGTCAGAGAGTTCCATTTATGGATGAAGAGACTTTAAAAGTATATTATTATCATTACTTCATGTTTGAAAACGATCTGGACAAAAACAGGAAAAGCTACTTTAAATTATATCAGGAGCATAAATAATTTCAAGCCAAAAAATCATTGTATATAACAATAGGTATATATCTATATTCGCGGTAGTCTTTAGACTCTCATGCGCATGCCTCTGAAATAACTGCGTACGTCTGTTTGCTGACAGATCACATTATCATCATGTTTCGTTGTATACGTCACCTTTTCAAAGTAATTTTACGTAGGTTACGCGTACAAAAAAAAAATCACACATATATGAGCGTATTATTACTATTTTACATCATAAGTAAAGCAACATATGTGATGCGAACCTACATAATTTCTAAAGACCATAACAATAATTGTCACAATAAAGGTGTGTGGCTGAAACATCACGAGGCATATCGCAGGAATTAAATTTTTTTTTCTTTTTCATCAAACTGGTTTTCAAAACACACACAAGGCAAAAAGATGACTTTTCTGGGCAGTGCTTCAATGCGTATTCTTCGCAAAGTGTGTGCAACGTTGCGCATGCTTTACTTGTAATCTTGCCAACGCTTATTACGAAGCAATTCTCCACTTGACAGGCAGTTTTTTTAAAGTCTTGCTACTTACAATAGATACACAACCCGTCATCTAAAAATGTGAAATTTTCAGTTCTAAATGAATTTTCTTGGAGAAAATCAATAGATCTTTAAGAACTAACGGATCATTGACATGCTGGCTGTTAATCTCTAAAGTTTCTGTATGATTTTTTCGCTTTAAACAAAATCTGCGTTTCAAGGCGGTTTTCCAGCAAAAAAAGATTTAAGGTTTACATTATCCCTTTGACTCCCGCACCCGAATCCACCAACTGCAAAAACTTAACCCTTTGACTCCTTCACGCTATCCACCAGCTTCCTAGCTGGTGGATAGGGTGAGGGAATCAAAGGGTTAAGTTTTTGCTATGCTAGCATGGTTGGCAATGCAGGATGCTGGTCAACTGGGTACGGGGGTCAAAAGGTTAAAGTAACAAAGCCTACCAAGAGTTGAAAACTGTAAGGGTTTATCCCCACCTTACCTTCACACGCTGTCTTTTTCAGAGTTGCCTGAATGTTGTCCAAGGCGTCGAAGTTGGTGACAGTGAAGACGTTCTGAGGCTTGGAGGCGATGGCATTCAGTTCCGTGCGATCCACGTTGCTGCCCACACCCACGGCGAAGACATTGACGTTGGTCTTGTGAAGCTCAGCTGCCTGCTGGAGAGTACCCTGCTTGTCGTTGGATCTGCCGTCTGTCACCACAATCAAGATGTTGGCCACGCGATCACGGTCGCCATGCGGCTGTAACAGTGACAAAACATCGTTGTGTGTTGTTGTTGTTGTTTTTGAAAAAAGGGTAAAAGTAACGAGGTGGTAAAGATTTCACTGCTCTTGGGGTTAGGGTTTTTTTTTCGGGTTCTTTTCTCTGAGTCTGTCTCTCTGTCTGTGTCTGTCTATCTGTCTGTGTCTGTCTATCTGTCTGTCTCTGTCTGTCTGTCTGTCTCTCTCTCTCTCTCTCTCTCTCTCTTCTCTCTCTCTCTCGCTCGTTGTATCACTGCTTTAGCTTCTCCGGTCCTGAAGAGGTGAGTAGATTGGAGGCCTCACGCACAATGTTTCCATGAGCCAGGCTCGAATCCTTGTAGTTATACGGAGTTCTACCTCTATGGCACTACAGCAGGAATACAACACAACCTGTTACACGTTATAATATAAAACTCATCCATGTGCGTGCCACTCAAACATTTTTTTTTTAAATCGAATTATCTGAAAAGTCTACTCGGGCATGCATACGACTTTATCGGAGCACAAGCTACAAGTAGGCTATCAGGCAAATTGTTAAGGCATAAAGACGTACATTACTATAAGATCGTCAACGAAAGGGCCTGTGTTTGGACCAACAGCAATGGTGCCTCCTGCATTGTCTACATTTGCCTGATAAAGACACAAGCGCCACCTCCCCCACCCACCCCCCCAAAATATAGTTCATGCTTTGTCTTGTGAAGAGATTATGTTTGATTTTGTCGGATCTCAGTTCACGTTTCCCGAGCAAGGCAATTTTTTCCCATGTTTATACATGTATAACATTATTGTATAACTGGTGTTTGAAATTGGCTGTCTGCATGTACGTGTATGTACATCTCCACCACCCCTCCTCTCTCTCTCTCATTCTGAGTGTGTGTGTGTGTGTGTGTGTGTGTGTGTGTGTGTGTGTGTGTGTGTGTGTGTGTGTGTGTGTGTGTGTGTGTGTGTGTGTGTGTGTGTGTGTGTGAATACGCATCTCTGTCTGTTGCTTTAATTAAACGAGTAGCGTTTGTACATGGGTTGTTATACACACACACACACACACAGACACACACACACACACACACACACACACACACATATATATATATATATATATATATGTATATGTTATATATATATATATATACATATGTATATATATGTATGTATATACATATCCATTTATATATATATATACGATATATGTATATATATGTGTGTGTGTATGTATACACATATGCATATATACATATATATATATATATATATATATATATATATGTGTGTGTGTGTGTGTGTGTGTGTGTGTGTATGTTGGTGTGTGTGTGTGTGTGTGTGTGTGTGTGTGTGTGTGTGTGTGTGTGTGTGTGTGTGTGTGTGTGTGTGTGAATACGTATCTCCGTATGTTGCTTTAATCAAACGCGTAGTGTTTATACATGGGTTGAAATGTATGTGATATGTGTGTGTGTGTGTGTGTGTGTGTGTGTGTGTGTGTGTGTGTGTGTGTGTGTGTGTGTGTGTGTGTGTGTGTGTGTGTGTGTGTGTATGTGTGTGTGAATACGTATCTCCGTATGTTGCTTTAATCAAACGCGTAGTGTTTATACATGGGTTGAAATGTGTGTGATATGTGTATGTGTGTGTGTGTGTGTGTGTGTGTGTGTGTGTGTGTGTGTGTGTGTGTGTGTGTGTGTGTGTGTGTGTGTGTGTGTGTGTGTGTGTGATACGTGTGTGTGTGTGTGACTGTGTGTGTGTGTCTGTGTGTGAATACGTATCTCCGTATGTTGCTTTAATCAAACGCGTAGTGTTTATACATGGGTTGATATGTGTGTGATATGTCATTATGTGTGTGTGTGTGTGTATGTGTGTGTGTGTGTGTGTGTGTGTGTGTGTATGTGTGTCTGTGTGTGTCGCTGTGTGTGTGTGTGTGTGTGTGTGTGTGTGTGTGTGTCTGTGTGTGTGTGTGTGTCTGTGTGTGTGTGTGTGTATGTGTGTATGTGTGTGTGAATGTGTGTGTGAATACGTATCTCCGTATGTTGCTTTAATCAAACGCATAGTGTTTGTACACGAGCAGACATGGTATGAGTGTCATGTGTCTACGCTTGGCGAAATGGCTACCGCGTGGAGTCAATAGCTGGGAGGTGATTGTTCGGCCAATAGTGAGGCACTGTTGCTCTGTGTTCCCGTCCAGCACCTCGGTTGTTTCTTCTTAACTTGGTGTGGTGTAGACACGTGATACGTGGGCAAACAAGCGTCTTCCGGCGCGTGCACAGAGATTGGGGAAGAGGCATACAGACAGACAGAATCAACTGAGAGAGACAGAGAGAGATACACACATACAATGTATAGAACGAAAGATAGAGAGAAGGGGTGGGTGGGAGCTGCTGGACAGACCAACAGGGAGACCGAGAAGGAAAAATAAGCGTGTGTAGCTGTTTCTGATTGTGTAATGTTTGTAAACTATATATCACCACTATTGCCTCAACCAAACTACGGGCTAGTTGGTAGAACTATTGACCCAAGATGTAATATCTTGAGTTCAATCCCAGCCCGCAACATTAAAAAACTGGCCTGTTTGCTGCCCATTTTAATGTTTCCATCATTCTGGTGGTGCCAGCTTTGAGCTTGACAGATCCCTTCTTCCCTTTTTCTATTTCAAGACTTCGCCAGCACGTAGGGTTTTGTGCAGGCTAAAGAAATCTCTCAGATAACTGCTGGTGGATTTGGGTGGAGCGCATATGGAGCTGTCCGAGCGCGGTGAATCCCTCTTGAAATAAATCCATTAACTCCAAATGAATACATAACGAAACAAAATTGCTCACCTTAGTGAAGGCATTCTGACGGATGAACTGCAAAGCCTCCCCTGTATGGGTGCTTCCGGCAGGGTATTTGACGGCGTTGATGGCCGACAGTAACGAGCTCTTGGTGGTATGTTGGTTCAACCAGAACTCGTTCCGCGGGTGAGTGTCAAATGTAGAAATGCCGATATTCACCGCGTTGGGTCCGATGTCGAAACTGTTAGTGAACTTGGTGACGAACTGTTTGACTTTGTTGAAGTTTGTTGAACCCACACTGCCTGAAGTATCCAGCAGAAACTCGATGTCGGCGGGTAACGTACCGCATCCTGCAAAACACATCATCATCATCAAGTGCCCTGCTGTATGGCGTTGGCGATCATGGCCCTCCATATGCATCTATCTCTTGTCGCCGCAAGTACACCTTCCACCCTCTTTGTCCTCAGCCACTCTGCAAGTCCGTCCAATATTTTTTCCCTCGGTCTACCTGGTGCTCTCTTTCCCTCTACCTTTCCTGTTGTGACCAGGTGCTCTAATCCCCTTTCCTCATAAAATGGCCTATAGATGTTGCCTGTCCTTTCCTAATCTTCCTTATCAATGATCTTCTTGTGTCTGCCTCCATCGAGACTGTCTCGTTTGTTTTCTTTGCTGTCCATGGAACTCTTAACATTCTTCTTAGAAACCACATCTCGGCTGCCTCAATTTTGTTCTGGCTTTGTTTGTTGACTGTCCACGCCTCACAACCGTAAAACATTATCGGTTCTATATAACATTAAAGAACTCGCTTCCTGATGTTAATTGATAAGCATTTGTTGGTAAGAATGCTTTTCTGCAAAACACATAGACTGAAATCAGGATTAATCTGCAAAACACATAGATTGAAATTAGGATTGAAATTCGTTCCGAGACAGATTTATCGTACTTGGACGGCTCCGTGTTTCGTGCTCTTCCCAAACTTTCCAGCTGCAGCTTGTTAGATTACTGAACCCTGCACAAAACCCTGTGTGCGGGTAAAGTCCTAAAACTTACGGGAGACGGAAACAGATTCTTCATTTCAAACACTTAGCTGGCACTACAAGAATGCATAAAACATCACTTAAAGCTGGTAACAATTTGCCTTTTGTTTTAAAGAAAAATGAATATATATATATATATATAGAGAGAAGAGAGAGAGAAGGCTTTGACCCACAAGGAGTCGTGAATGTATAAGTTTGGAAGGAACAGAAATAAAAACGCTTCTAATGTCAGCACTTTCGGGAGAGGCGTGTCAACCGTACTTTCTTCAGATCTTGCAATAGAAGGTATATATTTCTTCATGATTGTTCCGATCTACTGTCCTCTCGATTCCCAAAGTTTCATATTGACTGAAGCTTTTTCATAGTCGTAGTTGCCACGGAGCAATGACTTTTGGATTTGTAGATCAGAAGCAAAATAAAACCAACAAGTACACTCATTTCTCCCCGCCATGAAAAAAAAATGGGGATAAGCTTTCTGTTTGGTTTGTTTGGTTTTTGTTGTGGTGGTGGTTGTTGTGGTGGTGGTGGTGTGGTGGTGGTGTGTTCTGTTTTGTCGCTCATTTGTAAACTTAGATTTTTTTAATTTTACGCGTTGAAATAGTTTCAATACTCTGTCAAGCCATATGAATTACGTTCTTTCGTATTATGGATCATACATTCGTTTATGTAAACAAAAACATCACCACAGAAAAATGTAAGTTGGGAGAACAGGTATGGAATTATTCCAAAATCAAATTCACAGTGCTTCTGTTTTATATCAGCTTGTAAACTTGCCATCAAACGGCCACATCAAACATAATATGTATCGTATCCTTGGCAGCTTACATACTTTGTCAAGCCATATGAATTACGTTCTTTCGTATTATGGATCGTGCTTTCGTTTATATAAACAAAAAATCACCACAGAAAAATATAAGTGCATTTGCCATCAAAGGACACTTGAAACAGAATATATATTCTTGGATTCTTCTTTTATGTCTCAGCTACTACCACTTTGGGCGTCACAGGAAGATAAGAGTGATGGTCATCAGTGAGCTGAGAGGATAAATGCCATGTGATGTCAAAGTATCTTTGTAATCAGAATACAAAATAGTAAAAACGTGAGAGAAACGACTTTCAGATCACATTACATTAAATAAGAGAGAGAGAGAGAGAGAGAGAGAGAGAGAGAGAGAGAGAGAGAGAGAGAGAGAGAGAGAGGAGAGAGCACTTGCAAACCTCGAGACACAGGGGTTTTAAGTTTTAAAAGCAGAATGAAGATGATCACAGCAAAACGTACACACAAGTAGGCAGAAATCGCACGAATCAAACTAGGATGGATTAGAGTTGTGCTTATACTTTCTGAAAGAGGAATGAAAATGCATTATGTCAACATTCAAAGGCGAAAATATCGAACTAGTCTGACTTAAGCCAGAAGACGAAGTGATTTGATTTCAAAGGGAGACTAAAATGAAACATGACAAAAAACGCACAATGAGCTCGTGCGGGTGGTGGTGATGGTGGTGGTGGTTAGGTTTAAGGGAAATTTTAGACTCTAAGCTAAATGCTCGTGAAACTAATTTGAAAGCAGATTGAAATGAATTACAACGAAATACACGACACAACGAGAAAAACCAAGAAGTATAGAGGGAGAGGGGGGGGGGGGAGAGAAAAGGAGGATACAGTTACAAGCTTTGAGCTCTAATCTGGAGCGAAGTTCCTTAATGTTAAAAAGGGGAGAGTAAAAACAGTCACAGTAAATTACACACAGTTGTTAAAACGTATAGACATATAAAGAAAAGAAGAAAAAGAAGAAGCTCTACATCAGCTGTAGTGGGTAATCTCTTGTTTAGAAGGCGGTACAGGACTAAAGCTATCCGTTACGTCTGATTTCATTCTCACTTCGAAGTAGGACTCAGCCCTGCTACTCATGTCAAGCAAAATAAATAAATAGACATACAAACAAATGAATACAGATTTGAACTTGAACTGACCTGGAGACATGGTGGTCTGGGCGCCCTGCACCCTACAAGAGGGCGCGAGGAACGCAAGAGCCAGTAGCAGTGCTAACCGGTTCATGGCAACGTTCTGTGTTCGTCTGCGCCGATTCCGAGACACTGGTCCGGCTAATATACCGCCCTGCCAGCACCACCTGCAGGTCAGCTGACCGGATGTCTTATCATCTGGTCCAAGGACTTTTTACAATGTTTCGTCTACATGACTTGTTCGTGGGGGTGGTGTGGTGGTCGTGGTGGTGTTGACTTCGTGTTGACTCCTTCGGGGTGATGGTGGTGGCTCCAGGTTAACCCTTTGACTCCCGCACCCCGGTCCAGCTGCATCCTGCATTTTCAACCATGCTAGCAAAGCAAAAACATAGCCTTTGTGACACCCTCACCCTATCCACCAGCTTCCTGCTAAAAGCTGGTGGATAGGGTGAGGGAGTTAAAGGGTCAGGTTTTTGCAGTTGTGGTTAGGGTGAAGGAGTCAAAGGGTTAAGCACACACAGAGAGGCACCAAACATGTTCAACGTTTTGCCTGTTTTGTGCAATGTTGTATAGACTGGGCGGATGTGGATTGGGATGCGTAGGTGTAGGGGCAGAAAGAATGTGGGGGCGGGACGGAACATGTGAATGGGACAAAGGAAGAATGGGAGTATAATGATAATTTTAGAAAGCTGTTTAAATGCTTAAATCTCACCTTTCTTTTCAACTGTTGTAGCTATTAACTTTGTGAATTACAATATTGTACATTATTGTTTTCTTCGTATGACGGTGATGCCTTAACTATTGTTTAAGCTATTCTAGTGAATCAGAACATTGCAACCCCCCCCCCCTCTCTCTCTCTATCTATCTATCTGTCTGTCTGTCTGTCTATCTATCTGATAGTCTATCTATCTATCTCTTTGAACCCACCTTCGGATCGAAATGAAATTTTACATTCATCTCGACCTTTGCTACTACGCCTACACAAAGGTCATTGACAGAAACGTTATGAACGTAAATGCTAGAATGGCAGTTTTTGCATAATGTTCCTTCGCTGTAGTTTATGAAACAGCATTCATCACTGTCTTTTCGAAGAACTGTTACAGGCAAGTCACTTTTTATGAAGATTAAAAACTTTTCGCTAGATAAACATACTTGTAATGATGACATTGTTGCTTCTTTCTTTCTTTCTTTCTTTCTTTCTTTTTAAATCCAATTGTATAGCTTACTGCAAGCATGAATCTCGATACACTTCTTAACCTACTGGAGTTAAGATTTTCTGGATTGATAAACTGCTTATTTATTGATTCTTAGTCGTTTACAGCTCCTGATGTGCCAACTCTTGGTGTTGACAACAACACGGTGATGCTAACTGGTCGTTTGACATTTTGGCATATTATAGGATAGTTACGCAGTGCGACTGGGTTACCGACCCATCGTGGTAACGGTGCACGTAGGAATATTAGCATACGTCATCACAGCGAATAACACAAAACGCATCAATATTATATCGATAAGTAATTTGTTCGCCAACAGGACCGCTTTTCAGTTTCACTGGCAATCATTCTTTATACACTAATTAAAGATAAAATGGCAACAGTTTTCCTGTAACCTGAGCGGCCGTTAGAGAGCGAGGTGCTACAGGCTTAACTTCAATTGGGGCCATTGTTTCATCATCATCATGTGCACTGCCGCATGGCGTTGGCGATCATGGCCCTCCGTATGTATCTATCCCTTGTTGCCGCAAGCACATCTTCCACCCTCTGTGTCTTCAGCCATCCTGCAAGTCCGTCCAATATTTTTTACCTGGGTTTACCTGGTGCTCTCTTACCCTCCACCTTTCCTGTTGTGACCAGGTGCTCTAATTCCCCTTTCCTCATAAAATGGCCTATAAATGTTGCCTGCCTTTTCCTAATCTTTCATTGTTTATGAGGGCAATATCCATGTCCTCTCCTTCGCTGCTTTATCATCCTGGACATTAAAGAGGTAAATGTACCCATTATACAGCTGGGCAGGGGTAATATGTTGAAACCAGGGCAGGAGTCGAGTCATTCATTCAATCTGACAATCGTGTTCAATCGTGTTCAACTTAAGCTCGCAAGAGTGAGTGTTCCATTCCGTCCCGCCTATTACCCCACCCCAATCCTACCCGTGTATGTTAAAGCAAAGATTCATTAACTGAGCAGGGTTCAGTGTACAACTAGGTTTAATGAGACCACATCGTCATGCTTCATCTTCAGTCTCGTCTGTACAAAGATTTAACTGGAATATACTGCAGACGGAAGAGGAAGAGGAGCACGGAGAAAGCGAAGAAATAGAAGAATAGACGAATGAGAAAGAGGAATAAGAAAACCAACAGTAAACATCATCAACAACAACAACAACAGCAAGAAATAAAGACAAAATAGAACGAATAGATGACTGAACACATTTTTTACAAACCATAATGCTGCTTATACCAGTTGCCGTGGTGTAGTGGTTGGCGCAACGGACTACCGACCAGAAGGTTGTGGGTTCGAATCCCCATCAGTCCCTTCAAAATCTATTGTGAGATTTTTCGGCTCCAACTGGCTCCTACCCAGAGTTATGCGTGCTGTGGGTTCACTGGGAAGATAGGGACCACACAGTCGTGTCTGATCTACTTCACGGATGCGTTATTGAGGGTGATGTTCAAATGTTCTGACCAACACCCAAGGTCTCTTTATTTCTCGGGCCTGGTTGACATCAGGATATACTATGATTGTAAGCGTAGAGTATAGCCCTGTCACGCAGTCTCAGTCCTAGAGATGGAACTCCATAGCATCATGGTTATCATCCTCATTGTCATCATCGCATTGCAAAAAACTGTGCCAGCGTCTGTGGCCATTAAGGTGGTGTAGAAAATGGGGGGGACGGGGGAGACCCATTGTTTGTAACAATGTTTTTCCTTTTTTCCCGTGCACGGGACAAGAAGCCTGACTGAAACCATTATGTAAGTGCCCGGTGACAAAAATATTTGGCATGCACGCCCATCGAAGACAGAATATGATGACTGCAGCAACGTACCGCCTGTACAGCGTGCATATTCACATCCGAGAACAAAAATAATAAAGCATTTAATACTGAAAACCCTTGATAATCGCTCATGCATTCGTCATTCTACGTATCCCTGAACAGCTGAGAAGTCCTTTCTGATTAATGTAAGTAGTGGTTACGTCTCTGTGGGGGTACAATGAGCATAACAATGGGTAATCTATCAAAACGGGTACAATAGGCAAGAAGTTAAGACATCAGACTTTCCAGTCTCCTATTTCAGCGTAATATGCGTGCACCTCATAATGTCTGAATCTCCTTCTCGTCTGTATGCGCACAAAACATCACACAAGCATGTCAAATATCTTGTAAGACATATCAGCGTTCGGTGGCTTATGGAAACAGGAAAATACCCGGCGGGCACACATCTGTGTACACTTCCTCCAACACTCCCGCCATCTCCATTTAAAAGGCCTTACTGCTTTACGCAGGCTCAACGAGTCTGCCAGATATTCGGTTGCAGATTTAGGTTGGACGAGTATGAAATTGGGTGCTATAAACCCATCTCGAATTAACTCCCAAACGACAGCAGTGATCTGCCTATGAAGGGGGTCCCTCTTCATCCCCAATCCCTTATTTCAATAAATGATGGTCTCTATTTTAAAATCTTTACCGACCCATATGATAGAAAAGTTATCTGTATGCGCTCTTTCTCTATGCTTTTACGTTACCCACATCTAAACCGTGACCATGGCTGGGCTGGACTTTTGATCTGAAACTGACAAGGAGCCATTCCAATTCGTGATTGTTTTAATTTTTTGTCTTGATTTTGTTGTTTTTGTACTTTAAATCCTTCTTGTCTCAGAAGATTCATCGTGTGAAATAACAACAACGATAATGATAATAATAACAATAACAATTATTACTATTATTATTATAATTCTGTTTGCATAGACAAACAGCTAATGTCAAAGCATGTACACTGTACTTGACACAATAACATTTAAAAAAGAAGGGAGGGGATTACCAGGTCCACACAAAATGCAATATAATATCGTCCATCACACCAACAGATAACAACATTTCTGATTCAGAAATAGGTAATACTGACAGTACCACCAGTCCACATCACAAAGAATATTTAAATAAGAAATTTGTATACGTCTTTTATTCATACACATGCGCGCAGTCTGCTGTATAAGCGGAGAGCATGTCGCCACAATGCCGCGCCACCTTTCTCTGTTTGCAAGTGCTTTTACTTATACAGAATATTACGAAGGACTTCACTTGCCGTAGGTTCTTTTACGTGCACATAGTATATGCCGCACATGAAACCTCATCCGAAAGACTAGTACCCAGACCATCCTGTATTTGTGACCTTGAACATCAATCATTAACAGTTCTAACTTCTTTATTCCTGGCTTCTCAAATTGGACTTATTATCAAAGTTTGTTAAATACACACACACACACACACACACACACACACACACACACACACACACACACACAACACACACACACACACACACACACACACACACACACACACACACACGCACGCACACACACGCACGCACGCACGCACACACAATATGTATATATAAACACATATCTACTATATACATCATCATCATCATCATCATCAAGTGCCTTGCCGCATGGCATTGGCGATCATGGCCTTCCATCTGTTTCTATCCCTTGTTGCCTCAAGCGCCTCTTCCACCCTCTTTGTCTTCAGCCACTCTGCAAGTCCGTCCAATATTTTTTTCCCTCGGTCTACGTGGTGCTCTCTTTCCCTCCACCTTTCCTGTTGTGACCAGGTGCTCTAATTCCCCTTTCCTCATGAAATGGCCTATAAATGTTGCCTGTCTTTTCCTAATCTTCCTTATCAATGATCTTCCTGTGTTTGCCTCCATCAAGACAGTCTGATTTGTTTTTTTTTTGCTGTCCATAGAACTCTCAACATTCTTCTTAGAATCCACATCTTGGCTGCCTCAATCTTGTTCTGGCTTTGCTTGAAATGACCGTTCCCAGGTACTTAAACTTATTAACCAGTGTCAAGGTTGTGCCATTTGCTGTTATTTTGCATGAGGGGATTTCATGTTTTTTACTGATCACCATGACTTCAGTCTTCCTGCTGTTTAGTTCCAACCCCTTACCTTTGCTTTCTATTTCTAGTACATGTATATTCACAAGGTTTTGTAGGTCCTTTTCATTTTCTGCAATTAGCTCGGTGTCATCTGCGTATCGAAAATTGTTTATCATTTTTCCTCCAACCTTTAATCCAGGGTCTTCCTCTAGGTTTCTCATGATGTTTTCACTGTAAAGTGAAAACGAATCTGGTGACAAAACAAAACCTTGTCTGACTCCTCTTTTGATATTTTGGAAAGAGCTTATATCGTTTTCTATTCTCATTGCAGCTGTTTGTTCCCAATACATATTTCTGATTATCCGTATATCTTTTCCATCAATATTGAGTCTTTCTAGTTGGTTGATCAATTCTTCATGTCTTACCCGATCGAAAGCCTTGGTATAATCAAGAAAGCATAAATATAAATCCTTATTCATCTCGACTGACCTCTCTATGATAGTTCTTAGGATGTATATGGCATTAATAGTTCCTTTCCCTTCCACAAATCCACACTGTTCTTCTGTTATTTCTCTTTGATTCTATTCCTTGTCCTCATCATGATTATTCTTAATAGGATTTTTGTTACATGACTCATCAGGCTGACTGTGCGATGGAGTTCGCATTCTATAGCCCCTGTCTTCTTTGGAAGTGCAATGAAAATTGATTTTGACATATCTTTGGGAATTTTTTTAGTGTCATAAATTTCATTTAGGAGGACTGTTATTTTTTCAATACCAAATTCCTCCAGGGCTTCAACCATCTCTGTAGTAATGTTGTCTGGTCCTGGGGCTTTTCTTGGTTTCATCTTTTTCAGTGCTGCTCTAACTTCATCTTTCATTATGGATGGTCCTTCAACGTTCTTTCTTATAATGTATTCTTCGTTTCTGTCATCTTCAAAAAGGTCTTTAATGTACTCTCCCCATTTGTCTAATATTTTGTCTTTTTCCATGATAAGCGTACCATCTTTCGAGTTTAAGCGAGCAGTTGATGTGCATGTATTTTTCCTGTGGACAATTTCTTCAGTTCGTCTGTACATACCCCGAGGATCCATTTTGTGTCGGTCTTCTATTTCTTTGCATTTTGTTTTCAGCCAAACTTCCTTAGCTTCATTGCACCTATTCCTGATTTTTTTGTTTATCTTCCTGTACATCTCCTCGTTTCTCTTTGCCTTCCTCCGTTCCTCCATCAAGCCCAAAATTTCTGTTGTCATCCAGTTCGTTTTTGCTTTTCTATCTGTTTTAGGGATTTGTTCACAAACTTTTTTATCGAATTTCTATACTTTGTCCATTGTTCCTCACTGTCACCAACGTCTTCTAGAGCACTGAATTTGTTTTGAACATATACGTTAAATTTTTTACGTATCATTTCATCTGTCTTTAAGGATCCAAGATTTAGTCTGATGTTGCTTTTGATTGTTTCCTTTTCCTCAATTTCAGCCTAAATCTTCCCACTACAGGATTGTGGTCACTGTTGCAGTCCGCACCCGGTAGTGTTTTTGCTGACAGTACAGAATTTCTAAATCTTTTATTGATCAGGATGTAGTCAATCTGATTTTTGGTATTATCTCCTGGACTCATCCAAGTCCATTTTTTTCTATTACTAGAATTAGGCTGCTCAAACCAAGTGTTTCCTACTATGAACTTAGACATCTGTGCCCATTCTACAAGTTTCCCTCCACTTTCATTTTGTGTACCAAAGCCATGAGATCCAATTATATCCTCCTCCCTATCCTGTCCTACTTTAGCATTAAAATATCCCATTATTATTGTAACTTCTTGTGATTTACATTGGGCCTTGGCCATCTCTAATACCTTGTAAAAGTTGTAAATGTCTTCCTGAGTACTTGCGGATGTTGGTGCATATACCTGAACGATGTTGATATCAAATGGCCTGCCAACCAATTCAACCAGAAAAACTCTGTCGGACATAGCCCAGCACCCCCTATCTGCTTTTGATTTTTTCCTATCCATTACGATGCCTACTCCTCTTTCATGTGAGTTTCCACCAGAATATATTACATTGTACTGTATGCTCTCCAGATGTTATCACGCCTGCTTCCTTCCATCTCACTTCCCCTGGTACTAAAATACTAATGTTAAGCCCTTCTATTTCCATTTTGATATTGTCTAATTTACCTCTTTGCAACAATGTTCTTACGTTCCATGCTGCGATTTTGGTATTTATAGATATATGGGCTGTGTGCAGATGACGTCACTTCTCGTCAGGAGGAGTTGTCTTTCCATCCTACGGTGTTCGTTGCGTCGAGAGTCCGCGAAACGTTCAGAGTCGGTTCCATACTTCTGCTCGGTTTACCACGTTGGCGCCAACAGGAAAATATTCATGAATGAAGAGTGGAAATTGAATAGTGAGAGATGGTGAACAGCTGTTGTGCGAAAGGATGTCACAAGATCGGGAAAACGTTTCTTTTCGATTCACGCAGTCTTGAGAGATAGATCTACTTTCGCTTTTGATCTCTTTCCCGCGAACCTTCTGAGTTGTCTGCCGCAGATGGTTAGCTGCGGGCATAGCGTTTGAGATGTAAATGTGTTTATGTATCGTAGTTTCGTCTTCTTTTCAGTCACTGATGAATGAATGGTGCGTGTAAATTACTTGATGTAAACAAAGAATTATTTTATCTGCAGATTTGCGTCCTAGCTTTCAGTTGTTTGACTAGATGCTATTCTGTACGCAGAACACTGAAACCATTTTGTTTCTATTTCAAGTGTGTGTGTGTGGTGTGTGTGCGTGGTGCGTGCGTGCGTGCGTGCGTGCGTGTGTGTGTGTGTGTGTGTGGTGTGTGTGTGCGTCCGCGCTGCACGTGTTTGTGTGTAAGTGTTTGTGTGTGTGTGTGTGTGTAACTAAAATGTTTCCAGAGATTCCAAGACCTGAAAATTTTGTTCCTCCTATCACCACCCATATCCCACGCCTGCAAAATACAATCACAATTCATAACTTTCTTTCTTTCTTTTTTTTTTTTTTTTTTGGGGGGGGGGGGGGGGATCATTTGCGTATTTGAGTGCTTAACCGCAATCTTTCATTTGATCTAGAAATGGGTGAAAATTAATAAATTGATAAATCCAGAATCCAAGTGTGTGTGTGTGTGTGTGTGTGTGCGCGCGCGCGCGCGCGCGTGCGTGTGTGTGTGTATTCGTGTGTGTGTGTGTTATCAAGAAGTTTACATACTCCTGCAGCTCTAGCAGCACTCAAACCTTGCCATAACTGGAAAAGTTATAAAATTTAGCTGCAGTAAAACCACACACACACACACACCACACACACACAACACACACACACACACACACACACACACTTGGTTCACACATGTATGGGGTCTCTCGCTTTCCCTCGCGCGTGCGCGCACAACACAATATACATGCATACAAGTGCGTGCGCACGCGCACACACACATACCCAAGAATGCACGCACGCACGCACACACACACACATGCATGACTCGTGGAGAAAACACCGAAAGCAAAAATGAAAGGATGAACAGAGCAATGTGCACAACTGCATGAAGCATACTTAGCTGCAACAACCACATTCTGACAATCCATCAGGTCTTAACGTCCAAATGTCACGGACCCAGCCGGAAACGAACAGCAGATATGCCTTCAGACTTTTTGTAAGCCCTGAATTCGTCTGTTGTGTAGGCGCTGGTCCCATAAACAAAATAATTGACGATGCTGATGTAGTTTATAGCAGGGAGATTACCTGGATGCGCAGACCACGACTGTTTAGGAATATCATAAGGATCAACTCCATCTATATCCAAAATTTTAAATGATACCTATGTCTCTCCTTTTCATGGAGTTTTTCTGCGTATTTCAATGCCAAGGGCGCTTGCTTTCGCTCTGTGGCGTCCATGCCTACAGCCGTCGCGTACCGTAGGGAAGGGAAGGAACTCCCGATAACTTGTCGAACTGCACACAGCCCATTGAAACTTCGTGACATGACCCTCGCTTCTGTACGTGTAAATATCTATATCACAGTAAATATCTATATCACAACTGTACGTACATGTCGCGGTAACGACTCAATCTCCTGTTATGACTTTTCCATTCCGATAATTTTCAATAGTTCCCTTTCATCACGATCGCTAGATTCGATGGCCTTCCACCTAAGCGAACTTGTACTGTCGTCATTTGCTGAAAATGAAATAGATGTACAGTGGAAACCATTTATAACAGGACCGGTTATAACAGGAATCCGGATATAACAGGGCTTTTTTCAATCCCCATTTTT
This sequence comes from Monoplex corrugatus, assembly GCA_030674185.1. NCBI lineage: Eukaryota > Metazoa > Mollusca > Gastropoda > Littorinimorpha > Ranellidae > Monoplex > Monoplex corrugatus. The sequence goes on from JAPXFY010000014.1 coordinate 73,628,206, forward strand.
TCTTCCTCTTTGTCTCTATTAAAACTTATCGGCAATACAGGAACAAGAGGGCTCGATCGGTTATAGCAGGGATGCCGAGACAGGCTCTGCAGCAGAAAGGCCTAGGCCTAGACTCAGCACGCCACGCAGTAGGCCTAGATCTAGATCTAGGCTAGCCTTGGTATACTGTGTACTGTACACTGAAAGAACGCTTCGCAATGCGAGCGTGATGCGCGCGCAAGCGTGTAGGCCTGAGGCCACTGAGTCAGTGACTGACTGCGCCATCATTCAGTTTGTAAGCTTACTGCACACTTACACCAGACCAGATCTAGGCCTAGATCTACTGTTTATCTTTCTATTTTCTTAGCTTTCTTGCTGATTCTGATTCTATTGCTATTGCTCATAATGGCCACCGCTGACAACAAACGTAAAAGAAAATGCCTTTCAATTGAGAAGAAATACGAGATCATCCAGGCTGTCGAGAAAAAGCAAGCATCGCTCGCAGAGATTTGCCGTCAGTTCGAAATTCCACAGGGATAGTTGATCAGTCCTTATTTCCCTTGATATCTGATATAACAGGGATTTTGATTTGGTCCCATC
>JAPXFY010000014.1:73631284-73643784 GCA_030674185.1 Monoplex corrugatus
TTTCCTCTTCTTCTCCTTCTTCTTCTTCCTCTTCTTCGTCTGCTTCCTCTTCTTCATCTGCTTCTTCTTCTTCATTTTCTTCTTCTTCTTCTTCTTATTGTTGTTGTTGTTGTTGTTGTTATTATTATTATTATTATTATTATTATTATTATTATTATTATTATTATTATTATTATCATTATTATTATTATTACACTATCGTGTTATCATTATTGTTATTATCGTTTCGTTATCATTCATTCATTTATATATTTTGTTGTTCTTGTTGTTGTTGCAAAGTGGATGGTTAATAGGTGGTTCTTTTGAATTAGTTTGGGATTGCTCTGTCGGTTGCCTAGTTTTGTTTTCATTGCATGCATTGAGACTGTCTGTCTGTCTGTCTGTCTGTCTGTCTGTCTGTCTGTCTATCTGTCTGTCTGTCTGTCTGTCTTTGTCTCTGTCTCTGTCTCTCTCTCTTATTAATACAAATATTTTACTCGATAAATTATAGAGATTTGCAGTCAAAAAATAATGTTCAAATGCTGGTGGTGGAGAAAAACGGAAATGAATATCACCTGGAAATTTACTGGCTTGATCGGTTTCAGTTTTAAAAGTGCTGGAGGTTTGAGGTGAGGGTGGGGTGGGAGTGGGGGTGGAAGAGCAACTCAGGTCATAAACATTGTGCTTTATCACGAGGACCAGATCTGTCTTTCGCCTGTTTGCCCTCGTCATCGGAAGCTCGCTTCGTCTATTTTATCTGTCTATCTGTCTGTCAGTCTGTCCAGCCACAACGCACATGGCATCCTCGGCTACGTTCCCAGGTCGTTTATGTAACAAGAAGTAGATTATTGCTACATTCTTGTTGGAATCGGTATCCGTGAATGGGTTCGTAGTTCTGGTCGCAGGCGCGCTGTGGATAAGCGTAGGTCTTCAGTGGTTTTCAGGACAAAGATTGAATTAGAACGCTTACTTAACAAGCAACTAAAGGCATACTGTTTGTTGTTTTTGCAAATAAGGAGATAAAATTTGAATAATGGTTTCTTAATTAATTTACGGCACAATCGTGTTTGCTGTTGTTGTTATTGTTGCTATTGTCAGTTGTTGTTGCTGTTGTTTTCTTGTTGTTCTTTTCTTTTTTTTAAATTTATTTATTTATTATTATTATTTTTTGTGTGTGTCGTTACTGTTGCTCTTCTTTGTGTGTGTACTTTGTTGTTATTGTTTCGGTGTATCGAGGTATTTTCTTTTTCGCGTTTAAAGAAAAAGAAAGAAAAAGAAAAAAAGAATTGATAGGAAGTGGAAAGGGATTGCTATGGGCAGGAGGCGAAAAAGAAAGATTTAAAGAGAAGCATGGCTCCAGCTTTGAACGAGATAAGATGGAAACGGCAGCTTTTGACGTCCTTTCGCTTTTCATTTTGTCGTAGTTGTACATATTGTGCCTGTATGTATGGTTGTTATTGGTTTTACACTTGCTGCTGCTGCTGCTGTTACTCATTTGCTATCGTCATCGTCATTGTTTGTGTTGTTGTTGGGGTGGTGATGGTAGAGGTGGTAATGATAATGATCATTGGTGATCGTGGGTGATGTTTCAGTTTCAGTTTCCCAAGATGACGTCTCCGTGTTCAGAATGCATTCCATATGCACTAATGTCACAATTGCCATGTGATGGCGATCATGGCACAAGCCTTAAGCCTGCACATAAACCCATGACCTGGCCAGTCCCTGAGGTCCTATCTAGTCTACGTTTTACTTAGCCTACATTTTCTAGTACTTTATCAATCTATCACTGGAACAATCCTGGTTACATGTAAATGATCTGTCTATCTTTGTACCTCATCTTCAAGGACCAGAACAGATAAACAAAATAAAACAAATAATTAAAGATCTGGATCACAACACAACTAGCTACTCAGCGTAAACTTGTCTCACATCACAGACAGCATCCACCCCTCCTCCCCAGTTGGTGATGTTTAGTCAGCTGATTGGTTTGTTGGTTAATTGGTTGATTAGTTGGTTGACTGGTTGACTGGTTTGATTGTACTTGGTTGATTCCTTCCTGCGCTGAGTGGTAGGTTGGTCGGTTGTTGTTGACATTTCGCTGTTTTCATTGTTATTCCAATACTGCTCAGATTGTTATTGTTATTGTTGTTTAAAGCCCAGCTGACTGCGTAGAGCCAGATCAGGCCTATAACTAGTTCAAAACATCCGCAATACTTCAACAGGAAAAAAAAAGGAAAAGAAAATTAGATACACCTATCAATGCATTCGTGCACATAATCTAAGGAGATGCCCCAGCGTTGACCATTCCGTCAATTTATCGCACAAGGGGATTTTTAAAAAAAACAACTGAATACCAATTTATACATAACTAAGGACTGCATATCTCACCTCCCTAGAGTCAAAAATGCTTTTAATACATGTACCCAATTATCAGTCCTAAGCGAAAGTACATAAGATTTCATCGAATGCATACAGGTGAATGCACCAGCAAGGTAGAAAATAATAGGAAGAAATGACAGAAAGCAAAGGGGGAAGACAGAAACAAAGAGAGTGACAAAAAAGAAGAAATTTCAAGCACAAAATTTCCAGAAGGCAGGGATACTGTTTATACTGAAGAGCCCCCGGCATCCCCATGGGGGCAAGTGAAAATTCTTCAAGTACAGAGACTCACTCACTCACTCACTCACTCACTCATTCACTCACTCACTCACTCACTCACTCACTCACTCACTCACTTCATTAGCTATTTTTGTTTTCTCCAGAATCTTCAAACTCAAAATTCAATTCTCTCAATGGAATTTTCAGCGATGTGATCCGTAATTCCATCGAATGTACAAGCAAAAATGTAATGCAGATCAGCATTGGGTGACTTCGTTCTTGTTTACTTTTTTACATTGTTAATCTTTTCGGTCCAAATAATCGATTGTGTAAATCTAACCTTATGCTCAGGAATCATGCACGAGAGTGGTGGCTATGTGATTTAATCTGGGTCAAGACCTACTGATAAAGATCGACAACTTCTTGTGGACCCTTTGTTTTGCTTATTTGAGACCTTGACCTTTGACCAGCATTAATGAAACTTACAGAATTGAATTGTTATTTAGTGGCACGCATTTACTCGAAATCAAATTAAGATAATAATGATGGACTGTCTTGTTATTCAATAGCACGCACTCGCTCTAAATCAAGTTAAGATAATAATGATGGACTGTCTTGTTATTTAATAGCACGCATTTCACTCTAAATCAAGTTAAGATAATAATGAGGGACTGTCTTGTTGTTTAATAACACGCATTTATTCTTTGTCAAGATAACAATGATGGAATGTCCTGTCGGTTCTACAGAGGAATGGGGTCTTCAGCACTTGGTGTGGATCATCATGTGCGATAGAAGGGGGCACATAATCTTCCATAGGCACTACAGGGAAAGGAATCCTACAGCTTTGTTTTCTACTTCCACCGGTCCATCTTCTGCTCAATAGCTGCTGTTTGGTGTTGTTCAGATGTAATTGTGCCCTGCTGTCACCAGCATGCATTGTTGCAGGCAGTATCTTCCAGATTTTAGTGTTGATGTCGCAGCCGTTGAGATTCAGAGCATCCTTGTATCGCGACCAGGAAGACTACTATAGTGACACAAGCCAAGCGGAGGTAAGTCGTTTTTCGGCCCTGATTGGCTTCTTGGAGTTTGCTACGAACTCACTGGGAAGACTAGGATCATCATCATTATGTGCCCTGCCACATGGCGTTGGTGATCAAGGCCCTCCATATGTAGCCTATCTATCTCTTGTTGCTGCAAGCACATCTTCCACCCTCTCTGTCCTCAGCCACTCTGCAAGTCCGTCCGATATTTTTTCTCTGGGTCTACCTGATGTTCTCTTTCCCTCCTAGGATCACACAGTCGAATCTCATCCATTTTACGGATGCATCTCTGAAAGTGTTGCTCAGATTTGCTGATCAGCACTGTAGGTGTCGTTATCTCTCGGGCCTGGTTGACCCCCAAGACATGATAATAAGCGTGGTAGACTACAGCCCTGACACGCAGTTTCAATCCTGAATGAAGGAACTTCATAGTATCGTGATCTACATCCCCATTACCGTGAAGTCATTAACCCTTTAACTCCTGCACCCTGTCTACCAGAATCCTGCATTGTCAACCATCACAGGAAGCTGGTAGACAGGGTGAGGGAGTCAAAGGGTTACGTTTTTGCAGTTGGTGAACAGCATGCGGGAGTCAAAGGGTTAATCATCATAGCATCGCTAAAAATTGTCCAGATTCCACGTGACCTCAGTTTTAGTTTTCTCTACCGTTGACATGCCTGAGGCATGTCAGGTTGGAGTCTTTGGATGTCAATGGTTCATTGGGGCTATCGTTGGAGGACTCTGATTGTACTCTCTTTACCGGTAAGTCTCACTCACCTTGGCTGCGTGACTGAACGTTTACTGTTGTTAGTAGGGGGCTTAGTAGGTGGTGTCTTTAGTAATTTGGATCAGAACAAGTAGTGTTCAACTTTTTTAAAAACTTTTTTATTCATTTTTTGTTTTACAACAAACGGACATCTAACACACAATGTGGCAACAAAAAATGACAACAACAACAAATAAATTTTGCACACTTGAAAAGACAATGTTGAGACATGAACTCCACATAGTATACAGAATATACATGATGATGTGTTCAACTCCACTTAAGTGATCCAGTAGCTTTGCATGGTCTCCACCGGTGGGTGACCCCATAGTGGCTTGACATCTCTGGCTCCCATGGGCTTCTTCACTCTGGGACTTCAACCGAACGGTCTTTGGGTTGGTTGTGTTCCGGGGGCTAGTTGGTAGAGCCATGGGCTCAAGGTCTGATATCTTGAGTTCAGTCCCAGTCTGCAACATTAAAAACTGGCCTGTTCACTGCCCATCTTAATGTTTCCATCATTCTAGTGGTGTCAACTTAGCGTTTGATAGGTCCCTTTTCCCTTTTCTCCGTTTCAAGACCTTGCCAGAGCAGAGGGTTTTGTGCAGGCTCAGAAATATGTCAGATAATTGCTGGCGGATTTGGGTGGAGTGCATCTGGAGCTGTCCGAGCGCAGTGAATCCCTCTTGAAATAACTCCAATGTGTTCCAGAGATCCGGAATGAGCACCACTAAGGCTGAGCAGAAGCTAAGACAGATGAAAAATAAGTTGAAATCCTCGGTCAGATTACCCAGTTGTCTTCAGCTAAATATTATCACTTTTTTTCTCCTGTCATCATCATTATCATGTGCCCTGCCGCATGGTGTTGGCGATCATGGCCCTCCACATGACTCCATCCCTTGTGGCTGCACCACCCTTTCTGTTCTCAACCACTCTGCAAGTCCGTCCAATATTTTCTCCCTCGGTCTACCTGATGTTCTCTTTCCCTCTGGCTTTCCTGTTGTGACAAGGTGTTCTAATTCCACTTTCCTCATAACATGGCCTATAAATGTTGCTTGTCTTTTCCTAATCTTCTTTGTCAATGATCTTCTCGTCTCTGCCTCCATCACGGCTGTCTCGTTTGTTTTCTTTGCTGTCCATGGAACTCTCAACATACTTCCTAGAAACCACATTTCGGCTGCCTCAATCTTGCTTGTTGATTGTCCACGCCTCACAAACGTATAGCAGTATCGGTTTTATATAACATTCAAGAACTCTCTATCCTATCCTGGTCCAAATGCTGAACCGTTCTAATCATACTTTGTTACCACTTGTTGAAAGGTATTTATGAACAAAATTTGATAAACAAAAAAAGGTCCATTCATATACTGCTCAGACATCTTTCATTCGAATATCTTCCGATAACAGGAAGCACGTTGCAGGCGCGAGTGATGATTTCATTTGTTGCTTTTGTCATAACAAGGCCTCTTTCCAGGACTGGGTGGGGAGTTGTTTGCCCTGTGCCTCAACTATGAACGTGGAGGACAAAGTGGATCGTGCTTTCCTAGGCCTCTACCCTTTGAACTGTCCAACATGAATGGCCCAACGAGTAGGCGAGGCTACCGCAGGCATAGGCCGTTACGGATGCCTGAGGCACGCAAGACAACCGTCCGACGGAATGCAGTGATCAGTTATTTTATTACAAATGGCAGATCGACTGAATGTATGGCTGTATCATGGCTGGGTCTCTGGGTGGGTGGGTGGATGTGTGTGTGTGCATGTGTGTGCGGGGTGGGTGGGGGGTGGGGGGTGGGGGATGGATGTGTGTTTATGTGTGTGTATGTGTGTGTGGGGTGGGTGGGTGGGGGATGGATGAGTGTGTGTATGTGTTCGTGTGTGTGTGTATGTGTGTGTGTGCGCGTGCGTGTGTGTATACATGTGCGTGCGTGTGTGTATGTGTGCGTGGCTATATTGACACACACACGATATATATATATATATATATATATATATATATATATATATATATATATATACATATATATATATGTCTGTGTAGCTCGTATATATGTATACATACATACATATATAATATATATATATATATATATATATATATACATATATATATACATATATAATACATACATACATATAGATAGATGGATAGATACATATAGACATATATAGATATAGATATAAATATAGATATTGTGTGTGTGTGTGTGTGTGTGTGTGTGTGTGTGTGTGTGTGTGTGTGTGTGTGTGTGTGTCTGTGCGCGCGCGCGTGAGTGTGGGTGTGAGTGTGTGTGAGCGCGCGTGTGTGTATTTGCGCATGTGTGTTTTTGTCCATGTTTGTGTGTGTACCAGAGTATGCATGCATGTGTATTTGTGTCAGTGTGTGCATTTGTATCTTTGTGCGTGTGTGTGTGTGTGTGTCTGTGTGAAGTTTTCTGCTTGCATGTGTACATGTATGTGTGTGTGCTTTTTGTGTATGTCTTTGTGCGAATGATCAGTGTGTGCGTGTGTACGTATGTGTGCCTATGTGTTTGTATGTGTGTGTGTGCGCGCGCGTGTGTGTAAGACACAGTGACAGTGACAGTGAGAGAGAGAGACAGACAGACAGACAGACAGAGACAGAGACAGAGACAGAGATACAGAGATACAGAGACAGATAGACAGAAAAAGTGGGCGGAGGTGGGTGGATGGGAGTTTGATGTTGATTTTTGTCGTTTATGCTTGATGGTTTTGTTATTTTTAAAACACGTGTTGGTTGACAGAGTTGTATAATTCTTAACCACAGCATCAGTAATAACAACGACGGTGATGCTAACAGGAATATATCACAGGCAACAGCAGCAGCAGGAACACCAACAACAACAACCACAACAACAATAATACAATAATAATGATAGTGATGACGGCAACGATGGTAACTACGATAGTGTTAATGCTGATGACGACAATGCCGATTATGGCGATGATGATGATGATGATGACGACGATGGTAACGACGATGATGATGACGAAGCCGATGATGACGTTAACGATGATGACGAGGGAATCACACATCTTGCAAACTAACTAATCAAAACAATCACACGCACACCTACACACAGAGACACTAACACACAGACACACACAGACCACACAGACACACACACACAGACACACACACACACACACACACACATACAGACAGAAACACACACACACATATGCACACACTCACACACACACACACACACAACACACACACACAAGCACACACACACATACACACACACACATCCACCACCACCACCCCACACACACAAACAAACACACACACACGCACACACACACAACACACACAACACACACACACACACACACACACACACACACACACACACACACACACACACACACACACACACACACACATACAGTAGGCCTGAACGTATGAGTACGTGCGTATTAGTGTTAGTGTTAGTGTTAGTTGTTGTTAGTGTTAGTGTTAGTGTTAGTATTAGTGTTCGTGTTCGTGTTAGTGTGTGTGTGTGTGTGTGTGTGTGTGTGTGTGTGTGTGTGTGTGTGTGTGTGTGTGCGTGCGTGCGTGTGTGCGTGCGTGCGTGTGTGTGTGTGTGTGTATGTGTGTGTGTGTGTGTATGTGTGTGTGTGTTTGTACGAATGTGTGCATGTGAGTGTGTTTCTGTATGTATGTATGTGGATGTGAATAAGTCCAAGAAAATGTAACACTGCAATGAATGAATGAATGAATGAATCTATGTATCTACCTATATATCTATCTATGTATCTATCTATGTATCTATCTATCTATGTATGTATATATGTATGTATGTATGTATATATGTATATATGTATGTATGTATGTATCTATCTATCTCTCTGTCTGTCTGCCTGCCTGCCTGCCTGCCTGCCTGTCTATCTGCCTGTTTGTCTGTCTGTCTGTCTGTCTTTCTGTCTGTCTGTCTGTCTTCCTGTATTTCTTTATATCTGTTTATATGTCAGTTTGTCTGTCTGTCTGTCTGTATGTCTATTTAATATTTATTTATTCATTTATTTAGATAAAACAGATAATAAAGCAGAACAGACAACTGTCTTGTTTAATCAGCCTGTTAAATACTCGTATTTCAACACTAAGGTCCTTCTCGCTTTCACACTGAAAATCATGATCCACAACAAAATCATAAACATCTCTCAGTCAGCTGGCCACGTTTTCCATGTGAATCCGAACCTACTCACTATCCTTCCACCAGATCTCTCCATCTGTCTATCTAGTATTAGTATTAGTATCAGTATTGTTTAACCCTTTGACTCCCGCACCCTATCTGCCAACTGCAAAAACTTAACCCTTTGACTCCCACACCTATCCACCAGCTTCCTGTCAATCCCAATAGCAAGTGTGAATGGCTTCATAGAACAATGGACCAGCAAGGCTCTGTCTATCTACCTACCTACCTACCTACCCACCTACCTACCTGTGTGTGTGTGTGTGTGTGTGTGTGTGTGTGTGTGTGTGTGTGTGTGTGTGTGTGTGTGTGTGTGTGTTGGTGGTGGTGGTGGTAATCTCTCTCTCTCTCACACACACACACACACACACACACTCTCTCTCTGTATGTGTGTGCGTGCGTGTGCATGCGTGCGTGTACTGAAAACTGTCAGAACTGAGACCAGAGCTGACACAAAGCTTTGAAGGAGGAGAGTGAGGGGAGAGTGAGTGTAGGGTGAAGAGTGGAAAGAGAAGGGGGTAAAATCGTTGCAGCGAGGCATCTGCCGTGGTCTAAGGGGAACAACTCTTTTGATACAAAGACATCCCCCACCTTTGCACCACAACTGAAGATCATGTCTTCAACAGTCTTTTTGGATATAAGCCTGAAAGTGTAAGGAGTCGAACTATGATAAGTGCTGAATTTGGTGTCTGAGAATCTAGAATGGTTTATTAAACAAAGGGAATCTTGTCCGTCGAATAATCAGGAACCAGAAAATACGAAAATAGAATCAGAACGCGTATTGAATATAACCAGATAAGACAGGCGCAAATTTTCGGCCAACTGGCCTTTGTCAAGCATGAATGTAAGATCACAAACAAACAAGCAAACAAAAATACAAAAATTAGGAGAAAAAACCTGGAGCTTTCCTGCTGCTACGTCCAGTGGGAGAAGAGGACTAAAATGAAATAATGTCTTTGTGATGAATGATAAGAAATGAGGAGACGGGAGGCAATCGCACTAGTTTTGAATGTCGAATAATCAGCAAACTTTCCTGGCGTTGACAGCCGACAAGAGATGACGGAAGAGTCGAAGTATCCAGAAGTGTGGTCGTGATATTGAACAGTTGCATGGATGTAGTACCTGCAGGTATTTAGGCGTTGCAGAATGCAGGCTGGGTGGTTCTATGGCAGAACAGTAGGTTCAAGATTTGACATCTCGAGTTCGATCCGAGCCGGAACATTAATAACTGATAAATGACCTGTTCGCTGCCAGTTTTGATGTTTCCATATCTTGGTAGTGATAGCTTGTGTTTCATAGATCTCTTTCCTCCTCCCCTGCCCCCTCATTTAATGTTTCCATCACTTTGGTGGTAATAGTTTGTGTTTCATAGGTCTTTCTCTCTCCCCCCCCCCCTCAATTATCCATTTTAAGAGCTTGCCAGTGCATCTGTTGTTTTGCGCAGGCTGAGGAGTCTGCCAGGCTAATGCTGGCAGATTTAGGTGGAGTTCACATCAGATCGTCCGAGTGCGATGACTCCTCTTTTTCAAACGCCAAACTCAACACTCCGCCTACAATATTGCAGTAAAAGAGCATTGACAGTTCTGTTTGCAGCTTGAAACATTTTCTGACGAACATTGAGCCCTTTCGTGAACTATTTCCTCTAGTACGATGCCCTCTAGCAGTCGGCTGGCCGAGCTGTAAGTAAAATGAACGGCCTTCGCGCTAAGCGGAGAGGAGTTACGGCAAAACTGTGAAAGTGAGACGGTTGGATATTTTGAGGCAACTGAAATGTAGTTTCTAAGAACAATGTTGAGAGTGCTATGGACAGCAAAGAAAACAAACAAGACAGTCTTGAAGGAGGCCGACACAAGAAGATCATTAATAAAGAAGATTAGGAAAAGACAAGCGACATTTATAGGACAATTATATGAAGCAACGGTAATTATAACACCTGGTCACAAAAGGAAAGCTAGAGGAAAAGAGAACACCAGGTAGACCCAGCGAGACAATATTGGACGGACTTGCAGGGTGGCTGAGGACAGAGAGATAGATTCATGCGGAGGGCCTTGATCGCCAACGGCCTGCGGCAGGGCACAGGATGATGATGATGACTGAAGGGAACATCAAAGCGAAAGTAAACGTCACCAGTGATGACACTTTTGCCTTTCGATGTTTTGATGTATTACAAGAAGTCTGAGAACTGGTCAGGAAAGAAAATATCTGACTTTGTTTTGTTGTTTGTTTGTTGTTGTTGTTGTTTTTTTTTGGGGGGGGGGGGTTGTTGGATTTTTTCGGAGGTTGGGAAAAAATATTCACAGCGTTGAGGATATATAAGAATTGTATGAACAAATTCAAAAGATGTACGTAGAAATGGAAAATCGATACTTTTGACAACAGCAAAGGATCAGATGGTGTCAGAGAGACTGATGGCAAAACCACCTCCATGGCACAGGTGTGGAAAATTGTTTTGTAGACAAGATGGGACTGTATGTATAGTCGGTATGTGGTAGGTGTAATAGTATTGGTCAATGGAATATACTGAATGTTCATGTAATATAGAGTAACAGCAGGTACGTTGTAAAAGCCCAAAGAGGGGCGAAATATGATTGTCTCCCTCCCTCACGGTGGTACGAAAAAGCATAAACAAAAACAAGAAAACAAAACAGACCTTTCGCTCGACATATACACCGCCTGGTTTGTAACACAAAACGAAACAGAAACCTTTGCAGAAGACAACGTTGTAATACGAAAAATAAATCAAATAAACCACCAACAACAACAATGACAACAATAACGACACGTGATAAAACTAAAAATGCTGGGGATTGGGAGCAGCCTAGATGACCCTCCCAGAGCGCCCTGCTAATTAGTATTAAGGTCACGCCCCCCTCCCCTGTGGGGATGCCGGGGGTTCTTTCAGTATTAATAGTATCCCTATCTTCTGGATATTCTGTGCTAGAAATGTTCTCTACTCTATCAATCTCTTTTTTTTTTCTATGCCTTGTTCCTTTGGTTTCTGTCATTTCTTCCTATCATTTTCTGCCTCGCTGGTGCATTCACCTGTATGCGTTCGATCAAGTCTTACGTACTTTCTCTTAGGATTGATAATTGGGTACATGTATTAAGTGCATTTTAGGGAAATGAGATATGCAGAAGCAATTTTAGATAATTTAGGCCCGTTTATATATATATATTAACGTCCTTGGTTACGTTTACATTTGTATTCAGGTATGTTTTTTAAATCCTCTGTGTGATAAATTGGACGGAGTGGTCAATGCCAGGAGCATCTGCTTAGATTATGTGCGCGAATGCATTGATATGTGTACTTAATTTTCTTTTCTTTTTTTCTCCCCCCTGTTGAAGTATTGTGGATGTTTTGAAATGGTTATAGCCGTGATATGACTCTACGCGTTCGGCTGGGCTTTAAACAAAAACAATTAAGTCACGGTCCTTCAGGCGGAAGGTTCTTATGTTCCCAAAACAAGTGACACGTTTCGTTCTGTGTAGATCTCGTCGGACCTATGCCAGGGATAGGATGAGGAAAGGGGGGAATCCATAGACATTATGTAGATAGAGCCACCTAAGCCTACATTAGCAAAACTCCTCTGAACTGTAGAGATAGTTAACTGCTAACAGAGCTCGAAGTGAAGGTAAAAGAAAAGTACTGTTGTTATAAAAGGAAATGATTGTTGCTCAGTGGTAGTGATGTATGGGTGTGTCTGTCGCTTTTGTATCACGGTTGTGTACTTTGTAGTGGAGTCAATAGGTACTTGAGGTTATAAAACGGTTAGTCTCATAACGGATCTGTATCTCAGCTGTGGCGAGTCTTGGTACCATAATTCCCCTTTCTCGTAACACGGCAAGAAGCGAGAAGGATGTTTCAACACAGAGCGCTTTAATTGTTCCTTTTTGCAGACTGTAAGG
>JAPXFY010000014.1:73646284-73711284 GCA_030674185.1 Monoplex corrugatus
TCGTCTTACGATGACGTTACAAATAACAGTCATGACACTTTTGTGGATTCTTGTTGTTATTGTTGCTGATGTTCAAGTTTATGTAACCGTTCCATAAATTTCACTTTTTTTACTGTTCTAATGTTTTGTACGCTGAACTACGATTAAAAACACAAACAAAAAAAACAAACAAACAAATAAACAAACAAACAAACAAACAAACAAACAAACAGACATATTCCAACTTCTGATCTCGACATTATTAAGCAGCAATTCCTTTCACAACTGTGTCAGGTAATTATATGACTCAAAGATGATTGAAATCTATTCATGATTTAATAGCCGAAAAAGAAGTAACAATTTTCATATTAACTTCAGAAGTTCAAAAATTCCAGAGTATGGTTGTATGGTTGAAAAAGAATGCTGTCTCACCGTTGATACCGTTTTACCATGTGTACCGACCTGTTCTTGTTGTCTGTAGAATTCCTTGGAGCCATGATGAGGGAAAATTGATAAGATTAAAGACATTATCACTCAATGTCAATGCTCGAAATTTTTTTTACAATTTTGAAACTAGCAGTGTTCAAATCTTTCAAATAAACTGTCAAGTGGTTTGATGCTCAGACAGATGAGTAAGCTACACACAGTTATCGTATTGCGTTTTACGTTTGACTTCAGAACTCTGAACTCTGACCTCAAGTCGTGTACATTTGGATTAAAACTTAGTTGGATCAGAAAAAAAAAAGAAGAAAAAATCAGGAAAATAGAAAAGAAAAAAAAACAACCAACAAAAAATCAACTGTTCATCACAAGTGGAAAGACAGTTACAACTCTAAGTACCCTACAATCAATTCTGTAAATTAATGTTATGGTCAGTATCTACCTTTAAACGACGAACTTAATGTTTTCTGGATGGACGTATTACTCACTCACTCACTGCCAGCTATACCATTGGCGTGTGGGGCAGCAGCGAAGGTCCTCCACTCTTGTCTGTTCTGAGCCAGCCTCTGTGTAGTACCCCAAGTGTGTTTTGTGGACGTGTTAACAGCCTATGAACTATGTGTTTGTCAAATTTGTCTTACTATTGCGGGCGATTTTTTTCCTTTTTTTCTGTTTTTTTTTTTTTCTCTTCTATACATTTGATGACTCAACTTGTAAATATTGTTTGGGAGTTGATTGCTGAGTTGTGATTAAATAGTAAGTTGGTGAGGTCAGCTTAAAACGAGATTGGTTGTGCTTCCATCCGTTTCCTCTCTCTCTCTCTCTCTCTCTCTCTCTCTCTCTCTCTCTCCTCTCTCTCTCTCTCTCTCTCTCTCTCTTTTGTTGTTGTCATCAGAAGTTGGAATAAATATGAACATTTCACTATAATGTAGATTAGATTATTTCAGTGACAGACTGAAACAAAGATAAGAAAACAAAGATAAGATATCAAACCCATATGCTATACTGGAACTCAAAACCTTTCCAACGCATGGGGCTTATGTGCAGACTTAAACCCTATGCCATGGTCATTTTGGATTTCTCCCATGACATGACATCAGTGGCTTCAGTGCATGTGGAATTTATTCTGAGCGTGGAGACATTATCTTGAGAAACTGAAACTGGAATTGACATTAACCTTTAACCAGTCCCGATGATTTGAAAATTATGACAATATGTTTTCTTATAACACCACTTACTCAGTTGTGCCAACTATGCCCACAAGCCATTTATCACTAACAGGCCGAGATATCTGCACACACACACACACACACACACACACACACACACACACACACACACACACACACATATATATATATATATATATATATATATATATATATATATATATATATATATATATATTACATTTCAGTCGTACTGCTCTTTGTTTGCAACATGTTCTTGAAACTAATCCAACTACTGGACCATTCCATACCAGTAAAGGATGATAATCGGCCACAAAACAGCTGAGTTATTTTCGTTGATACATTTTCAACACACTCAAAAATCAGCACACACACACACACACACACACACACACACACACCACACACACACACACACACACGCACACACACACGCACACACACACACACACACACACATACACACACACTCACACACACACACGTACACACACACACACACACACACACACACAACGTGCTTACACACACACACAAACACACGCGCGTGCGCGCAAACGTCTCTTGCATCATCATCAAACAATCTACCTTTTTTTTTAAAAGGAGATTTGAAACAACAACAACAACAACAAAAGTCTTGCACAAAAGCTTTAGGAGCTCTCTCATTACGAGCGGTCCGACTTTCACTCCGAAAACCATCAGGACATTACAACGTGAACAAGACTGTAAAGTAGATAATTTCAAAAAGAAAACACTGACAGAAACTGCATTTTTAAAAAGCTGTAGTCATTGAGGCTGCGGGCATCCACGTGCAGTTCTCAACATAACTATTTCAGTCGCACTGAAGCAGAGCCAAAGTGTCGATGTATCGAAAAAAAAGTCAGTATTGTGTTCTTCTACGCATTGTCTAATATCTATTTATCTAATCATTTATGTACTTATTAATTAATTTACCTATTCATTTATATGATAAATGTCATATCAATATATCAATGTAGACATTTTTTCATGGAGGTTCATGATTCACGTTCAGTGAATGCGCTCTCTGCTTGCGTCAAACTACAAGACCACGCCTACTTTAAATGGCTGGCTTAGGACTACCATTGGAACGGTCTTTTCACGAAAACAAGTGTAGTAGCTGCAAATGGTTTGTGTACTGTGAAAAGAAAAGACACTTTAACAGTTTGAAGAGATTTTTTTCTCCAAAAATTTGGTGACACAACGTTTTTGGAAATTGCATGCACAGATGCAATTCTTGGTTTCATTATGCTCGGTATGGGGCAACAGTTACCAAACATATCGGATTGGCATGCGCAGCAAACGCACACTGATCTGAGAAATTTGAACGACTTCCTACCCAAGTCGGGTAGTTGTGCCGTGTAAGTTAGCGTTTGGATTTCACACCTGCTACTGCTGACCACAGTAAGGAATCACAAAACCGTGTTCATGGATCCAAGAATTGCTTGGCATCCTCCAGAACACCTGGGGCGTGCGCACGATCTATGGACGCGTGTATGGGAAATGCAAATAGGCGTGGACATGATGGTCATCAACGCCGACAGCAAACCACAAGATTTCATGCCCCTGCCATTGGATGGAACACCTAATTTCGACCCTAAAAGACACATGCTGCAGACCACAAGCAGAAACGCGGAGAACATACAGAACCAAACTCTAGCACAGAAGAGAAAACGAGAGAACAAAGCTTGCACGTACGGTTTAAATCAAGAGAAACGCTACTTGGGTGAAGATGGCGGTTTGACTCCATGGATTCGCAAGATTTCGTACGAACCAAGCGTCGTAGGGTGAGTACTTCTTGCAGATGATTGTTTTACTTCTTAAAAATACAGCCAAAAGTAAAATTTAAGTAGGGTTACGTCCAACGTTATTTCAGTACATGCCGACGTTATGCTTTTCAGTTTCCTTGTGATGAAATCGTAAGATCATTCGAGAGCTATCAACAACCGAACAAGTAAGCATGGACGACCTCAGTCAATTCGCAGCATCAGGTGATAAATCACATAATAATGGGACTGCATGCCTGAAACTGTGAAAGAACTAAGGAGGCATTGTGGTTACTGTGCCTATGGACATGTGCTGCATTTTTCTTTGTTTTGTGTTTTTGTTTTCAGTCTCAAAACATACTAAAACACTAAATTTTCTCCAGTTCCGTGAGAGGGACTCGGGGAGAAGGTTTTTTCTCCCGATTTTTGTGTAGGCCATTTTGTTTCTTTAGATCTTGTCATTTCAACATTTGTAGGCTGCACAACAATGATTGAAAGGCCAGTTGGTAGAAGGTTTGCACCAGTTTAGGTTTGTTAATTTGAAATGCATATATATTCATTCTATTTTCATATATTTCTGGTTTCACTAGAACAGTGATCAATAATTTTTTTTAATTTTTAATATGATCAACTTTTCTGAGTTTTCATCAATTTATGCTCAGTAACATGAGAAACAATTTATTGGCACAACACTGTCAACAGATAAGAGTGAATAAACCGAAATAGGCCCTACCCTGTGGCCTGTATTTAGCCTATTGGTTTTATTGAAATATTTGTACATTTTGGAGTTGGTGACATAATGTAGGCTATTGGTCTGCAGTGACTTGAGAAGAGGCCATAGCTGAGCAATGATTTGATGAGTACATGTAATTTTATAGTATTAAATTATATGTTTTAAAAAAAACCCACTGTAACTGTGTAGGTAAGGGCTATGTGATATGCATACTATGTCAAATTTAGAACACAAACGTCAATAACGTATCAGCTAATGTTGCTGATGTTTTGTTGAGATCGCTATGCAGACAGCAGGTAGCTGACATCCCCAGTATTTCGTCAAGATCACTGTGCAGCATAGTAATCAGTCTCATGGAAACATCCGGGAAGTTAACTAATCTACCCCCTGTGGGGATGCCAGGGGCTCTTTCACTTTCAGTATAAATATTATCCCCACCTTCTGGAAATTCTGTGCTAGAAATTTCCTCTTTTCTGTCGCTGTTTGTGTAGAACTACCTTGTTCCTTTGCTTTCTGTCATTTCTTCATTTTCTGCCTTCCTGGTCTATTCACCTGTATCAGTATATGTGTTCAATAAAAAATAAAGTCTTACGTATTTTTTCTTGGGATTGATAATTGGGTACATGTATTATTACTATTAAGTGCATTTTTGGCTCTAGGGAGGTGAAGTATGCGAAAGCAGTTTTAGGTAGTTTATGTACCCGTTTTTATGTTTTATTTTTAGTGTCCTTAGTTATGTTTAAATTTGTATTCAAGTGTGTTTTTTAAATCCCCTGTGTGATAAATTGGACAGAGTGCTCAACACTGGGGGCATGTCCTTAGAAGTTAGATTATATGCGTAAATGTCAATATGTGTACTTAATTTTCCTTTTTTTTTCCTGTTAAAATTTTGTATGTTTTGAAGCGGTTAAACAACAGTAACATTAACAATGACAATAAGTTAGCTAATCTGTTGTTGTTTTTGTCCTAAATCTTGTTAAATTCATTGTCTTTGTGTGTGTGTGTGTGTGTGTGTGTGTGTGTGTGTGTGTGTGTGTGTGTGTGTGTGTGTGTGTTTACATGTCTTGACAAAAGCCAGTCTTGTTTTGTTAATTCATTGTGCATGCAGTCTTACTCAGTTTTCATGTATTCATGATGAAAATATGAATGAGTAATTCACTTCTAGATGACCCAACATTCAGTAAATAGAAGTTGTACGGTTTACCTGTAATTCTGTTTTCCATTGTTTGCCAAGTACTATGGCATGTTATATCTATTATACACAAATGCAAAATCAAGAAATTGCAGCAAAGATATGTTTACGCTTCAGTACGGCAGTGGCAAGCTTGTGTTGTGAATTCACGGACTGTATCATAATAATAATTAATAATATGGTGTTGGAATGTTGTCCAATTCTTATTCTGTTCAAAAGGAGATCAGTGTATTTAATCTTTAATGAAAAGAGGATCTTTGTTTAAAAAACAAATAAACCCCTTCCTCTCCCCTTTTTTTCTCATTACTATGGTTTTTCACTGATACTTCTGTATGAAAGATAATGGATGAGTTAAAACAGCACACACACAAAAGATAAATCAAATATTATATAAGGCATCACAAAAGTTTACAGATTATTGAAGAGTACTTAAAATTAATGAATAGGCTTATTATGAAATTTACAAATACACACAATTCAGGTTGAGAAGAAAGTCGTCTGTTCTCATATTTTTGTAGTAGTTGGAATAAGTAAATTTGAATTCTGGAACTTATGTTATTGGCAATCATATAGTCCATCCTATTGAGTGAATCCCTTCTGTGGAAACCTGCTGAGTTGCCCTTATTAATAGAGTGTATGACTATGAGTGTATCTCTGTAGGTTGTGCAAATCCCTTCCGAGTGTATCCATGTAGATTAAAACTTTCTTTTTCTGTCCGTCTGTCTGCCTGTCTCAGTGTCTGCCATATGTATGGGCACATGGCATAAATGATAAGATAGTTGCTTCTTTGATGAAACCATGGACTCAAGATTTCATTTTTTGAGTTTAATCCCAGCACTCAAAATAAAAGATGGCCAGTTTGCTGCCCATCAGAATACTCAAGTCATTCTGATGATGCCAGCTAGGGTTCCTTAGGTCCCTTTACCAACCCCCCAACCCCTCCATTTCAAGGTTTTGCCATTGGGTAGGGTTTTGCACAGGCTTGAAGAATGCGACAGTCTGCCAGATAATTGCTTGCAGATTTGGAATGAGCACATGTAATACTTGTATATGAAACCATCCAGTTGCGATAAATTCCTCTTGAACAAACTCCACATTCACTCCATGGACTACAGATCTAATTGAAATGGATAGATTGACTCATTGAGTAGTTTTAGTTTACTGTTTTATATGCATTGCTGGTTGATCAGTGTGTATATGAAATATCAGTGTCTCCTGTGGTGATGCTCTTCAGTCTTCTGTCATGAGGCATGTTGTGTCATCTCATACATGATCTTGTACTTCACTGGAGTGACTTAGGGGACAGTGGTGCCAATTTTGATGTAATTCTAGCTTTTCTGGTATCCCCAGTTGTATTCAGTTGCAACAGGAGATTTTTAGAAGTTGAGTAATAGTGTCCATGTGTGAGTGTTTGATCCCTTCATGGAGTCTTCATCAGATCAGGTAGCTTGCTAGAGCATAGCTCTGTGCAAAGCAAAATGAGTTCTGCTCCCAGTCCCAATCCCATTGACTGCTTTGAATGGTGGTGACAAGCATTCATGTCATGTGACAAAATACAAGGTGGCTTCAGAACCAGCAGCACAACAGTTATTTTGTTAGACAGAAAACTCGTGAATGGATCAAAAGCTTGCAGAAGACACATTATGATTAAAATTGCAGTGAAACTGTAATGTTGTGCATCTTCTCTTCATCTTTTGGCTGTTTTAGTAAATATTATTCATCTGATCAAGACATTGCTGGAGAATCTCGCAAGCTGCCGAATTTCTGACATTTCTTAACCCTCCTACTCCAGCTTTCATTAGTTTTCCCCAAAGGCTGACAAGTTTAAAGTATGAATTTGTATTGACTGCTACTAATAATAATAATAATAATAATAATATATTTTATTTATATAGCGCAAAATCTTGATAAAATCAAATCTAAGCGCTGATGTACTATAGTACTGTGCTAGTTCTCCTTATCATTTGTTGAAGAGCCAGATTATCCCGAATATGCAGACAGACTGCAGAGCTGGCGTTCATGTTCATGTTGCTACAGACTTTTAGAATGCCCCCTTTTCCAGGTCACTGTGTGTGTGAGATGCATTTCCAGCTTACCAGTCTTATGTTTTTGCCTTTGATGTCTGCCTCGCCCTCCCTTTCCTTCACAACTGTAGCCACTGCCTTTCAGCCTCTGCATTCTTCACATGCCCCTCTTCTCTCCCTCTCCCTTTCTTCCTGTCTGTGGTTCTGGGTTTATCAGCTTTCCTCTGTAAGATTCATACCACAGGAAAACAAGTGACACATTTTTCTGAACTTTTCTTGTTCCCAGGGGCTCAGTCTGCCTGATTTAACTCTGACTCCCGCATCCTGTCCACCAGCATCCTGCATTGTCAACCATGCTAGTAAAGCAAAAACTTAACCTTTTGACTCCCTCACCCTATCCACCAGCTTCCTGCAGGAAGCTGGTGGATAGGGTGAAGGAGTCAAAAGGTTAAGTTTTTGCAGTTGGTGGATAAGGTTCGAAGTCAAAGAGTTAATGTTATAGTAATAAAAAAAATTTGGGAAAACTTGTTATGCCAATTTCTCCTTATTTGTTCCTCTTCTGGTCTTAGGTCTAACTCTGCTGGACTTCTGTAGTGCTCTATACATGTACACATACTACATAGTATGCATATTTTAGAAACAACCTACCTTCTCATTTAGGAGAAGATGGCTTGGTTGAGATAATATAAAATAACACTACAGTGGACCAGCCCATATACTCAGATTTCCTGATGACAGCCTCATTTCAGGACAGGCTGGTGTGCACAAGTAAGAAAGAAAGCAATCGAAGAACAGTTGAACATTCCAGGAACAGTTGAACATCACAGATAATGTTGCCAAGAAACTTGATCTTTTGTCAAGTCTAAAAAATAGAGCAGGAACTGTTCTGCACTCTAGATACTAGATTGATAGCTAAGCAGCTGGGGAGGATCTTTGGCATCACTTTCATAGATAATATCGCCAAGAAACTTGATCTTTTTGTCAAGTCTGTTTAAAAAGGAAAAAAAAAAGGTACTGTTCTGCACTCTAGATAGCTAAGCAGCTGGGAAGGATCTTTGGCATCAATTTTGACAGAATGCTGACCTTCAGAAGACACATAGTGAGACCAGTACACTCAAGTATAAAAATAGCCTTATCTGTCAGTGTCACTAAAATAAAGGCATCGATTGAACAGTGCAGTTAGCTACAGTAAGCTGTAGGTGTAACACAGAGTGTAATGAACTGTGGACTTGATCTCACAACATTGTCACAGACCAGCCCTTTGAAACTTTTGAAACTGGATAGAATATAAAATGAAGCAGTGGGAGTGATTTCTTTTCCCCTGGAACTACAGAGGACAGAACCACTCAGTACCTGCTTGACTTTTCTTGGATATAATCAAGACAAAAATAGCAATTAATTAAAGGCATATTTCAGGGCATTGGAAAACCCCAAAATCCACTTATCAAGATTGTCAGTTGGCTACATTGTGGAAAATCGTGCAGCGGATAGGCAGAAACTGTATCTGTTCAGCAAATATGCCAGTTGACAGAACTTTAAAAGACAAAGAAATTATGAAAATATTCAAACTGTGTCAAAGGCCTATAAGATCTACATAAAACAGTCAAGATTTTTTTTTTTTAAAATCCGGAAGACATTGCAATGAATGACAGAAGGTAAAACTGATGCATTGATATCACGCTATTATTCGTCTAGTAATCAAGCTACAACCCCAAAGATTTACACTGATAAACAAAGAACAAATATGCGAGGGGCTTCACTATCGAAAAGAACTGAATTACCCCGTAGAGTGTATGGGGGGGGAAAGTTGCATAAAACATCACAACTTGTAGTCTATTAATAATTTTTTAATGGAAACTGAGGTAGCCATGCATGCTTTGTAATGGTTAACTTTACAAGATAATGAGATAAAAGACAGTCAGACCTTCAATCCTGTTGACTCAATGAACTTGGATTGAAAAAATTAATTTATTGTCTTGGAATTGGACCCTGTGGTGCGAAGTGAAATAAACTTGCTGGCAGCTTGTTCTGTATCAGTATGTCATGTCAGTAACTATTAGTAGCTCATAGAAACATGAAAACATCCAACATGCACATCTTAATCTTATGCTGCGTTCACTGATATTGCCTCCTAGACAGATCATTGGCTTTAGTCGGGTGTTTTGCTGCTACTGGTGTCACAGAAAGGGGGAGCTTTCTGTATGGGCAACAGCAGGTTCTTTATGTCTTTGTTACCCCCCCCCCCACCCCCTCACCCCCGAGGATGTCAAGGGTTCTTTCAATATAAATAGTATCCCCATCTGGAAATTCCGTGCTAAAAATTTCCTTTTTTCTGTCACTCTTTGTTGCTGCCTTGTTCCTTTGCTTTGTCATTTCCTCTATCTTTTTCTACCTTGCTAGTCCATTCACCTGTATGTGTTTGATAAAGTCTTATGTCCTTTTTCCTAGGATTGATAATTAGGTACATGTAGTACTAAGTGCAATTTTGGCTCTAGGGAGGTGAGATATGCGGAAGCAATTTTAGGTAATTTATGCCTGTTTTTATGTATGTGTTTTGATGTCCTTAGGTATGCTTAAAGTTGTATTCAGGTGTGTTTTTTAAATCCCCTGTGCAATAAATGGGATGGAGTGATCAACACCGAGGGCATGCCCTTTGATTATGCGTGCGAATGCATTGATTAGTACTTGATTTTCTTTTCCTTATTTTTTTTTCATGTTAAAGTTCTGTCTGTTTTGAAGCGTTTGTAGCCCTGATAAGGCGCTACACGGTCGGCTGGGCTTTAAACAGCAATAACAATAACAGTGTCATTCTGCCCGGCTTGTGTTGTGTTCTGGACTGGAGACATCTAAATCGAAATGATCTATCAAGCGGTGCATTTCTTTAGTCTTTAGGGAATGAGGGGGGTTGACCAGTATCATCTCAAGGGCAAAAATTACTGTAGGTTTTTGTTTTGTTTTGTTTTGTTTTTATTTTTACAGTTCATAGCCATACAGTGATACACTGTAAATTTATTGATTTTATTATCTGGGCTTGTTCCACTGTAGGTTTTAATATAACATTATTCAGAGTCCTGAATGAATAATCTAATGGTAGTTCATTTTCGGTTTAAATTACATCTTTAGTTCAGTATTCATGAGACTCAGACTGGGTTTTCTCTTACTAGTTCAGTATTCATGAGACTCAGACTGGGTTTTCTCTTACTAGTTCAGTATTCATGAGATTCAGACTGGGTTTTCTTTACTAGTTCAGTATTCATGAGACTCAGACTGGGTTTTCTCTTACTAAATCATTCTTTTCAGTTTATTAACTTTACAATACTTGTGTAAATGTTTTTAATCATGAATTGTAGTTAGTTTTGTTGTTTTAGAGTGCTTTCAGCCCTAAGATGCCCAGTGGATTATAAATAACATGAACATGAATTGAGGGAGAGAAAGTCAGTTGTAGTCTGTATTGAGCAAATGAGACACTGAATGAGTGAGTGTCATACAGTTGACAGAGTGAGTGTAGTGTATGAAACTTAGAAAGTTCGCCTTACCAGGGGTGAAAAGTGAGCCTTGAGTGAGAAAACCCCACTTGACCTTGTTTTATGGCTTTTAATGCATGTCTTGTGATACCAGAGAAGCGATATGTATAATTTCTATAAATTGTATTAATTAAAGTATGGAGAGTTTGATGTGGAAATATGTACGTTATTTGAAATGATTTTGTGAACAGAATTCTGTTTTAGCCGAAGCTAAGGCATGCTTACCTTTTGGAGGCAATCTGCTCCTTAAAATTGATTATTTTTAAGTAAACTCTTTCTAGATTTTGCATTAATTAGCCACAAATGTTTATTTCTTACATGTATACATTTCAGTTTTAAGTTGAAACTCAAAGTTTAATTTGAAGACTTGAAAATTCTACAGCAGTGTATTCAATGGAGAGAAATTTTTTGTACAGATCAAACACTGTACGTGGTCAAATTTCAAATAAAAGACTGAAAAAAGGTCAAATGTAGAAAGTTGTACGGTAGTACAGTCCACTCGAGACTACTAGTAGTAGTACTAGTGACTATTCCAACAGTATATATATAGAATGCTTGTATATTTTTGATATAGTATCAATATTTTAGCAAAATACTAGATTTAGGAACAGATTGTCTTTATCATGCTTTTTCATGTTTTGTTTTTTCTGTGTCATTGTTTAGTTTTCTTTGGAAATTTTTTTTTTCTACTAGGGAAGTACTACTGTGTTGATGTAATAAACAAGAATGTTGAGACGCCTCTTGACATCTAATAATATATGTAACATATCTCAAAGCCAGAAATGTGTTTTTTTCATGACCATGCACTTTGATGCAGCTGTCATGACACTATTGACAGTATCTCATAAGTTTGTCGGTATCAGTGGCAAAAAACATGCTGATTCTTTACAAGATTCGCTTAATTGTTGTTTCTAAAGATGTGTGAACTTTAAAACAAAGCGTTCATATACTGGTACCAAAAAATGAAAATATTCAAACTGTGTCAAAGGCCTATAACTAGTAAAGATCTACATAAAACGGTCAAGATCTTTTTTTTTTTAAATCCAGAAGACATTGCAATGAATGACAGAAGGTAAAACTGATGCATTGATATCACGCTATTATTCGTCTAGTAATCAAGTTACAACCCCAAAGATAAATATGCCTTTAATTAATTGCTATTTTTGTCTTGATTGTATCCAAGAAAGGTCAAGCAGGTACTGAGTGGTTCTGTCCTCTGTAGTTCCAGGAGAAAAGAAATCACTCCCATTGCTTCATTTTATATTCTATCCAGTTTCAAAGGGCTGGTCTGTGACAATGTTGTGAGATCAAGTCCACAGTTCATTACACTCTGTGTTACACCTACAGCTTACTGTAGCTAACTGCACCGTTCAATCGATGCCTTTATTTTAGTGACACTGACAGATAGGCTATTTTTATACTTGAGTGTACTGGTCTCACTATGTGTCTTCTGAAGGTTAGCATTCTGTCAAAATTGATGCCAAAGATCGTTGATATATAAAGTAAATAAATAAATAATTAAAGGTCTGAATCACAACACAGCTAGCTATTCTGTATTTATAAACTCATCTCACATGACAGACAATGCACAAATGTCAATGCACAAATGCTCAGCTGTCTATCAACTAGGTGAAGACAGTATTTTCTTAATCATAAATAGGCATGTAAGTGAGTGAGTGAGTGAGTAAGTGAGTAAATAAGTAAGTGAATAAGAAGTAAGTAGGTGAATAAATAAATACAAGATAAAGGACTTTGTATGTAGATAAATAAACAGGTAAGATGTGAAAATAACAAATAACTGTAAATACATGCATATATACCCACATGCCTGCACACAGACATACATACAATGATACATTCATACATGTATGTATACACACCCATATCGACACAGCATGATGGCAAAAACAGCTAGAACAACAACAGAAACAGCAACAACACCAGCAAAGAGGAAACACCCATATGTAATCAAAGCATGACAAACTTAGACACACAAACAAACAGCCCACAAACACACATACAGACGGTTTGGCAAACTTGCTTGCTCTTCAATTGTCTTTTCTACAAACCCAGTGTGGAGAAATTTACTGTAACAGATCAGAATAACTCAACTGTGAGATAATGTAATATTTATTTATTTATTTCATGTATTTGTTGTGTGCAGGCTTCACTATGAAATAAAGGATTTTTTTGACTACATGTCCCCAAGGCCTGAGGAGGCACGTATGAGGGATGTAGTTGTCAATCGCATTGAATCTGTCATCCAGCAACTCTGGCCAAAGGCTCAGGTCAGTTCATGTAGTATACTTTGATGAGATTGAGAGAAGACACACAACAGAAGACACTGTGTGTGTGAGACAAGTGTTGGACAATGCATTTCATGTGTGTGTGTGCACATGTGATGAGTGTTTGGGAATGCATTTCATGTGTGTGTGTACATACATGTAATTGTACACATGTTTGAAAGTAGCGGTACATTTTAACTGAACTATTAGATGTCATTGATCCAAAATAGTCCAGAGTTTATTTCAGTTTTCTATGATTTATGAAGAGCAAAATGGCAATGATCCATTTACTTAAGCTATATTGAATTTAGATTGATTCACAGGGTATGATGACTAATTTGTGTTCCTGTATGTCCTGAACAGGTGAAGATCTTTGGCAGTTTCAAGACAGGACTGTATCTCCCCACAAGGTATGGACGACTGCAGGGAACTGGTTTTATAGTATTTTATCAGCATGCAAGACATGAGTGAAGCTTAAATTGTAATTATTGAATCAGAATATGGCTTTAAAATTGTGTGGTAAGCTTAGACATGCCAAGATATGCAAGAAACAGTTTGTAAAACTTAAAGCTACGAAGATGCAGATCATACGCAAAGACAGTGTGAAGACACTGACTGAGTAAGTGTGTGTTCTGTTTCTCTTTGCTTCATTTTCACCATTACGAAAT
This sequence comes from Monoplex corrugatus, assembly GCA_030674185.1. Lineage (NCBI taxonomy): Eukaryota > Metazoa > Mollusca > Gastropoda > Littorinimorpha > Ranellidae > Monoplex > Monoplex corrugatus. Next base: position 73,660,105 of record JAPXFY010000014.1, read on the forward strand.
TGTGCGTCTAAGTTAATGGTAAAGCATTCAAAAACATTATCATTTACAGTGGACCCATGCAAATGTAGACTTTTTACTTAACTCACTCGCTACGTAAGATTATGCCCCTTACCGTTCCCCTGATATGCACCATTTGTATAGGTCATGAGAAAATTCTCATACAAACAAATGAAACCAAAGAGTTTTGAAATTTGGCAGGTCATATATTAAAAGATTGGTGTACAAAATGCTGAAATCTCAACTGTCTAACCCTCATGGTTGCTGAGTAATGGTACAAGTAAAATTAGACAAATTTTCAGCTGAAAAATGTCTTACAAAATACACAGTCAGGTCAATACATCAGTTCCTATAGTCACATTTTGAAAGAAATTTCATAAAATCCAATGTGCACACACGCCACATGCACTGAAGGAAGAGATTGTGTTGAACAGCACTGAGTTGTTGAGTATTGTTCTGCCATTTTCTTTTCCATTGTCTATTTTGCTGCGGAGATAGTGGGTCGTGAACTTTGCACTGTCCACACACCAACTGCGTAGTACAGTGACCATCATGGCCTGAAACGAGGCTAAGAATGACCAAAGAATCTATTTCTGGCTATTAGTTTCGGTTAACGGAAATACTGAAAGCCCCACAAATTTTCAAAACTCAAGTCAGATTTCTCCAACGCTCGTAGATAAGCATTGTTGAGACATGATCGGGAAATCCCAACACTCGTAGCGAGAGAGTTAAATCTATTTTCTGCACCACATTGTGTCACTGCCCTTACACTGCTCATTTCCAATCCCTCTTACACATTTCCAAACCCACAGAAACTGAAGTCGCCATAAGATCAGGGCATGAAGGCCTCCAAATCAGGGACAGTTTATCAATGCAAAGACAGTAATATGTGAAAATGGAGATGACAATGATGATACCCTTTTTTTTTTTCAAACTGAGACTGACAGACAGCACTCTGTCCTTTCGTTCATACTATATCCTGTCATCAACCAGGCCTTCAACATACAGATTCATAAAGTATTGATTTGACATTAGTAAAAAAAAAAAAAAAAAAAAATTTTGAGCAACACCCTTAATGAAGTATGCTTGAAGTGGATGAGAATCATCAGTTTGGTCTCAATCTTCCCACTGAGCCCATTGCATTCTTTCTTTCAGTTAGGAGTTAGTTTAGGACAAAAACAAAACAAACAAAAAACCCACTATTAACTACTGACAGTTTGAACCGCCAAACTCCCAGGCATCTGTCCCTTCCACTAACCTCCTCATGATGATGACTAGTCAGCAAGTATGACATCAGTACAGATGCTTTTCTGTTACCTTTGGTAGAACCCTTTGAATTTTGCACCCTGTCTACAAGCATCCTACATTGTCAACCAGGCTGGCAAAGCAAAACCTTAACCCTTTCACTCCCTCACCTTCTCCACCATTTTCAAATAGGAAGCTGGTGGAGAAGGTGAGAAAGTCGAAGGGTTAAGTTTTTGCAGTTGGTGGATAGGGTACAAGAGTCAAAGGGTTAAAAAAAAAAAAAAAAAAGCCAACAACATGCAAGCAGAACTGAGTAAATCATGCACTGAAAATTACTTAGTAAATCATGCACTGAAAAATTACTTAGTAAATCATGCACTGAAAACTGACTGACTGTGAACTGACATGAAAAAATAGATTTAGCATTACTTCATTCATAGTGACTGGGTTTTTTTTTGCAAGTGATGATGTGTGCGTGTTGTTGTGTAACAGTTCAGTTGTAGCTGCATTTCACTTGCATCCCAGTTGTCTGACTTTCAGTGACATAGATTTGGTGGTGTTTGGACAATGGAAGGACTTACCTCTGCATACCCTGCATAATGCTTTGGTGGAAAACAAGATTGCGGAAGCTGACCAGATCAAAGTACTGGACAAAGCCTCTGTAAGTTACATCTTCTGTTGCTGCATTTTTTTTTTTTTCACGGATTATTGTTGGTTATATTGCATCTGTTTCATGTGCACTGAAAAATTATTGCTGAGCAGACATGAAATAACATTAATTAAATGGAAAAGATTACACAGTGCAGGGAGGGGGGGGGGGGGAGGGAGGGGAGTCATCGGGATGGGGAAATTATATGTATTGTGATATGATCTGTCATTGCTTTTTGTTATATCAATACTGTTTCATTTTCACATTTAATTTTTGATTACAGCATCTTAACCCTTTGACTCCTACACCCTGCCTACCAACTGCAAAAACTTAATCCTTTGATTCCCTCATCATATCCACTGCTGGTGGATAGGGTGAGGAAATCGAAGGGTTAAGTTTTTGCTTTGCTAACACAGCTGGCAATGCAGGATGCTGGTGGACATGATACTGGAGTCAAAGGGTTATGCATGGAATTAAAACACATTGAAAAGCATGAACTTGACTTAGGCGATTGCCATTGTTTGTACATAGTTCGTGTGTCCTGTTTTGATTTAAAATTGTCTGATGATCTATGCGTGCATGTAAATTCATGATTACTCAGTATTTCATAGCCATGTTTTATGGAATTGAGAGATTGTGAAGTTTCAGGTGTAGTGTACATTTTACCATTGACTGCTGTACAAGATAGAAATCAGTTATTTTCCTTACATGAAAATCAGAGTCACTGTAACCTGTAAGTCTGAGGGTCAGTTTAAAAAATTCAAGGGCATGCCGAGTTGGATAGAAAAGTACAATAGATATGCTTTGTAAACGTGTTGAATTTAGAACAGAAATAGCCCAGCTAGATTTCTTTTTTAAACCAATCAGTATCAGGGAATTACGCAAAGCTTACCCAAATTTACAGAAAGTAGTCAGCCAAAATGTGGAAATTTTCATAAGAACTGAACGAGATCACCATTGTTCTGATGTTTTATCTATGAAGACAATTTCAGTTTTTATCTGAGTATAGACATACTGATAGTCTGCTGCTTGTTTACATTCTGTTCAAATTATTTTCTGTTTGTAAAGTAATGTGACCTCTTTTGTCAAAAAAACGGGACTGTCAAGAAAATCATTGGGAAATGAAATCTGTAAAATTCCCTCTCACATCTTTCATTGTGTTGTACATGTTTTAAGAAAGGATGGGAGGACAGTGGGTGATGGGGATTGTTTCTGCCAATTGATATAAAATTAGGATTGTTTACTTGAGCCCTTGCGCACTGATTATCAAAAGGATGGATTTGGATTAATGTTGTAAAACTACATCAGGATATGTTGATAATTGGATAATATGATTTGATTTCATTTGTTTTTTCAGTTTTTTGTTGTTGTCAGTTTCATTTCATTTGTGGTGGTGGCGGTGGTTTTAAGTGTGTTTCTCATTACATTTGATGTGATAGCATTAGAATCTGATGTTATTGCACATCATGGGAAAGTGATAATTGTATGACATGTTTATTATAGAAGTGATCAGCAATTTTCTGGAACTTCTGTATAAAGTAGCAGAAGACACACTTTTTTGAAAGTCATTACATATGCTTGCATACTCTATACATAAACTGCTGTTCACAGATAGATTTTAATGCCTCATTTTTAAATGCTGTAAGATTCAGTATCAGAATGAAGTGACTAGATATGGTTTGTAACAGGTGCCAATTGTGAAACTGACGGATGCAGAGACAGATGTGAAGGTGGACATCAGTTTTAATATGGATCACAATAAATCCAATGGTGTGGAAAGTGCCATGCTTATTCAGGTTGGTTATTGTTTTGTCCGTTAATTTAATAATAATGCCATTATTTGAGTAGAAGTCTGTCAGGTTTCTTGAGCTCTCAAGTCATCTTGTTCTCTCTGTCTCTCTCTCTGTTTTTTTCTTTAATGGTCTTGCAGTTTAACATGCTCGTCTTCCTTCCTCTTCTTCTTATTTTTTTATTTTTATTTTTTCTTAAACAGTCTTGCTGTTTTAAATGTCCATATTCATTTTTTCCACAGTTTATTTTAACCCTTTGACTCCTGCAGCCTGTCCAACATCATCCTTCTTTGTCAACCATGTTGGAAGAGCAAAAACATAACCCTTTAACCCTTTGCAGGAAGCTGGTGGATAGGGTGAGGGAGTCAAAGGGTTAAATTTTTGCAGTTGGTAGATAGGGTGCAGGTGGCAAAGGGTTAAACAGTCTGAAATAGTGTGTACATGTATGCACACATCAGCATTTAAGTGTGTTGTTCATCATTTTTTGTTCATACAATAATGGTTATCAATTTGTACTCTTCATGTGTCATGTACAAATGTAGAAATTTGCTTTTGGTATTGTGTTTTCTTTTTGCAATTTTGTGTTTTCATTTTTTTCATTGAATGATTATTGTGATCTGATCTTGTGTGCATATGCTTGGGCATTTGTGTTTCGTGTGTGATTAAGTCTTGTTTTTGGTGATTGGTTTGCATTAGTGTCTGTCTTCCCTGGTTCCCATGTTTCGTATCAGCTGTGATAGCATAATGGAATGAAGGAAACAAAACAAAAAAGACACATAATGTTTTGTTGGAACTGTGGTTGTGTACAGATGATGTCATCACAAACTGTGTTTGTGGACAGATAATGTTGTCATGCCTTTGGCTCTTGACAATGTTGTAACTGTGGTTGTAGACAAATGATGTCATCATAACTTTGATCTTGGATAAATGATGTCATAACTGGTTATTTACAAATGTTATCATAATGGTGATTTTGGACAAATGTCATAACTAATAACTGCAATTGGGGACAAATGATGTCATCATATCTGTGGTGGTGGACAAATGTTGTCACAACTGGATGTGGACAAATGATGTCATAACTGTGGTTGTGGACAAATGATGTCATAACTTGTGGTTGTGGACAAATAATGTCATAACTATGGTTGTGGACAAATGATGTCATCATAACTGTGGGGAAAATGTCATCATAATTGTGGTCAGGGACAAAAGATGTATCAAGTAACACAGAGAATGTTTTTTGTGATGTGTACAGAAATTTCTGCAGGACTACCCAGCTCTGAAGTACCTGGTGCTTGTCCTGAAGCAGTTCTTGTTGCAGCGGGACTTGAATGAGGTCTTCACTGGAGGCATCAGTTCCTATAGTCTCACTCTGTTGGCTATCAGCTTCCTGCAGGTGGGTGTGAGCAATGTTTTCAGAAAGCTGTTCATTGTGAACTGAGGTTGCATCTGTCACTCAATTATGGTTTGTTACCCAGGGGTATGTTTGCTTAGCATCTTGGGCAAATACATAGTGAGTTTGTTATCCAGAGAGGGGTTATGTTTTTGCTTTAGCATGTCATATGGGCAAATACATAGTGAGTTTGTTATCCAGAGAGGGGTTATGTTTTTGCTTTAGCATGTCATATGGGCAAATACTTAGTGAGTTTGTTATCCAGAGAGGAGTTATGTTTTTGCTTTAGCATGTCATAGGTTGCAGTATGTCATCTGGGCAAATACATAGTGAGTTTGTTATCCAGAAAGGGGTTATGTTTTTGCTTTAGTATGTCATGTAGAGATTAGGTTTCTGTTTTTTTTCCTTGTAGAATTTTTCTGTATAAAAAGTGGGTTGTTCTTAAAGAAAGTACGTCATCACAATACAGCACCATGTATTTGAGATAGGGATTTGAAAGTTGTTTTTTATATTGGGGTGGGAGGGGGGTAGTCTTACTACTTATTATTAATAAAAACAACAACAACATGTGTGTCCTATTATGAGAATACAAACAAAGACAGACATATATAGAGAGAGGGACTGTTGGGTCATCATCATCATCAGGTGCCCTTTCGCATGGACTTCCATCTGTTTCTATCTCTCGTTGCCCCAAGCATCTCCTCCACCCTCCTTGTCTTCAGCCATTCTGCAAGTCCGTCCAGCATTTTATCCCTGGGTCTACCTGGTGCTCTCTTTCCCTCCAGCTTTCCCGTTGCGACCAGGTGTTCCAAATACCCCTTCCTCATAAAATGGCCTATAAATGTTGCCTGTCTTTTCCTAATCTTCCTTATGAATGATCTACTTGTGTCTGCCTCCATCAAGACTGTCTCGTTTGTTTTGTTTGCTGTCCATGGAATAGAAAACTCACGCAAAAAAAGCAGCATCTGGCACTGACTTTGAATGAGTGTGTGAGAATGTGTGCATGCATGTGTAGTGTAAATGTGTGTGTTGGGTGGGGGGGGGGGGGGGGGTAGGTGCCATTTCTTAGGAAATAATTTTTACAGGGGCCTGAAAGTTCATATCTTTTTGAAGACCTCTTGCCTGCAAACCATGTTCAGAGAGTTAGTTTAGTGTTTGAATAAGAGCCTGTTTTAGTGTGTATGTGTGTGTGTATTTTGCTTGTTTTAGAGCTAGTTGGTGATGTGCTCTAGGTTCATCTAACGTACAGTGAGAATATGTCTATAAAAATGTGAAGAAAAAAACAAAGATAATGATATTCCTTCAGTGTAATATCCTCTCTCCAGTATGAACAATTTCCATGTGCTGGGAAGGTCTGAAATGCCCATCTAGTCTACAGAAGGGTCCTTTCAGTGTGAGGAATTGATCAAAGTCTGGGAGAGCTCATGTCTGGAGAATAGACTAAATGTGGGTGTGACAGAGCATCTCATTGATATGACTGTCATAAAGTGATATTACTCTCTCTGCTTTGTGGCAAGATTTGTCGTCCTGTTGCATCAGTGGCGAACCATTTAACAATGTTTCATGTCTCTTGCAGATTGCAGATCTGAGTATTTTCATCACAAACATCTTGTTGTAGTTTTCATTAACACCTTGTCAGAGTGGAACATGTTATGCTACAATATACGTACATTATCACAGGCACATGTTATCGTCTTTGTTTTCTTGCTTTCTTCTGAACTTGTTGGGCCTTGGAGATATGGGAGCGTGCCTCCCGGACAATTGTCTCTGTCATTTTGGCTCTTAACTTCTGATCCAGGTTTCATCAGTGACAGGTATCTAATTTTAAGAAGCTGTCAGTTTCATTTTTACTTTAACAGATTCCCTGTGACAGTGGTATGTGCGTGTTTTTCCTTCTTGTTGCAACATGTCTCATTCCAGATTTACTTATTAAAATCACATGTACTGATTCAAAACTAATACCAGTCTCATGAGTAATTTCTTCACATGTTATTGGCTTGTCTTCATTTGAAATTTTTCTAACTGTTAAAATGTTTTTTCGTCATTAGCTTCAGGTGATCTCCCCAAATTATTATCTCCCCATGTTATGTCCGTCCTTGAAGAATGATGCCCACTTACAATAGTATAAACCACAGCCTGTGAAAGAGTTGGTGTCCCACACACATTTTGTAATGTTTTTTAATATCTGTCAGAACTTATGTTGTGAAAATCAGTTCTAATGTAAGCGTGCCATTTTTCAGTGCTAAAGATAGCCATGACACTTGGAATCACTGTACCCAGTATGATGTCATATGACATCACAATATTGGCGTATTTCTTATCTAAATCATGGAATTTTTGGCCTGGTGTATGTTAAGTTTCAGAATGCGCGACAATTACTTTTGAAGTTATTGGGATATTCTTGCTACTCATTTGATGACCCTTGTATCTTTTATCTTAAAGAACAAATCAGCGAGTGTATTTTATTTTCTTGGTTCACAGGAACCCAGAGATGTTGTCAAAATTTTGCACGTGAGAGAGTGGATAGAAAGAAGATATGAAAAGAAATCAATAACCGTCTTTGCATTGTTTACCATCACAGCATTATTACAATCTTACTCACTTTCCTGTTATTTTCCGTAGTTGCACCCACGTGAGGATGCTGTTAAGGAGACTGCCAACCTGGGAATACTGTTGATCGAATTCTTTGAGCTGTACGGACGCACCTTCAATTACATGCGCACGGGCATTCGCATAAAAAATGGTGGTGCCTACATCCCCAAGGATGATATTGTGAAAGAAATGGAAAACGGTCACAGGCCTGCTATGATGTGCATTGAGGATCCTCTGAATGCTGGTAAAATTTGTATTTGTGTGTGTGTATAGATGTGCATTTTGCAAAATGAAAAGAAAATATTGGTACAGAGCTGAGACTAATGTGTTTTTTTTAAAGCTGTGCCAATTCTTAAAATACAACTTTTTCGCTGTTGTTTTCATTGTGCATATTTTTCTTAAATGTATATTTTTTTAAAGTAGAATTTGAAAGTCAGAGCAACACATTCAGATAAATGATGAAGAGGACAGGGATGACACACTGGCTCTCCACTTTAAGGTTTTGATATTATTTAATAGTGACACATTAAGTTGTATCCCTGTTAAATGATAGCTGGCCGACAACTTCTTTGTGGTTAATAACATTAACAGCACAGAGCTGCCAACCCTTACATTTTTGAATGTAATTTCTTTTGATTTTTTTTTTTTTTGGGGGGGGGGGGGTGTTCTTCATTGAAAATGAATATGAATCAAGGGAGAGGAGATGGGCACTGCCCTCATAATGATGGACCCAAGAAAAGTTGAGGTCTCTACCACCTCGCTCCTCTCCGATCCCCATAGGTTATGGAACTATCTGTGTCTGTACCTGTTAGTGCTTTTAAAAACAATATACTTAACTTGCAAATATGTGTAATTTATTTAGCTTTTTTTTTAAAACTTCATGGCATGTTTTTGAGATGTGATCATACTCATTATCTTCAGTTGTTCAGTTTCAAATCTAACGCTTAAAAAAAATTCTTGTATTGCACATAAATGAAGGTGACAGGTAGCGGATGCCGGGGGGCTCTTTCAGTATAAATACAATTCCCACCTGGAAATTCTGTGCTTGAAATTTCCTCTTTTCTGTCACTGTCTTAATTTCTGCCTTGTTCCTTTGCTTTTGTCATTTTTTTTAATCATTATTTTCTGCTTTGCTGGTCCATTCACCTGTATGTGTTTGATAAAGTCTTATGTACTTTTTCTTAGCATTAATGATTGGGTACATGTATTAAGTGCATTTTTGGCTCTAGGGAGATGAGATATGTGGAAACAGTGTTAGGTAATGTATGCCCATGTATATATATATGTTTTGGTGTCCTTAGGTATGCTTAAATTTGTATTCTGGTGTGTTTTTTAAATCCCCTGTGTGATAAATTGGATGGAAAGGTCAACGTCAGGGTCATGTGCGTGAATGCATTGATTTGTATACTTAATTTTTCTCTTTTTTTTCCCTGTTGAAGTTTTGTATGTTTTGATTTAGTTATAGCCCTGATATGGCTCTGCACAGTCGGCTGGGCTTTAAACAACAGTAACAAATACATGGAAAAAAAAAGGTGACAGCTATGATGACACTGAAATGCTTTTCTGTAAAGTGAATCAGATTTTGGCTGCTGTATGGTCTTCAGCCTTTCCAAGTCCCAAACATTTTTAGCACAGTACATCTTTAACTCATTTTCTCAGACCAGTAGGTTCTGTAATGCTGCATAGATAAACCATGTATATTAGTTCTAGATAAGCTCACAAGGGTTGTTGTGTTTGCCAACAGCTAATGATTTTGTACATTTTTACTGATTTCCAGGTAACGACATTGGACGGAGTTCCTATGGAGCAATCTATGTGAAGCAAGCCTTTGAATATGCCTATCTGGTGCTCAGCCAAGCTGTTTTGCCTCAGAATGCTCATTTGCTCAGAAACCAGCGAAGGTTGATTTTTTATTATTATTATTGTTATTATTTTATCATTATTATTATTATTATTACTACAATTGTTAGTAGTAGTGGTATTAGTATTAGTATTATTGTTGCTGTTTTTGTAGTTTATGATCATGACGACGATGATTCTAGTGAAAATGGTTAGCTGTAGGATTTAAGTTGCTAACTGAGTCATGTATATGGTACAGACATTAATGCATCAGCATTTTAAAGCATTGAATCTTGGTTATGAATGTTTGTGTGTGTGCGTGTGTGTACATGTTCGTGTGTGTGTGTGTATGAGTACATGCACATATGTGTGTGCATGCATGTGAAAAAAATGTTTGAATTTTTGTGTTAGAAAAAGGATTATAAGTATGCAGATGCAGATTATACTAATTTGTTCAACGGGCTATTGCTGTGTGAACAGACTCTCTCTGTATGAATTATTTATCATCAGCTTTTCTTTCTACAGCATCCTTGGTCGCATTGTGCGTGTGACTGAAGAGGTGGTGACCTATCGTAAATGGGTGAAGGAGAACTTTGTGGTGCTGACGTCACCTTCCGCCCATTCCTACGCAATCATTGCTTCTTCTGCTTCCTCCACTGTGGCTTCTGCCAGTGGCATAGCAGAGTCTGAACATGCACGGTGAGTTGCTTTTTTTTCCGGAGAGAATGATTTTTTTTAGGATATGTGCATCTGAAAATGTCATTGATGTGAACATTAAATTGCAGTGATTCATCAGTTTTTATAAGGATAGCATTGGTTAAAAGTGACATTTAATAGCATTGGTTAAAAGCAGTGTTCTACAAAATTTTTGTGTGTGTTATTTTGCAGTTTGTATAGTGCATCTGAAAATGTCTTAGATACGAACGTAAAATTGCAGTGATTCTTCAGTTTTTATAAAGATAGCATTGGTTAACCTCTTCACAACGCTGCCTCACTATAGCTACTATGCCCTGTGCACACTGGGGGCAGGAAGCAGAAATGCCCTGAGGACACCCTATTTTGGTCATTTTTATTTAATTTTCTTGAATAGGTCGTAAAAACTAGATTATTGATGTTGGAACAACTTTTGCAGATCATTTTATCTCCCTGGTGAAGTAAAATCAATGTCTGTAAAGATTCATTTAGTTAGTGTTTTGTGCTTTTGAAAATGTCAGTGCAAGTGTCAAAATCAAAAATCCCAAACGACCACGGGACATTCATGCAGAGGTTATTTTTAGCATATGATGGCCAAAAACTAGAAAAAAAGACATAAATGACAATATTTCAACATTTTTAGAACATAATGGTAACATAATGGAACATAATGGTGTAGGGTCGGCGATGTCTTGAAAGATGAAGGGCTGCAAACCACATGTTTCAGCAGCTGAGAAAACAGGTACTTGCGGAAATTTCCGAAGACTTTTCACCCAGGTGGTGCACCATCTTCATTGCCACTGTCATCACTGGCAATGTCAACCTCAGTGTCGGCTTCACATTGATCAGGACAACTTATTTCTAGCTAATAATCTGGCTCCAAGACGGAATGATTTGTTGCCCAACTACCTGAGTGAAAGATGTCCCTGTCAGCGACGCTCGCATTTTGTTCGTCTGCTTCAACTTCATCTTCATCCGTTGAATATGCGGGACCGTCGTCGTTTTGGGGCACATCATCCTCAAAATCTTTCACTTCAGCACTTTAGTTGCTGCTTTCATAATGATCAATGTCTAGATCATCTTCAAAACAGCCTATATGATCAATTCTGCTACTTCGGCGGCCGTGAAAGTTGAACGTCTAGCCATGTTGTTTACTGCTATCTGAACGACGCGGGGAACTTGAAGAGACAAAGCATCAGGGTTGGTTGCGTCCGACACAAATTAACCAATGAAATTGTCCTCTTTAAGTTGAAAAAATAGTATCAGATGACATAGAAGGGTTCCATTGTGTAGTTTCAACAAGTTGTGAGGGAATTTCCAGTGACGTAATGATGCAGTTAATTTTAGAACAGGCCTCGCGAGCATTCTTGCCACGTGTCCACAGCACCATTTCCGCTGTAGCGAGCGGGCTCGCTACTTGTCCTGGCAGCAGAGGCAGGCATAGCGACGATTCTCATGTCATGTCGCAAAAAGCTTAAAAGTGACATTTAATAGCATTGATTATAACCGGTGTTTCACAAAATTTGCTTTTTTTGTGTGTTACTTTGCAGTTTGTACAGTGCATCTCAAAAAGTTTGGAATTAAAGTTTGTATGTTGTTAAGTAGAATCACTGTGTATTGTTGCCATATTATTGCTTACAGCATGGTAAAAACCCCTGAATATCCAGCAGTGACATGTATGACACATCTCTAACTGGTCAAACAAACTGCTGAATGTATATATATGTTGCCAGCACGGCTCAGTTAGTTGTTAAGAGTTTGATTTATTTTTACAGTGTGAATTTTACTCATTTGGGAATGCAAAAGTTTGTATTATTTCTTATTGTGTTTGTGTGTTTTTTCCATGCAATATATGTATATGTACCTTTGCTTTGATTTTTTTTTTTTCTTTTAGCAACAACAATAATATTAACGGCACCTTGACTAACGGTAAAAGTCTGGCTTCAACAAACGAGGTTCATCCTCCTCTGTCTCCTGCTTCAAAGAAGCCACCAAGTGGAGGACCCAGCCGGCGAATGAACCAACTTGAGGCCCTGGTGCCCCCTTCAGGTCATGAAGAAGAGGTGGTGATGAGAGAGGAAGGAGCACCTGCTGCTGACAGTGAAAATTCTGATTCAGGTGGCAATAGCTCTGGCTACAAATCTTCAGAATCCAATGTCACCTCTTCTTCTTCCAGTGTGGCCAGTGACTCGGTGAGTGATATACATAAGGCATTTTCCATCATGGATAGGAATTGTCTGCCCTTAGGCGTTGTATCTTCTTCCTCCTTCCTCTTTAAAGAACCAAGTAGCCTGTCTTCCTTTTTTAATGAGCTAAGCAGTTCTGATCCTTTCCTCCTCCCCCACCCCCCTCATTTTTTTAAGCCTAGCCACACCTTTGACATCATGAAAGACAATGTAAAGTAAGGAAATTTTTGCAGTCAGAATAGTGTTTTTTGAAGTTATGGTATCAGAATGTTAGTAATGATATGTGTGTTATTTTCAAGCTTTGTTTAAATTAAATAAATAACAACTCAGGATAAATGATTCTGTAGCAACAGAACGGTGGTTGTAGTCATCGTCATGTTAAGATATGTTTGTGGAATAGTATAGGATGACAGAAATTATTGTGCGCACATTTTTCAGAAAAGTTGACAAGTCGGTTGCAGGTGGTATTATGAAATTTGCTATGTGTGATTTGCAGGATTCTGAGAGCATGGCAGCAGTCAGCAGTTTGCAGCAGGTCCAGCCCCACACCAGTTCTGCCACCACACAAACCCATCCTCCAGTCCACCACAAACCTTCACCCACCCCTCCTCCCATCCCTACCCACAACCACAACCAAGGCCGCATCATCCGCGGACGGGACCACCACAAAGCCTTCCACCAAGGGGCGGGCAACAGCCCTGCCAGGTCACGTGATGCCAGCACTTCCAGTGTGGGGTCTAATCGTTCCTACAGCTACAGCGCTCACTCCTCCCGCCCTTCCTCCATCTACACACCATCCAGTGCTGGATACTCACATCCCTCTGCGCATGGTATCGTAATACCTGGGGAGCATTTCGGGACCTCACGAGAAGTGCGGCATTCTGGTTCTTATGGTGGTGAGGGAATGGGGACAATAGGCGGAGGGGCTGGTCCCCTCGTCCATCCCAAATCGTTTCACGTCCATCCGCAGTCTGGACGATCAGGACCTAAAGTGTACCGTCCTACAGGGAAAAAGAAGCGTAATAACAACAGTGGTGGTGGCAGCAATGCAGGACACAACTCTGCCAACGGGGGCATTGGTCACAACCCTCATGGTAACCATCGTCACAGAGACAGCTCACAGAACAACGGCATAGCAAGATGATGATCGTGATCAGGGCTCAGTCCCTGTCCTGTCCAGTTCTCTTGTCATCATCATGCTTGTCTTCATCATTCCCACTTTTGGGGGGGAAAAAAAGGGGAGAGGGAGGGTGGAGGGGAAAAGGTTGATTCAGACAGCCCTAGAAAGTTCTGCTCTTCATACATAATACTATATGTATATCTTGGACAGGACATGAGTGTGTGTTATCTGCTTGTTGACAGAAATTTGTTCACAAGGTTTTCTGTCTACAGACAGAATATTTACCAGATTGAGATTACAGGTTGGGCGCCATGAAAAAGACACATCTGTTTAATTTTAATGGACTGATGCCATCCCCGCCTCTATTTTTGTGCCACTTTGGAATTACACTGTCCAAGGATATGGAAATATATTGCAGATATTTAAGGACAGTTCAGCCAAGTTTCAGTTATGAATGTAAATTTGTTATTCAGCCTGGGCTTCATTTGAATTAACTTTCTTTTACAAGATTTATGACTACAGAAATTGGAATGTGTTGTTGTTAGTTGTGTGTTTTCAGGATTTAGTATCAGACATTCTTCCATATCTGATGCAGAGTGGTACATGATCACTGTATTTTTTACGATAACCTAACCCAGTGTTTACGTGAGAATGTCAAAAAATGCCTCCAGGTGGTGCTTGCCCCACCTGACCATCCAGATTGCGCAAAAACGTGAATGTACTTTATCTTCTTCCTGCCCCATACCATAGCAAGAAGATGTACATCTTCAGCATGCTTCCAACTTGCAGCCAAGACAACTGTGACTGCAGCCTCCACTGGTTCCTACATCTACATTGGCTCCCTGATCAGTGCTTTGGTATCCTGATGTCAGGTTTAAAGTGTTTTGGTGTTTTGCTTGAGGGTTACTCACCTTTCCTCACCAGCGCCAGAGGTTCTAGCTTTGCAGGAAGCCAAACCCTCCAGGTCCAAGAGTGGACACTCTTAGGACTCAATCCATGGATCGTGGAAATCTTAGGGATTAAAAAAAAACCCATCCCTGGAAGGGAGGGGAAAATCCCTCTTCAGACAACCCTCGCCATCCCTGTGTCATATGCCTCACAATCAGTCTGCAGCCTTAGACTCTAAAAGTTGTAGATCTCATTCAGAAACAGGTGTGGAAGTATTCTTTCCACATCCTGGCCAGGGTTTCTGTGGTCACCTTTTCACAGCCTCCAAGTCCTTGAATGGCTGGCATCCAGTTCTGGATTTGTCTTCGCTCAACACTTTCCTGCTTCAAATCCATTTCAAAATGAAAACCCTAGCCATAATTCAACAGTTGATGAGAAAACTGGGCCTCCTTCATAAACTTCAAGGATGCTTTCTTGTCCCCATCCATCCACTCACTGTCCCTCTGTGATGTCCTAGAAGCAACCTACTTGCGCAGGGAATCCATCTGTACTGACCATTACTGAAGAGGTCTCCACCACAGAGGGTCTGTCCCGCATCTCCTCCATTTCAGCAGAGATGCCTCCAGGAGGTAGACAGACCAGAACGGTGTATCTCTCCCGCCTTCCAATCTTTAAATTATGCGTTAGTTGGATCAGAGAGTGTACGATGCTAAATGAGGAATTTTTAGGTAAATTCCAGTTTAGCTTGTATGCTTACCACATACAGCTCTTAAGTCCACCCTACCAGCCTCTCTCAAGGTCCTCCCCTCTGGCCTTGCATCCTGGCATACAAAGTAAAAAAAGAAAAAAGGGAAGGATACTGTGCTCTTGCACTATGTGGCAGTCGGGCGGAATGGTGCACCAATTGGAGGCATCTTTTAACCAAATTCTCGATATACACTGGGTTAAGCCAAAAATGGAGTGATTGTGTGCCACTCTGCATTACGGATATGTAAGTGTACTAGGTAAACGGGAATTTACTTTAAAAAATTCCTCTGTTATAGCTGCACAAGCAACCAGGGCGAGAAAAGATTATTTGCTTGATCTTGTCTGTGTGTCGTTTCTTTCAGTGTGTGTGTGTGTGTTTTGTTTCTTTCAGTGTTTGCTGCCATGTAAACAAAATGACGGTGTTTATTGTGTGTTGAGGCATAACCGTGTGTTTTTTTGTGAAGTCAAGGAGAAACCGGTAATCAATCAATCCTTTGCATAATCTGCTGCTGTTGACATGATTGATCCCCTGTGAGATAGTCAGAACAGGCTGTCATACAATTAACCTGTTGTTTAAGCAAAATATATGGGCCTTCTGATGTACGTCCATTCGCCGCTTGCTCTACGCAAACTAGTCAATCATGTCTTTTTTTGTGCTGTGCTTGAAAGACATAGTTCTGGCTTTGTTTTCTCATACTTGAACCAAGTAGTTTTCAGCCTGTGTGTTTTAGGTAATTATGGGAAATATAGGAAGGCAAGTTTATTTTATTTGAGAGCGTATAACATTTTACCCTGGCTAGTTTTCCAGCTGTGACCTTTATTGTTTGTTATTTATTTATTTATACTTAAATGTGTTGTTTAATTACACATACTGTACCGTGGCTCACTGATGCAATAAGCGGCAGCGATTTGCCATTCCTGCCTCATAAACAATAAAGTCCGAAGGGACAATAACTCTGAGAGTATCCATGTCTTGCGCATGTGCATGTGCTCTTCCTCTTTTCTCGGCAGCCATCTTCCACCTCGCCTCGTACTCTCTGAGCAGTAAAGTATTTTTCGATTTCGCTACGCGATTGATCGATTCTCGTTGCTGTTTTTGTGTCTTGCCTATGTTTTCGTTTAAGGGAGAAACTTATGTGAAGCGATTGGGTGGCAAAGCGAGGGTTAAGAAGATTTCGTCCGCCGAATTCTCCAACCCACAGACCGGTGGTTCGACCGGCGCACCAAAATCCGCTCTCTCTTCATCTTTGTCTCTCCCTTCTACGTCTTCTCTCTCGAGTCATCGCAACTCAGCTACGGTTCTGTTGCGGTGACCACGAGCCTCAACTCAGCTGCAGCTCAGTTGACTTTTCGTCATTTTGCGGCCTTCACACTGCCCATCACAGTTATCAACTTAACTGCGGTTCTGTCGATTCTGTGCTCACCCCCTTCGTACAGCTCAACTCCGGTTCTGCTGATACTGTTTCAGCCCCTATGGCTGAAGGGCGACTTGGGTATGGGTCTCCTTCGGGAGGTAGGAAGGCCAGCACTTTGACTGAAACTGGCTCACCCCCTGGTTCGCCAGGTGGGCCAAGGGAGACAACCCCCCTATTACGGGCGTCAGATCGTCGATCCGCCCCGGTTGCCTCCCTTCCCCGCAGCCTGCTGCTGCTCCCGCCCCAACCTCTGTCCCATTCCGGACAGAGCACTTGGGCGCCTTGGCAAATACCAAGCGACCCACGGCGGGCTGGCACCTCTCTGTCCCATTCCGGACAGAGCACTTGGCCGCCTTGGCAAATGCCAAGCGGCCCCCAGCAGGCTGGCCCTTTGGGCACTGGGGAACCCCCGACCCACGGGGACCATTACCCGCGGGTGTCAGACCGTAGGTCCGCCCCGGCTGGTCATCACAACTCAACTACGGTTCTGTTGCCATGACCACGAGCCCTCAACTCAGCTGCGGCTCTGTTGACTTCTTGTCATTTTGCAGCCTTCACACTGCCCCTCACGGTAATCGACTCGGCTGCAGCTCTGTCGATTCCGTACTCGCCCTCTCAGTACAGCTCAACCCCGGTTCAGCTGCTACTGTTTCAGCCCCTATGGCTGAAGGGCGACACGGGTATGGGTCTCCTTTGGGAGGCAGGAAGGCCAGCACCTTGACAGAAAATGGCTCACCCCATGGTTCGCCAGGTGGGACACCCCCTGGTTCGCCAGGCGGGCCAAGGGAGACAACCCCCCTATTACGGGCGTCAGATCATAGATCCGCCCAGGTTGTCTCCCTCCCCGCAGCCTGCTTGTGCCCTCAACGCAACTGCGGCTCTGAAAAAGGCTCACCCCCTGCTTAGCCAGGTGGGTCATGGGTGACAACACCCCTGAGCGGGCGTCAGACCGAGGTCCGCCCCGGCTTGGTCATCACAACTCAACTACAGTTCTGTTGCCATGACCACGAGCCCTCAATTCAGCTTCGGCTCTGTTGACTTTTTGTTATTTTGCGGCCTTCACACTGCCCCTCACGGTAATCAATTCAGCTGCGGTTCTGTCGATTCCGTACTCGCCCCCTCCGTACAGCTCAACCCCAGTTCAGCTGCTACTGCTTCAGCCCCTATGGCTGAAGGGCGACACGGGTATGGGTCTCCTTCGGGAGGCAGGAAGGCCAGCACTTGGGCAGAAAATGGCTCACCCCCTGGTTCGCCAGGCGGGCCAAGGGAGACAACCCCCCCTATTACGGGCGTCAGATCGTAGATCCGCCCAGGTTGTCTCCTTTCCTACCCTGCAGCCTGCTTGTGCCCCTGCTCCAACCTTTGTCCCATCCGGACAGAGTGCTTGGTCGCCTTGGCAAATGCCAAGCGACCCACTGCGGGCTGGCACATCTCTGTCCCATTGTGGACAGAGCGCTTAGTCGTCTTGGCAAATGACAACTGACCTCCAGCAGGCTGGCCCCTTGGGCACTGGGGATCCGGGGACTCCATCGGCTCAGCCCATGACGCCTCCCATGGCACCGTACATGGCGCCATGGCAGCACTTCCCATCTATGGGATTTCCCCTTGCCTCGTTCGCAGGGTATACTTGGTGGCCCTGCTTTATGACCGGCGCCTGTTCCATGTGCCTCCAATAAAACACAGTCACAGGCCGGTCCTTGCTTCAACCAAGGTCACGCATTCTGCACAGCAACCCGGAGGCTCTAAACCTTCCTGCTTGACTGCTGTGCAGGCCTCAATGTCTCCATTAGGCTTGTCCCCGGCAGTGATCGGCCCTGTGGTGCAAGCACACAGACCGGACACTCAGGGAACGTATAGTGCCCACTGACACAGTTGGCCTTCTGGGTGCTCCTCAACCTTCCAGTCACCCCCGCGCTCGCAGTGGGCCAACTACCACGGCCTTCTTCGTCGGGGAAAAACCTTTTGTCCTCCTCAGTGAAGGGACGCAGGGCAGCCATCTGCAATACCATCAGCCAGTCGGGTAGTCCTTCATTCGCGGACAACCCTGTCCTGCTGGATATTGTCCGTAGGGCTTCCCTTCGGGAAGCCTGACCCCCCGCGGCACCCGGCCGGGGATCTCCTCCTCCTCCTCTCCTCCCTGGGACTTTCGCCTTAATGAGCCCATCAGGGAGTGTTCTCCCAACTTCCTCTCATTTCGGACGGCCTTTCTACTCACTCTAGCGTTGGGGAGGCACTGTAGCGAAGTGCACACTCTTGGCGGACTCCCCGGGGATGTTGCTTTTGAACCGGAGGGCTCAATCTCTCTCCGCCTACTCCCGGACTTCTTGGACAAGAACCAGTCGCCAGGTTCTCCTACTCTGTCTATCTCCATCCCCTGACGTCTATCCTTGCTCTGGATGACGAAATCTTCTCGCCAGAAGCAGCACCACTTGTTTCTCTCTTACAACGAAAGCTATAAAGAAGGCCATTAACCACGCATCCCCCTCTCGATGGCTGTGAACAGTCATCAAGGATGCGTATGCTAGGCCGGGCTCAGATTCGGCTGTCTTCTCCCTGAGGCCCCATGAGATTAGAGCATGGGCCTTGTCACTGGCGTTCACTCAGGGCCAGCCCCCTGAGTGTCCTGGACACCACGCATTGGCATTCTCTGGGCACGTTTATTCCATCCTACTGGCGCAATGTATACCGTCTGCGCGACAATGGATCTAGGGGTATCGCTTCCACTGTGGTGGCTCAACACCCCATCTCTGCTGCACGCCCTGACTTGTCGCATTCCTCCAGGCGTTAACCAGGTAAGCCCTCCTTCCGGGTAGCGCTATTCTGCATCAGTGAGCCACGGTACAGTATGTGTAATTAAAAGGAAATTTTCCTTCTAAAATTACGTTTAATCTAACATACTTACCGTGGCTCACGCAGAGTCCCTCCCGTCCTCCCCGCCTTCCTGGTTCCTTCCGTTCACAGTCAGGGTCTTGGTTTCCTCGAAAAGAGGAAGAGCACATGCTCATGCACAAGACATGGATACTCTCAGAGTTATTGTCCCTTCGGACTTTATTGTTTATGAGGCAGGAATGGCAAATCGCTGCCGCTTATTGCATCAGTGAGCCACGGTAAGTATGTTAGATTAAACATAATTTTAGAAGGAAAATTTCCTTTTTATTGGGTTTTTTTTTTTTCAGTTACGTGTTTTTATTTTCTTCATGATGTAAGTATATTATATTTATTGTAATATGACTATTACCCTTTTATTCTTTTCCATCAAGTTTAGAAATGTTAATGTTGGTGAATGTTTAATAATCTGCCTTATGAGGTAACGCAGTATTTACAGGTAACATGACGCAGATATTCATGTTAAGAAAAAAGTAATAAAGTATGTACTGGATGAAGTTGAAACATGAATCAGTCAGGTTGATCAATACAGTTACCAGTAATACATTAATTACATAATCTATGCATCCTTAAAATTATACTTAAGCTGAGACAAAAGAAATCTTTTCAGAAACTGAGATAGTGTGGTGTGTAAATTTAGTGACTCTTACATTAATACAATATACTTTCTTTATCCTTTGGACGCTATGTAGGGTTCTGATATTGTATCATACTATTAATGTTGAGTGATTCAGCAGGATATGATACTTCTCTTCTGTAAGTTCTTGTCTTGCTTTGAATAGTAAAGAAGCGTGCTTGTCATTGTTACATAAGATCATGTCATAGTCAATATGCACCACACAGAGGTTAGTGACTCTTTTTACTTTACAGTTGTGATTTTTGGATGATGTGTTGGTGCCTTCCTAAGGTAGAATCCTATGCTGGTTTCAGAATGGTCTTACCAAACTTTGACAACTGTTTCTGGTTGCATAGTTTGTGAACCACTCTGGCTGGCTAAAGGTTTAATCCCTTTGCTGTTTATGCCTTTGACTACAGTAGCAGAGTATGCTGAGAAAGTTTCCAGAAAAACTGAAAAATTACACGTCCAGCCCATGTGTACTCAACTAAAATTATAAAGGTATACACAAAAAGAATCAGAAATGTATAAACATGTTTTTTTAACGATATTATTTGTGATCATTGAGCTAGTTTGTTACACAGACTTCCAGAAATGCCACATTTCTGTTATTCTTATATTCTCTCTCTCTCTCCCTCTCTCTTCCCCTCTCCCTCTCTCTCTCTCTCTCTCTCTCTTTCTCTCTCTCTCTCTCTCTCTCTCTCCCTCTCTCTTCCCCTCTCCCTCTCTCTCTCTCTCTCTCTCTCTCTCTTTTCTCTCTCTCTCTCACACGCACATACACACGCATGCATGCATGCACAGCTTTCTGTGTTCAGAAAAGCAAGAGTGGTCAGGAAAGTTATATCTTCTAACTGACTGGTACTTATTTGTTCAGTATTGCAGAACTGTTGACTGCTATGTTATTTAAAGGAAGCAGTACATCATCAGTGCATTGATAATCATGACACAAGTCCTACATCACCTGCACGGCCAAAGGATTAATCAATTTCGTGTCACTATTCTGGGATTTCAATATCACTAAAACCTACAGTTGAGTAGTTTTTGATATGTGAATTATATATGTAACTTTTTTTTATCACACACATGATCAACAGTTATTAATACATTGTAAGTCGGAACTGTTCTGGTGGCCATTTTGAAATGGAAGATCAGAAATTAATGAATATTCTTAGCAGCAAGTTGCATTATCCAGTTTAACTCACTCGGGACGGAGAGTTTTTTTCCCTTGCGTTTCCCCAGGGACGGCCCATTTTGAAGGGTTGGGAAAAAAATCACAAAAAATACAAAACATAAAGGAACAAAATGAAACTTTCAGATCTGAATATTTACATGCTGGGTTAGTTCATGCCAAAATATTGAAGTTCTTCCTTGAATATTTCTTCTTCATGTGCTATGTTGAAAATACCCCCAATTTTGTGGTCAGGATCACCGTACAGTCACACACTTTGATCAGCTCCATGAACACACAGTCAAAGGTGAGAAGGTCTTTGTATGCACAAAATAACATGAATAAAGTAGACTTTGCTCTGGGTAAAAAAAAAAAATTATTAGTGACATTATATAAATAAATGTTACAAACTGTTACACAAGGGAATTTGGGAAAAAAGGAGCACACCGGATGCTTCAGTCCCTATGCACTATTTTCCTAATAATCAGTGTAGTTCTGCACTGAGTGATACAGTTGGAAGCAGATGATGGTCTTGTTGGGCTTGCATAGTTTGTCACAGAAGGCAACCTCACATGTTTTACACCATTTGGAGGGTTTGCTGCAGTTGAACCTCCGGGTGTCTCCTGCTGCCAGCACTACGCACATGGCACTTCTATAAAGCTTATAGTTCTTCCTGCCGCTGGGGATGGGTGGCAGAGGGAAGAAGTGCTCATTCTGCTTGCCACTCAGTTCTCTTATGCATGTATGTTTATGACAATAGAATTTAGAAAGTCTTCTGTCACAAACTGATTGAAGAAGTCAATGGGGGCGTGGCATTCAGCTATGGTATGCAGGCCACAAGAGCCAGAGAACGGAGGCAAAGTGGGAATAAAACTAAAATCTTCATGCCACTCATGCATTACAAGTGAATGAAACCTCCATCAGACATGTGACTCGCTGTGCGTGGCCCGCTGACCACTCGCCTCTCATGACGTGTACGCCCACCTCCCTTTCCCACTTCACTGTCGTATGAAACTGGGTCACTGTCAGTACCTCCTTGCTGGCAGCTTTCATACTGGAAACACTTTCACCATCATCTTCATCATGCTTGTTGATGTCGGATCCTTCAGTCTGAAGCACTTCAATCACTCTAGAAGCAGTAAAAGGCCGCTGTCGTGATCTGCTTTGCTCCAAACTCGTACTCGCATGCGATGCCATTTTCGACACGAATGCAGATTAGCCAGTCATGTGGGGTGCCGAAGTCAATCGTTTCCCGACGAGTGTATTGCTACAGAATCTCAGAAGTAACTTTCCATTTGACCCTTAACACGTCTGCAATGCCCAGTATAGCTTCGGTTGGCATGCCACGTTAAGAGGGAAGCGTCGAAAAAATTTTAATTATGGAAACCGCTATAGCGTTCCGTCGTACGGAACCGTGCCTTACATTAGGAACGCTATAGTGTTCCATCGTACCGAGTGAGTTAATAAAAGAGTTGAAGTTCGACAATCACACTCTGTAATAAATCTGTTTTGTCAGTTATATTCAATAGCATATTAGGTTGCTGAAGTTTCGACTGCCGCAGTTCAATAAGAAAATGGAAAGAAAGGTAATTTCTATCAAGAATTTCAATATCTTTGGGCATCTTCATAAGAAACCAATGTTTTTAGACCATTCAGATTGTGTATTAAGCTCTGGGCTTTGTCCACAACCTAGAAAAATGGTTGAACTACATATTGAAATTTTTTAATTTAAAACCAGTAAAAACTCGAAACAAGTGAATG
Source organism: Monoplex corrugatus (assembly GCA_030674185.1). Classification (NCBI taxonomy): domain Eukaryota; kingdom Metazoa; phylum Mollusca; class Gastropoda; order Littorinimorpha; family Ranellidae; genus Monoplex; species Monoplex corrugatus. The sequence goes on from JAPXFY010000014.1 coordinate 73,683,090, forward strand.
TGTGTGATGTTTTAACTTATTCCGTGCCAGGAGTTTCCAGTGTCGGCCCCTGTTAACTCCTTGCATGCCAGGCCTTTAAGTTGATAGCAAAAAACTGTTAGAAATACAAATATATTAAAAAGCAAGTGATTTGAAATTTGAGTGTTCAGCAATCAATCTAACATTCTGAGATGCTGCAGAAAGTCATGTTATGCACTCAGCCAGTTCTTGTGTCATGTGGCATATCAAAACTGAGGCTTTTTCCCTTTTTTTCAACAAAGTAACAGGCATTGCATGGCACATAATCAGGCCCATAGGGTCCATTATCACTACTTTCAATCATTTTAACATCTGACCCCTCAGTTTTAAGTGTATTGATTACATCATTAATGCTGAACAACAGTTGGTCACGTTAAGAGTGCCAAACGAGCACTTAAACATCACCATTATTGTATTGTTTACAAATGAGGCAAAGCTGAGTTATTTTGGAACTTTCCATATCGCTCTACAAAGGGTATTTGCACAGCCAGTCAGTGCAGTGCGAGTAGGCTATAAATGATGCTAAATAATATCTCTGCATGAGAGTTTTAAATGCAGTGTGTTACTGTTACTACAACAGTGCAATTTTTGACAGTAGCAATCCTCAAATGCAGACATGGCAGCAGAGTTGCTGATGCAGATGTCCAAATATGTATGGAAAAATCAGCATGGAGTGAATCGAGCCCAGATGAAAATCATGCTGTGTGACCTTTTGACCCTAGAGAAAATCACATTTATCTTCTTTTGTTAACTGATGGAAATGTTTAGGTCACCTGCTGGGAATTGTACGTACTACTGAGGCTGTAACTACTGCTGCAGGGGCCTAAGTTGTTCCTTACTTATTTGCAAACAAACAAACAAAAACAGAAAGAAACCAAAATTACCAAATGGCATAAACTAGTTCAAAAGTGATACAACTTGTATCAAGACATATTCTTCAGTTATTTATAAAAAAAAAATTTTTTTAAAAAGCCTTGTTAATTACCAAATGGCATAAACTAGTTCAAAAGTGATACAACTTGTATCAAGACATATTCTTCAGTTATTTATAAAAAAAAAAATTTTTTTAAAAAGCCTTGTTAATTACCAAATGGCATAAACTAGTTCAAAAGTGATACAACTTGTATCAAGACATATTCTTCAGTTATTTATAAAAAAAAAAATTTTTTTAAAAAGCCTTGTTAATTACCAAATGGCATAAACTAGTTCAAAAGTGATACAACTTGTATCAAGACATATTCTTCAGTTATTTAAAAAAAAATTTTTTTAAAAAGCCTTGTTAATTACCAAATGGCATAAACTAGTTTAAAAGAGGTATAAATTGTGTCAAGACATATTCTTCAGTTATTTGTTTAAAAAAATATAATTACCAAATGGCATAGAAGTGATATAACTGGTAAAAAGACAGATTTAGTATATGACGCAGCATGGAGAACCCAGCTATGGATACACCTAGTCAGTCATAGCTGCAGCTAAAAATAGCTGGATAGGTTGATACGATTACTGAGATTTTTCCATATAATTTTCAATATGCCAAAGTTTTATGGTTGAAAGCTTCCTAAAAATAATTGGTATGTTTCTTTTTAATTTATGAAGTTATTACTTGCTTTGTCAGAAACACAAAATGAAGGCAACTAAAGAGAAAACAAGTTATTTCAAATTTTTTCACATTATTAATAAGCTTTGATATATGGGCAGAAAATACAGAAATGAGAAGTTTGCAGTTGAGTCTGATTTTGCTATATTGTATCACATACCATAGATTTATCTAATTTATACAGATGTACTGTAGCCGACACATGTGCATGGCTGAATTAGCTGCAGCCACCTCACATGGAATTGCAACCCGTGCAAGGGTTTTGCTACTTGATAGCAAATTGACTGATACTCACCTTATATCAGATTGTGGGGCGCTCAGCAAGGCTTCTGATGACAGGTGCATGTATTCGGATCTTGATAGAGTGAGTTTAGGAATCAACAGATTAAAAAAATATGTTGACAGATTTATAATAGGGTTGTGTGTGAAATCATTTCTCCCTGCGAGCGAAAAGTCAGAGGAATTTGCTTCAAAAGTGTGACAGTGAACATTGTGCTTGCCAAATCCCACATGGCTTATATGTTTCTTGAGATTAAAATGGTAAGCGGTATCATTTTGGTTTTTTTCTGTGTACATTTTTGTTGTGTAGACATTCCACTTTATAACAATTTGACAAATAGTTTTTGTATGGTCACATGGGAAGAGAAAAGGAGGATAAACAATTGGGATTAATGAACAGATTTTTTTGCTGCCGTTGTTTCATAAGTTTTTGTCCATTTTAGCTGAAAGTAAGTTGCAAGTTTAAGAGTTTTAATGGTTGTGTTTGATTGAAATGATTCACAATTTGGGCCTTTTTTCAGCAGTTGTCTTTGTTTTGGCTTCTGTTGTTTTATTTGAACTGATAATGACTACTGGACAATGGCAGAAAGACAATAACCACAGGTGGACAAACAGAAATGGAATAAACAAACATCTTGATACACTGATATGCTTGGAAGGTGAAGATGTACTTGGATTTAATCGGGGCAGTCAATAAGCTGAGACTCCATTTGACAATTCCAGAGATTTCTGAAAAATAATTGGTTTAGAAATAATGCACCCATTACAACAATAGATTTTTCACAATATTGTCTGTTTGAGAGTTTTAACATCCTGTTTCTGCCGGCTTATCAATTGAACATATTGTAACCACACTCTTGAATAACTTCTGGCTGCTTTTGATCTCCTGAGCAATGTGTGGATGAACTGTTGCATTTCTGTGATCTGTTTTGAAAGGTGCCAGTACTTCATATGGACATTTCATACGGATGTTTGCTACACAAGATGTCAATGAAATTGACAGGTTTTCATGTATAGTAGCATTGGAAACTCTTACTGGACTAGTCTGGAATTTGATTGTTCTGACACTTAAGTTGTTGGGAGAAATGAAATTAATGACATGTTTGTTGTACATATTTTGTAATGTTTTAGCCTGTATTATTATGTAGGTGAATTTTCATAATGGTGCCACATGAAGTCATTTTTGTTTTGGATGCCATGTTTAGGGTGAATTGATTTTTGTTTAATAATTGTGTTGTAGAGTTGTGGATCAATGCTTCAATAATTTTTAAGATTAATGAATCAGGCGACAGAAGTAATAAGGTCTTCAGCAATTTTTTTTCCATCAGGCCTCAAGCATTGCAGTCAGTAACAGTTGATGTTAAGTCACTAGTTATTAACAAGGTAAAAATTACTACACAGATGCATTTTTACCACTTCTCTCCCTCCCTCTCTTTTAAATCTTCATCTCCCTCTTTTTTGAATCTGTCTGTCCCTCTCTCTCTTGCTGTCCCTTGCATACCACTTTCAGCAGTCACCTCAGGCTGTTACAAAAATACAGAGACCATACACTTTAATCCTTTCTAAGACTGTATCATGTTCAGGTTTTGAACTTGAGTGGGGAGAAATGAGGAAAACTACCACTGTTGATTCCTACTTTCCTGTATGGCTGTTTACTTTCCATCTAGCCCGTGATTGAAATAACATTATGTGTTTTTGATAGTGTAGTGTATTTTTGCTGTTGCTGTTTGTTTATTTGCTGGTTTGTTTTTCAGTTTTCAAGATCTTAATCATAGTGTTTTGAAAGGCAAAAGAAAACATTGTCCACTTATCAACAGATTTGATGCTCGTCATTTTTCCAAATTCCAGTGGATCTAAATGATACAAACATTTGTTTTTCAAATCACGGTATGATATAAACATTTGTTTTTCAAATCACGAATGGTGAGGTGATAATTTGCATCAACGTAAGTTCATTGTATGTTGGTTAATTATAGATCTAAATTTTAATGATCATAACTGCTGTGAACCTTGTGTGGTTTGTTGAAATAAAACATTAACAGTATCGTTGTATAACACATGAAACTATACTAAGAGTTCGGTCTTTTGTGCCATCTTCCGTACACATAAAAATATCACCCTTGTGTTCGGTTTTCTTATAGGCCTACATAATGTGCGTTTTCATTTTGTATCTACTTGTACTTCTCTCTCTTTCTCTGTTACTGTTGATTGGCGCCATTTGCTCGAAACACATTTGGACCATGATCATGATTTTGATTACCAATGTAAAAATGAATGTGTATGTGTATATTTTACTGTGTGGGTGTACCATAATTCCTGTTGCAAGGAGCAAGTTCAGTGTGAAATTATTTAATGAAAGAACATGTTCATAAGGTAACAGACAGGGTGATCTCAGAAACTGCTGATTCAGAGGTCTCTTGACAGATGTTCTCAAATTTCATTTTCTGAGTAACATTTTCCCTGTATTTATGTTTTTTGTTGTTGGTCTTTTTATGGGCTGGATATGTGTGTGTTCCTTGGATTTATTACTGTGTGTCACTCTGTGTCTCCAAGGTAAATTCAGTGGACACACAGAAGCAGCTGACGTGTTAATGTTATTGCTTAAGTGATGTCTCCACTTAACCGTATGACTCTCGCACCCTGTCCACCAACTGCAAAAACTTAAAACCCTTTGACTCCCTCACCCTATCCACCAGCTTCCTGCAGGAAGATGGTGGATAGGGTGAGGGAGTCATGGGGTTAAGTTTTTGTTTTGCTAGCTTGGTTGACTATGCAGGATGCTGGTGGACAGGGTGCGGGAGTCAAAGGGTTAATAGAGAACAGCTACCTTTTGTTTTGTTTGGCTCACTCTACTTATGTGTGGACTTGTTTTTCATCATAGTAAATTATCAGTAGAGTTGAGATGTCTCCTCCCCCTCCCTTGTTGTCAATACTCACTTTATCTTCTGTTCCTCTGTTGCTATGTATGTAATGTACATACCTTGATTTATCCATTTTATTGTGTTTTTTTGTGTTTTACAAGTCTGTTTTATTTCATGTCTTTCATATTTTTGTCTTTTCTATTTCATGTTTAGGTTGTTTGTTTAGAGTAGAAGAGACTAGCTGCAAGACAGGTCCAGTAAAACCTATTACTACTGTCCCTCAGTAACAAAGTGTTTCTGTATATGAATTATTATTGAATTGAATTGTGGATGTCTCCCTCTATTTGCTGTCTCAGATGGCAGTTCTGACATGGAAAGAAACGATCAGCATTACTTTGGAAAATTAACCCTTTGTCTCCTGCACCCTATCCATCAACTGCAAAGACTTAACCCTTTGATATTCTCACCCTACCCACCAGCTTCCTGCAGGAAGCTGGTTGGTAGGGTGAGTGAATCAAAGGATTAAGTTTTTGCTTTGCTAACATGGTTGACAATGCAGGTTGCTGATGGACAGGGTGCAGGAGCCAAAGGGTTAAGGACCTGGCTTCGAAGTACCTGACTACAGACAAAGCATTCAAGGAGGGTTTCATACACTTGATCCCTGAACCCCAGCATGTTCTGTATGTGTTTATTTTTGTTCTTCACAGTATGATCTTTCTCAAGAATTTCTCTTTCGTTTGTGTAGTTTCAGATCCCAGACAGTTAATTGTAATAAGCAATGTCTATTTTGTTTGCTTGTCGTTGTCTTTCTGTTTTTCTCATTGTACAAAGGAGGCAACCTTGCTTTCCATCAGTTGAGGCGAAAAATAAACCTGCATTTACTCTACAGAGTAATGCACTCCACTGAGTAACATGGACTCTGGCAGTCATTTTCTTTTTATAAGTAGTGATATCCAAATGTGTCAGGTGCTCTACAAATATGGCTTCTTCTGTTCTTTGCTGTGTGGTATTGTATACATTTTGAAATGGTTATAGCCCTGATATGGCTATGTGTATTTGGCTGGGCTTTAAACAATAAGACTAAGAAGGTGTTGTAGAAGGAATAGGTGTAGAGGGTGCCGAAGATATTTTGCTGTTGCAGGTTTTTTTCTTTGACTGCGTGCATAAGTGAAAATTGTCGTATGTGGCAGCTAGTGCAGTGTTATGTCGAACAGACACCCCAATATAACTTCTTTTTTTGTGTAATTTTGAAAATAGGCAAGTGTTTTTAGTTTCATACTTTTCTTTTTGCCTCCTGGCAATTTCGAGATGAAAATTAGAATGACATTATAGTTTGTTTGTTGTCTTTTTCTTGCAAAATTTGCATAGGTAGCCTGTTTGTGGATATTATCAATGTTAAGTTGTGTCTTTTTAACCTATTGGTGGTATATTTGTTTTTCTTGTATGGTTGCCTGGCATGTCTGTTCTGTTAGCATGCATACATGAATTGAGGAAATCATAATTATAAACGTAATCATACAGTAGTAAAATAGTGTTGAGAGTCTGCATTTGAGAGGGTGAGTGGATTTGTTTCTTTTTTGTTAGGTGGCCTTTTTTTGGGGGGGGGGGGGGGGGGGGGGATGCCGGGGACTCTTTCAGTATAATTAGTATCCCCACCTTCTGAAAATTCTGTGCTAGAAATTTCCTTTCTGCCACTCTCTTTGTATCTTTCTTCCTCCTTTGCTTTCTATTATTTCTTCCTATCATTTTCTGCCTTGCTGGTCCATTCACCTGTGTGTTCGATAAAGTCTTATGAAGTTATGTACTTTCTGTAGGATTGATAATTGGGTACATGTACTGAGTGTGTTTTTGGCTCTAGGGAAATGAGATATGCGGAAGCAATTTTTGGTAATTTATGCCTGTTTTTATGTATGTTTTAGTGTCCTGAGTTTTGTTTAAATTTGTGTTCAGGTTTGTTTTTTTAATCCCCAGTGTGATAATTTGGATGGAGTGGTCAGCACCAGGTGCATCTCCTCAGATTTTGTGCGCAAATGTGTTGAGATGTGTACTTAATTTTCTTTTCCTTTTTTTTCCTTTCGAAGTATTGTGTGTGTATTGAAATGGTTATAGCCCAGATGTGGCTCAATGCAGTTGGCTGGGCTTTAAACAAAAGTAACAATGATAATCTTTCTTTGCTTTAAAGTCTGTTTACATTGAGAACCCATGAAATAAGTAGCACGTGGGAATTTGTGCCTTGTTTATGTGTATCTGTTCATTGTATTGTTGTCATGAATGAGCAGTGTCTGCTGTAAAGTTGTGTCTGTTGAGTTGACCTTTTTCCGTTGGATGTCAGTTTGCATGATGGTATAATAAGCCGTACATGCCTGTTCAAAGACTATGACATAAAATTGTATCATATGCCTATGTTTGTTTTGTCCAATTCATCTTTTAGCCCTTATGTTAGGACTTGAGTGAAGTGTGAAGATCAGGTTTTTCATTAAACTTCTTGTTGTGCAATTGTGAACCAAAATGAAATGATTATAACTGGACTGTTTATTTGCCATTTGTCTTTAAATTGTATTAAAAACCTAGGGGGGGAAATTTAAGTGGAAATGTCTTTGGGGCTTTTTCTTTTTTCCTTTTTTAATTCAGGGACCAATTTGAAAGATATCTATATAGTTAATATGTAATTAGTCAGTACTATATTCTTTGTATAGTCAGTACTGTCTTCTTTGGTAGATTCTGTGTTTGATTAGGCAGTAGTCTGGAAGAAGCAGGCTAGTAGAATCTTTTTCAGGTGCCACTGTTACTTCATTTTATAAATCCCCGTTTTGCTTTAGGATGTATGTTATTGGCATTTGATAGAGCCATTTGACAGCATTAGTATGACAGTACTTTGTAAGATAAAAACAATCATATTTGGCCATAAGATTTGGTGATTGTGCAAGGGTTTTCTGTAGTTAATTGCATTCAGTTTCTTCTTTCTTCTAGTTGTCAGTGTTTTCAGTGTTTTGTTTGGTTTAGTTTTTGTTTGGGTTTTTGAGTTTTTTTCGCCTATCTTTCAGAAGATTTGAGGTCTTTGTTGTTTGCTACTTATTCACAAAAACCCAACATTTTATCATTTTGAAACAGAACACCATTGCTTTCTGAAACCTGCAATTTTTGTAGTTAAAAACTGTTAATAAGTGGCTGGCTTTGACTTTGGTAGACTTACTGACTGAAGTAACTGCTGCTTTACACTTCTGACTCAAATTTTATTTTGTTTCACTTACATAAGTTGTTTTGATCTCATGCTGATACTGATATGCTGTTATGTATGCCTGGAACTGTTGATGGGAACAGAAAAGGAAGAAGATTGGAAGTGCAAAATGACTTTACATTGACTGATAGATTGGAAGTGCAAAATGACTTTACATTGACTGATAGATTGGAAGTGCAAATGACTTTACATTGACTGATAGATTGGAAGTGCAAAATGACTTTACATTGACAGATTGGAAGTGCAAAATGACTTACATTGACGTAGATTGGAAGTGCAAAATGACTTTACATTGACAGATTGGAAGTGCAAAATGACTTTACATTGACTGATAGATTGGAAGTGCAAAATGACTTTACATTGACAGATTGGAAGTGCAAAATGACTTTACATTGACTGACAGATTGGAAGTGTAAAATGACTTTACATTGACAGACAGATTGGAAGTGCAAAATGACTTTACATTGACAGATTGGAAGTGCAAAATGACTTTACATTGACAGACAGATTGGAAGTGCAAAATGACTTTACATTGACAGATTGGAAGTGCAAAATGACTTCACATTGACGACAGATTGGAAGTGCAAAATGACTTTACATTGACTGACAGATTGGAAGTGTAAAATGACTTTACACTGACTGATAGATTGGAAGTGCAAATTGACTCTACATTGACTGACAGATTGGAAGTGCAGATTGACTTTTACATTGACTGACAGATTGGAAGTGTAAAATGATTTTACATTGACTGATAGATTGGAAGTGCAAATTGACTCAACATTGACTGACAGATTGGAAGTGCAGATTGACTTTACATTGACTGACAGATTGGAAGTGCAAAATGACTTTACATTGACTGACAGATTGGAAGTGTAAAATGACTTCACATTGACAGACAGATTGGAAGTGCAAAATTGACTTTACATTGACTGACAGATTGGAAGTGTAAAATGACTTTACACTGACTGATAGATTGGAAGTGCAAATTGACTACATTGACTGACAGATTGGAAGTGCAGATTGACTTTTACATTGACTGACAGATTGGAAGTGTAAAATGATTTTACATTGACTGATAGATTGGAAGTGCAAATTGACTCAACATTGACTGACAGATTGGAAGTGCAGATTGACTTTTACATTGACTGACAGATTGGAAGTGCAAAATGACTTTACATTGACTGACAGATTGGAAGTGTAAAATGACTTTACATTGACTGACAGATGGAAGTGCAAATGACCTTACATTGACTGACAGATTGGAATTGTAAAATGACTTTACACAGACTGATAGATTGGAAGTGCAAATTGACTCTACATTGACTGACAGATTGGAAGTGAGATTGACTTTTACATTGACTGACAGATTGGAAGTGCAAAATGACTTTACATTGACTGACAGATTGGAAGTGCAAAATGACTTTACATTGACTGACAGATTGGAAGTGTAAAATGACTTTACATTGACTGACAGATTGGAAGTGTAAAATGACTTTACATTGACTGACAGATTGGAAGTGTAAAATGACTTTACATTGACTGACAGATTGGAAGAGCAAAATGACTTTACATTGACAGACAGATTTGGAAGTGCAAATTGACTCTACATTGACTGACAGATTGGAAGTGAAAATTGACTTAATGTTGTCTGATAGATTGGAAGTGCAAAATGACTTTACATTGACTGACAGATTGGAAGTGCAAAATGACACGTTGACTGACAGATTGGACTTCTTTACATTGACTGACTCAAGAGCTGCAAATTGACTTTACATTGTCTGATAGATTGGAAGTGCAAAATGACTACATTAACTGACAGATTGGAAGTGCAAAATACCTTTACATTGACTGACAGATTGGAAGTGCAAAGTGACTTTACATTTACTGACTCAAGAGAAGGCTTGGGTGAGATGTTGGGTCAGACAGACGAGGATTGGAATCGATGGGTGACAGTGTCATGGTGTATGCATTTATTTTTTTCCTGGTTGATTTTCAGTCTGCAGCGTTTGCTAGATCTGGAAGACTTTGCTATCTATATATGGATGAATATGTTTGAGTACATTACATGAAGAAGTAAAGTGCCATTGAGGTTCTAGTCACCTTTCACAGTTTTAATTCTTTTCACTGTGTTTTGCTGCTGCACATTTTTACCCCCTTCCGCAAGCATTCGACTGTGCTGACATCCCAGCCTTTGTATCAGTTTTGGTATTTCTCAAACATATTTCACATGATGTATTTGGTCAGTGTTGGTATCATGTTTGGCTTTATTGAAAAGAAAAAAAATGTAATGCAGGTATACACCCTAAAGATTCCTCAATGAGATGACACACAGATACATCAGGTAATCAAATGCACAGAATGAACAAGCTCAGAATTTGACAATTATTACTTAGTTATATCATACTGACAAACTGATACAAAAACGACACTCACCATACATGGTTGTATTTATGATGTATTTCATTATCAGGTACCATTGATTTTTACAGAATTTGACAATGCACTCAAATAAAAACGGTATCACTCAGCAGCTTTTGATCAGTCACTTGTGTGTTTGAGACAGAGAGAATTTTCCCAGAGTATTTTGATGTTCTAGTGCTAATTTCAACCTGTCAAAAATGATAATGGATATTACTCGTAAGTAATTGGAAGATTGCAGATTTCAATTTGATGAGTTCCTTCCTTTAGACCATTAGTGACAGTTTGTTTTTTGTTCCACAATCTATATTCAGAAGTGTATTCAGTGTGGTGAATGGTAAGCCACACATGCACAGAGATCCAAGTGTCAGGATGTCTGCCAAGCTTGGTGTGCGGTACATATGTGCATGCATTGTTGTGAAAGAGTTTAGAATTCTCTGACTGCCGAAGATCAAGAACTTGATCATTTTTTATACTGTATTTTTACACTGCATTTATGTTTAAATTATGACTTGCTGTAAAATGTGAGCATGTAATATAATTTGCTGTGTTTTTTTCCATCCTTTAGCAGGGATAAGGATTTTTGATTTATTGGCTTTGTGTTTTGTCATTGCGCTATTTTGTATAGGATGTGCACTTGAAAAAGTTGTCCTGTTTATGAAATGATTGGGTAACATGCACCTTGCAAAATGTTTATGAAACATATTGAAGAAAGCTTGTACAACCAACAGAGTATTATAAATGCAGTTCTTCTTGATTTTCTGTAATTTTCCACATCTTAGCTGACAATTTGTCTGAATAGTAAGTAGAAAAAGATCTTCGATTGAGTTACATTTTTGGGAAATGCGGATTTCTTTCAGCAGCATAGAAAAGAGAAATTGTCTTTTATCTGTTTCAGCTTTTATTGGCCGGTTTTATGCTGAACTGCCATGTTTCTTTCGGTACATGTGATCTATGGTATTGTTGGCCTGTTCAAACTTTTGTTTCTCAGGAACTTTATCTAAAAATCTAAAACATTGCTTGAAAAGAATTTGACATTTTCCCACAACATATCAGTATAGTCAATTTTGTTCTTAATGATAATTTTGTCAATCAAAATAGGACTTACGGTGTCATTGCCAGAGCAGTATTTATGCTATGTCCTCATATGACAGTGTGCGTATTTGTCTTATTTGTTTTGGTATTTGTCTTATTTATTTTGTTTTCTTCATTTTTCAGGTTTTTGTGATGATGTGTACATTTATCTTCAATGTTTGTTGCTTTCTTCCTTTTTTCAGAACTTAAAATTTGTTCATTTGTCTAAGTCCGGTTTACTAGAAACATTAGTTTGTTGTAAGATTTGATCTGATACCTGAAATATTAGTTAGCACCTAATTGTTCACAGCCACTGACACAGTGAAAAGCATTTTTTGTCTGTGAAGTGGTTCCTGTTAACTTTCTCTTGTATTGGCACGTCTAACTTGGCACGTCTAACTTTGCAAACAAGTCTAGTTTCTGAAGAGATTCTGGTTTAGATCATGTTTCAACATCTAGTTCTGTTTATGTAACAGAAGTACTGTTTCATGCTGTGAAGAATACTGATTCCTTGTCAGTGTACTGCAGTTTCACTCCGGCTAGTTCACCGACACATCATTGCAGTTTGTTTAGGGCTAGGAGCTGTTCTGTTGTAAAAGACTCAGGGACTATGTGTTGTTATTTTATTGTGAAACTAGACATTGCTTTTGTGCTTTACAAGTGACCTTCATCCTCATCCAGGAATAGCAGTGAGGTACTGATCAGTTGGATCTGTTGAATGATGTGCTGGCATGGATAATCATCCCAGGGAAGAAGGGAAAGTGACTACCCTGGAACAGTAATTTAGTTTTATGAAGGGCTTTGACAAGGTGTGTTTACTGTTGTTGAGCATCAGTGGATTCATATTCCCAGCTGTTGAGATGTGGGCCTGATGCTCAACCAGCTCCAATTCGGGTCTGCTAGCAGTGGTGCTGTGTGGACCTTGAAATGAAAGACCCTACTGATTTCAGAAATATGGGAGCTGTTTTGCTCTTCTGTCCGTTTCCTTATTTTAGCTGTCCTCTTTTTCTGTCATGTGTTTTCCATAATCTGTCTCATTTCTGTACATTGATTGAACTCCACTGCTCATTTCCTGGCTTCTCCGCCTTCATCTGCAGGTTCTCGAGTGATTACCATATTGGTTAGGTCCAGAAACTACAGCTTTCTGGATCTGATTTGTTTCTTAACCATTTGACACTCTCACCCTGTCTGCCAGCGACCTGCATTGACAGCCATGACAGCAAAGCAAAACCTTAACCCTTTTCACTGCAGGAAGCTGGTGGATAGGGTAAAGGAGTGAAAGGGTTAAGTTTTTGCAGCTGGCAAATAGGGTGTGGGAGTGAAAAGGTTAAAGATGCCTTCATTCAGTGTCAATGAATTAATAAATATTTGATATATGTCTGACAGAATCAAGTAATAAAAAATGTGTGCAATTGAATGGTATGTGTTTATAGACAAGTGATGATTGGCTATGGTAAATTTGAGTCGTTTGAGTATTTGGCAGTAGGAGCAGAATTGATTTTATTATTTTTTCATAAAATGGTTTTATGTTCTCAGTATTAGTGTTGTTGCTGGTTTTTTGTTTTGTTTTTGAATTTGATTTGCATGTGTCATGCTTCTACAGTAACAAAATTTTTCCATGTTTTGTTGATACACAAATATATACCCGTTCACAGTCATCTGTATTCCACTAACATTACTTTAAAATGATGTAATAATATTTCTTATACCACATGTTTGTACAGTTTGATACATCAGTTCTTAAGGGACTTCAGTAACAATTCTTCTTCTCATTGTTACATCAATACTAGATCTACATCACAGCATTTGAATGAACATTTAGATCATGCAGTGTATTCTGTAATTCAATCAGACAGTAAAAACTATGATGAGTTTGAACATTTTACACCAGTTAAACTAGATCACATCACATTTCAGTCGTTTTGTTGTTTGTTTTTTTTACTCTAGCCAGTTTGGGATTAAATTTTGCTTTTTTCCCCATAGATTTTGATCATGATGTTGATGGCGTTATTGAAATTGTTTAGAAAATGCCATCATGGTTTTTGTTTTTTTTACTTTTCTGAAAAGTGTGAAATAAGAATGAAAACACAAAATAAGAGTTTGAACGGTCTAGAAGTGTCTAAACGGTTTGGTTTTGAAAAATGAAAGTGTCATTTTCAGAACCCAGTCCCTTTTGAAGCTCGTAGTCTGCCATGCATATTGATCTGTTTTGTGTCTCTTCCTACCCGTTTTACTGAGGGGGAGAAAGGAGGAGGTTGTGAGAACTGGAATGTAAGAGTGAGTGAGAGTTTGTTCTGTACAGAGTATATTGCAGTCTGCCCGAGGGGCACTGCTTTTTTTTTTATTCATGCATGTGTTAACAAAAATGAAAAGGGAACTTACCGTGTGCTGTGTACATGAATGGTATACTGGCCACCTGTGCCAGTATGCAAATTTAATCTGACGTTTTAAAGATCAGTGAGCTTGCTGACAGTTAAGGTGCTTTTGCACCACCAGTTTGAACAAATGTTTGAGATGCGATTGCTGTCTCATAGTTTTAATGTGAAGGGACATGTGTGTGCATCAGTTGTGTACACGTGTGTAGATGTGAGAAATGTTTGTTTATGTGAAAGTTGTACATTAATGGCCATGCCTCATACTGTAATGAGAAGGAAGATTGACTACATGTGATAGTGTGTTTGTGGTGTGTGTGTGTGTGTGTGTGTGTGTGTGTGTGTGCGTGTTTGTGTGTGTGTGTGTGTGTGTGTTATGGAAATGACAAAAATTGTGTTCAAGAAAAGGTTGTACATTTATAATCATGCCAGTGCTTTTGTCATGTCGTGCCCTACTGCTCGGTGTAATAAGATGTTTGCAGCAGATTTCAGTCAGTAATATCTGTTATTACTATTGCATAGCACCAGCAGGAACATAAAGAAAAGGGCAAGATGTATGATGATTTAAAAAAACAAAAACATTAAAAGAAAACAAAACAATAGAAAAAAAGAAAGAAAAAAAAAGAAAGAAAATGGGGTAAATGCTCATTCCCTCCTTTGCCCCCACCACCTCACCCCTCCAAAAAAAAAAAAAAAGTTTAAGAATAATGAAAAAAAAAAAAAGGAAAAAAAAAGGAAAATAAACTTTGAAAACAAAAATAGTGTTGAGTCTGTATGTTTGTGTGCGAAACTACTTACGAAAAGTGTATATCTATTGTATTTATTCTGAAACAGAAAAGAAAAAATGCGAGTGAAACAAACTGGTAAAAAAAATGTTCACTTCACAGCAACATGTTTCTTAGATTGTGCATACATGTTACATAACCCATTCATGCAGGTATTATGTGGCTGTACAGTCTGCATACTCTGCTAGGTTATTTCTGTCATACTCCTTTTCAGGAAGGCAGTGTGGCATTTACATTGGATATTTCTGTATTTCCATATTCCACTAAATGCTGGCATGGTTTGGGGGATCTATTCCATGCATATTTGGTGTGCTGCATGCATATATCACACAAACCCTCACAGATCTGCAGGCATGTTGACACAGGAGATAAGGAAAGTGTCTACCTTTTATCCATGAGGCGTTACCCAGGCCAGGTTGATTTCACACCTGCAGACTGGAAGTTTGATGTTCCTAACCATTAAGCAGTCATACCTGTCCATTGTATTATGTATCATGTACCTGTGCATGCGTTCACTACACAATCAGCAGCATACATGTATGTGATACACACAATGCGAATTGAGTTACAAAGCCTGTAACCACACTTTCAAACGCTGATAAATGTCTCCTCACACCAGCCGCAAAATCCAAAACGTTATCACATGCGCAATATCCTCACACTACACCATGATTCAGAATCATAAAATAGTCTCAGTAGAACTAGTACTTTTATACAGTACCCACCCACATTTCACCGACTGTTTAATCAGGATGCTGTAGAACCCCCAGGAGCTCTTTCCGTATAAATAGTATCCCCACCTTCTGGAAATTATTTGCTAGAAATGCCCTCATTTCTGTCGCTCTCTTTGTTTCTGCCTTGCTTCTTTGCTTTCTGTCATTTCTTCCTATTATTTTCTGCCATGCTAGTCCATACACCTGTATGATGCTTTCTGTCATTTCTTCCTATTATTTTCTGCCTTGCGGGTCCATTCACCTGTATGATGCTTTCTGTCATTTCTTCCTATTATTTTCTGCCTTGCGGGTCCATTCACCTGTATGATGCTTTCTGTCATTTCTTCCTATTATTTTCTGCCTTGCGGGTCCATTCACCTGTATGAGTTCGATAAAGTCTTGCGTATTTTTTCTTAGGATTGATAATTGGGTACATGTATTAAATTAATTTTTGGCTCCAGGGAAATGAGATATGCGGATTTTCCGTTTCTGACTTGTTTGTGGGTGCAACTTTTTCCGTTTGATGTCGGAATGTTTTTTCAAAAGAGTCAGAAACAGAAAATCCGTTTTTTGAAAAAGCTTCAGCATCTGGGGCTATGCCCCCCAGACCCCCCCCCCCATATGGGGTGCTGCCGGCCCCTGGACCCCTTTCAGTTTTTGGGCTTTTTCTAAGTTGCACCCTTGCTAAGATGACACCATAACAATAATGGAAACAATAGGATTAGCAGGGAGCAGACTTGATTTCAATATAATGGGCAGGGATTGAACTCTAGATGCGCTATGAAACGGATGCAACGCGGAGTAGATATTAAACTAATGTGCTCCCTATTTTACAGTAGAAGTTGTCACCAAATTCACAGCTGACTTGCACAGACACCATTTTACTGTGCTGATAAGGTCTTGATGCTACCTCAGCTTACCCAGTGAATTCCTAGCTACATTTTGCTGCTAGGTGGAACAAAGAAATGCACTTACCTCGTGTACCATGTGAAAATCTTGTTTGCTTTAACCCTTTGACTCCCGCACTCTATTCACTATCTGCAAAATTTTAACTCTTCGACTCCCTCACCATATCCACCAGCCTCCTGCAGGAAGCTGGTGGTTAAGGTGAGGGAGTCGAAGAGCTGTTTTTGCTTTGCTAGCATGGTTGACAATGCAGGATGCTGGTGGACAGGGTGTGGGAGTCAAAGGGTTAAGAAACGGGCTCCTGCTCTCTCTCTCTCTCGCTCCTCTCTCTCTCTCTCTCTCTCTCTCTCTCTCTCTCTCTCTCTCTCTCTCTCTCTCTCTCTCTCTCTCTGTCCATGTTTCTATGATTCATCACCTACATGACCCCACATCGACAAAAAACAAATGACATACAAATCACTGATACAAATGAAGACTTTTACTCTGTCAAAACTGGTTTCACATAAATGATTTCTAATACTATAACAATAATGAAATGCTTATAATATATAATATAGTGCACACCTGATGATGCCTAAGTTGTTCAGTGCCCAATACAAATTCATTCGACAAAAATAGAAAGCATAGAATGAAACATCTAAAAGTGGTTAAAGTCAGCTGGCGTAAAAGCACATCTACATACTAACACACATTTACACACACACACACGCGCGCACACACACACCGCACACACACACAGATATGTACACAACACACACACATGTACACAACAACACACACATGAAGACAACACACATGCATACACAACACACACACATACATGCACACATAAAACACACATATACACACACACACACACAAACACACACACATACAGAACACACACACATACACAAACACATGTATACAAGTAGAAGGCAAGTAACATCTTTGTTTTGAAGATGGAAATTAAATTGCTTTAGGACAAACTATGTAAGTAACGTTTCTTGTTTGTGTGGTAAGGATATATCAATATACATGTACTTGGACAAGTTAAGGATCTATTTACCCAATATATTACCTTCTTTTGTATCTTCAGTTAGTGATATTCCACAACTGGCGCTTGATTTTTTCACTTCATTATTGAAAAGCTCCATCGGTACATTGTTAGTTTATTGCACTGACACGGTTTTTTTGTCAGAAATATCTGTTCATTCACAAACATTATTTTTATGAGAAATCCAATTAAACTAGAAGTTTTTTTGTTTTTTTTTAAGATAATAATGTTTATTTAGATTTTATTTTCAAGTTTCTTGTTATGTTGTCAGTTATACTTTGATAATTTTCCTAATTTCATGTACGCTATAGTTCTTATTCCTTTATTTTTTCCCTCTCCTCTTTCCATCATCATCTAATGTCACATTCTGTGGATAGACATTAAATGAAACTGAACACACATACACACACAACACACACACACACCACACACACACACACACACACACACACACACACACATGTCCACAACACACACACACACACACACACATGCAAACACCACACACACACACACATACACACACACACACACACATGTGCAAGCGTGCCATTATATAATTATTGGTGATCAGATTAATTACTCGTATTATATATTAAGACTATATCACACTGAAAACAAAGAAAGGAAAAAGAAATACAATTAGACAACAACAACAAAAAACAGAACATGGATTAAAGCAATTAAGAGGAAGAAAAGGAGAAACCAGAAGAGGAAGAAGAAAGAATAAAAGCAGAAAAAAAAGATACACAAAGAAGAAGAAAAAGAAGGAAGAAAGAAAGACTGACAAACAACATTATGAGAAAGAAAACAAAACAAAACCCAATCATCACAATATATCCACAATTGCTTAGTAACTGCAAAACAGTGTGATCGATTTCTGTACAACATGGATGATGTAATAATGGAGAGAGAATGACTGGTTTGAAAAAAAGTTTATAAAAACAAACAAACAAACAAACCAATAATGGAGAGAGAATGGCTGGTTCGAAAAAGAAAAAGTTTATAAAAACAAACAAACAAACTTGACATGGTAGGGCTGATAGAGATAACAATAGTGACCATGAATGGGACTTTGTGAAAACAAACAAAAGAAAACTTTTAAACAAATTAAAGGAAATAAGAGGGAAGCAGGGAGAATTTTGTTATGATTAACCAAGGATTACAACTCTAGCATTCCTTTTTATGGGGGAATGTTCTGAGCTTACGGTTTTGTGCTTTGTAGCTGCTTCTATGCTAGCTGAATGGGTAGCGCAAACTGTTGGATTTGAGAAATTCTACAACATGGGAGATAACTCCTATGTGACTCAGTTATAATCCTTGGTTAAAAGCAAACTCAACTTAGTACAGCTGATGGAGATCACAGCAGTGACTATAAATGGGACTTGCGTCTTTAAAAACAAACAAACAAAACAAACTTTGCATGGTAGGGCTGATGGAGATCACAGCAGTGACCATAAATGGGACTTAGTCTTTGAAAACAAACAAACAAAACAAACTTTGCATGGTAGGGCTGATGGAGATCACAGCAGTGACCATAAATGGGACTTAGTCTTTGAAAACAAACAAACAAAACAAACTTTGCATGGTAGGGCTGATGGAGATCACAGCAGTGACCATAAATGGGACTTAGTCTTTGAAAACAAAACAAACTTCACGTGGTACGGCTGATGGAGATCACAGCAGTGACCATAAATGGAACTTTGTGAAAACAAATGAACAAAAACTTCACAAGTTACAGCTGATGGAGATAACACCAGTGACCATAAATGGGACTTAGTCTTTGAAAACAAACAAACAAAGCAAACTTTACGTGGTAGGATTGATAGAGATCAAGCAAAGACTGTAAATGAAACTTTTTAAGAGTCTTTGATCACTAAGAGACAGTGAGGAGATAGGAGGGGAAGGGGGGGGGGGGGGAGGGCGTACTTCACTGATATCATCTACAGATAGCATAAACCTACCAGTTCTTGAGCATTACATCTTGTTGGGAAGCACCACTATGTTACCAGCCTGCTGTGTTGTTGCCTGCTGTTACCATGTCACCATCTCGTTCCAAGGTTTCAGTTAATTTTAACTAGGCTTTGTGTCTTTTTTTTTCCCTTACCGAGTTTCTTGCATTTCAGCGTTAAGTTTTTACACTGTATTTTTAATGTGATAATGTGGTGCTTAAGTAATTTGATTAGACCGTAAATTGACAACAACGACAACAAAAAGGGAAGTAGTCTTGGAGTTAAAGTTGGCAAAGCATTGGCATCAATAGGCAGTTTATTTCATTCACAAAATAACAATTAGTCATACTAACATGAAACCAGTTCTATTATTCTGTTTATTTTATTTGTCACACTGCTGTACATTTTGTACTGAATATCTAAACAGCGAACAGGCAACACAGCTGGCCGTTGATACAGTGGTACACTCCATCCTTAATGCAAAAACAGCCTTCAGTCTGACAAGCAGGCACTATGCTCAACTAAATCAGTTATAGGTCTACTGAGGTCCTTAATGATTATGCTGACAAGAAGAAGGGCTCCCAATCTTCCGATTTTTCCCGAGAGAATCCACAGGCTGCTTCCGAGAAAAAAATGTGCTTTCCGAGAAAAGAAAAAAAAATTCGACTGATAATTTTTTTCTTCTGCGAAATAGTCGGTTGTTTGTCAGTCTGTTGATCTCTCGTAGCAGACGACGAAATTTCGTTAAGGTGATAAATCCGGTATCATTTTCTGCTACAGTAACTTAAGGTGTTTTTTGTTAGTCAGGTGCGGCCTTTTTTAAGAACTGATTGCAAAACTTTTGAAGAGTGACCGTGTCTCGAGCGATGTTCTGGAGAGAGGGTCTGCCTCAGCAAAAATAAGCGGTGTGTTAGGAGTGGATTTCACGAAAAATTGATGTCATGGAAATGAGCACATGGCTTCAAAAAGAGGCTGGCATAGCCTAATGTGTCTTGTGCCGCTGTGAAGTCGGTTAAAATAATATAGCTGAGCAGGCATCCACAAACTTTCAGACCATTTCAAGACAAAGAAGCACCAGATGAGGCAGAAACTGCAAAGAATCTTGAAGCTGTTCAGTCTAAGTTGTTGTTTAATGTTTGTCGGAGCTTACATTGTAACATTAGAAAAATACTCACCAAATTGTTTTTCTTGAAATCTGACAGCAGTATACATTTGCTTCGGTACAAAGGGTTATAAATAAGCCTGACCTTGTGCCAGATAGCGTCAGATTGCACTATTTTGCATCTATATTCAAAAAAATTTCCCGGGGGAGCATGACCCTGGACCTCCCTAGATTTTCAGAGTTTATTTTCATTTGGCATTGGCATTCCTGAAGAAGTCAGTCCTTTGACTCCTTCGCCCTATCACCAGCTGCAAAACATTAACCCTTTGACTCCCGCATCCTATCCATCAACTATAAAAACTTAATCCTTTGACTCTCTCATCCTATCCACCAGCTTCTTGCAAGTGAATAGGGTGAGGGAGTCAGGGTTAAGTTTTTGCATTGCTAGCAAAGTTGACAAAGCAGCATGCTGGTGGACAGGGTGTGGGAGTCAAAGAGTTAAGGTAACAGGTGATAGGAGTATGCATGAAGTCCGTGTGTTCGTTTAAATTCCATTATGTGCATTTGGAGATTCAAAGCACAGACAGTGACGAGTGCTTGATTGTCCACCACTCCGCACATCTACACTGGGTATATCTTTTCTCTCAGACACTTTTAAACTGAGCCCTAACCAACCCACCACGGATACAATTGTTAAAATAGGTTCGCTAGGCAACTGGCCGAAGTATTAATGTAGCAAGCATGACCGATTTTGGTCGAAAATTGGTAACAAAACAACAAACTAACAAAACTACAGTATGAGTGAAAATCACGCTCAGTCATTTAATTTAAAGCAGAAATATGTTGCATGCTGTTTTGTCGGATCTGGCCAATATCTTTAATCTACAGGCTGGTGGTACACATTGCGCAACATAAATAATCTCTCTCTATCTGTGTGTGTGTGTGTGTGTGTGTGTGTGTGTGTGTGTGTGTGTGTGTGTGTGTGTGTGTGTGTGTGTGTGTGTGTCTGTGTATGTGTGTGTCTGTGTGTGTCTGTGTGTATGTGTGTGCGTGTGTTCGTTCGCTCGTTCTTTCTTTTAACGTCTATTCACATACATGTATATACTTTTAGGCGAGTATGTGTGTGTGTGTGTGTGCGCGCGCGCGTGCGTGCAAGTGTGTGTGTGCATCTCAGTGCGTGTATGTGTATGTGTGAACAAAGTCGTACCACAAAGAAGAGCAAATAAGTGTAACTGGCCGTCTGTGGAGAATGTTTGATGACACAACAAGTAGAGATGACTTCAGTTTCGAGTGAGTAGGCCTAGTTTCACTTTCACAGAAGTTCTCTGTCAGTACCAGGAATCACTCAGGTTCCTGCAACTCCACGGTTCTTAGGTATCCTCCTTTACAGGCAACCCACAGCCTGCCCCTGGTGTCTGTGTTGAGCGCTGTGGGACACTGCAAAAGATGGTGATCTTCCACTAAGTACCTGCTGAAGGAAAACTGCCCACCGTCACTGGATCTGCGAGCCAAGTGGATGGAATTGTTTCCAGTGTCTGCAATCACGAGGACTTCTTCACCACCCAGATCCCAAAAGCAGACGTCAGTTGGGGAGAACGTTGAAGTCGGTGGTTTATACCAGTGAACTTTGAGGTTTTCGTTGCTGTCTCTGTCAAAGAGGAGAAGGCCAGGAGCAAAACGAATCCCATCTGGAATGCCGTGCTTATCGTATGTTTTTTGCAAGGTGTTAACCACTGCAGCATAACTTTCTCCAGATCTTGAAGCATCGAAGGCTTTGACAGTTGTAGGCGCCCCGCTATTTACAAGTTGACGATCTAGCAATGTTTCTATGATTGTTCCAGTTCCGTCCAAGTACATTATGTAGAAGTTGAGACAACATCCTGTGTGTGTACATGTGTATTTGAGTACATAGTGTTTCTCATGCTTGGCAAACAAAGAGTGACATGTAGATGCAGAGAACAATGTGTCGAGCCTCAGGTTATAGGGTAGAAACCGAACAGAAACTCCACCCTGAACGAGTGAAATAGTTTTCAAGGTACCGAAGCCAAAAGGATTACGTTCCAGCTTTTTTCCATTGGTGTTAAAAGTCTTGGTTTGTCCATCTGTTTCACATATTTGTTCAGCAAAGGACACCACCATACGCTGCTCACCTTTTGGACAAAAGGACTTGACAAAGGTGCTGCTTTCTTCCCCGACCCGAAAAGCTGGCTTTACTTGAAACACACCATCCACTGCTTTTCTCACTGGAATTTGTTTCTTCACTGCGCGTCCAAGAATGCTTTGGATGCAGCTTTCAATCATATCTTTTTGGTCACTCCAGAATTTGTTGAAAATCAGGTCATATTCGTCAATGTCTTCATCAACTTCATGGTGCAGTGAGTAGGTATAAGCTGGGGTCACTTGCAGCAGTCTTTCCCTCAGCCGTTGAGCATTGCAATCAGTCACCACCTGACGGTGCAAGTTGAGAATGCTGACATGGTCCTTCTCTCTGATGGCTACGTCCATCTTTTCTCGTAGATGAGTTATTGCAGCCAGCTCGTCTTCCATGTTCTTGACTAAAGCATGGAGTTCAGAGAAAGCATCTTTTTTCATGGCGTCCAGCTTGACCATACTCTGATCCTTCAGGTTGTTGATTATGTCTTGGAGCATAGTCTGGCGCAGATGCACAGCAGACATGGACTCCTCAGTGCTGATTTCAGTAGGAGCAGGATCACTGTCTTTTCGCTTCGGCCTCTGCATCTTTAACAACTGTGTAGAACGCAAACGCTCTTCAAAAGTTTTGACGAGCACGGCAGTCGAATCGGACGAGTTTATTCCGATTAAGCATTGTAGACGGTTATGGCGCTCGGTTATCTTTTCTTTCGTCGTGTGTTTCGCATGCACGAGGAGCTGCATTTGCACTTTAGTTTCTTTCTTAGCGTCTTTCACATTTTGTTCATGCTGCTCCATTCGACTGGAAAAGACTGACAGCAAAACTCTTTTGGCTTCTTCTGCTGCCAGCGAGATGCTTTTTGTCTCGTGTTTTTCATGCTCCGATAACTTGCACAACTGGCAAATTTGTTCATCACAGATTACACAGAGAAAGTCTACTGAACGGTCTTCGTGGACCGCACACTTTCCCTTCTGCAGTTCCTGGTGATGTAAATTGATTGAATTGGTCAGAAATAAGTTTTCAACTTTTTTGAAGATGTTCGTTACGTTTGCAGTTGGAGGCACTTCTGTTTTGCCTTCCTGGCACGGGTCAGATTGAAGTGAAGCCATTTCACCGTACACAGTTTATTCTAGTGACGAAAATGAGTCAGGTGAATACCCAGAGCCACTTAACTCTCCACCGCATGGGTTACATTAAAAGCACAGCACTTGCACAAGCATTACGACAACTCGATGCTACTCAAGTTAAATACCAGACATATATCATCACCATTGCAACACGTTAAATGTTTTGCCTCTTTCACAATTGCTCCTATTTACAGTAGCTATGATAAGAGCTGCCTTCTTCAAACCAAGAAGCACACACCAGAGAGCCAAATCATACGCAGTTTTAAGTCAGTCGAAGGTCACCGTACGCCTGAGATTGCACGGGGATAGTGGCTTGCTGAGATCTTATGTACAAACGCGAGAGTACCGAATTACGCATACACAGCAAAGGTGGATTTTGCACACACACACACACAACAGTCTTAAGTCTGTATATTTCACGTCCATGGCGTGTTGAGCATGAAAAACAAAACGGCCTTCAAATGATTCTAAGAAAACTTTGCCTTGTGTTGTTGCCGAAAACGCGGGCAGTGCCTTGCCATCGACTCGACTGTTGGAGAGGCACTGTATTTAGCAACAGCGCACAGACTGTGTTTGGGTGGTGGCACAAAGGATGAAACACTTTAGCTTGCATCGGGAGCGTAGTAGTCGTGTAGTGGTGTGTATTATGTGTGTGTGTGTGAGTGTGTGTGTGTGTGTGTGTGTGTGTGTGTGTGTGTGTGTGTGCGTGTGTGTGTGCGCGCGCACGTGTGTGTGTATGTCTGTGTGTGTGTGTGTGCGTGTGTGTGTGTACATATGTGTGTGTGTGCGCGCACATGTGTGTGTATGTGTGTGTGTGTGTGTGTGTTCCCACGATGGTCAATAGTCACAGCAGACCAACAACATTTCCTCCTATTCAGTGTATTTTAGGATACAGTTGATACACACACACGCACATACATGACTCTTGAGCGCGCGCGTGCACAAACACACACACACACACACTCATTCACTAATTCATCTGTTGTTTTTTTTCTCACGAACAATCGCGCATACACACACACACACACACACACACATACACACACACACACACACACACACACACACACACACACACACACACACACACACAACACACAACCGAGGACTCTCGCTCTCTCTTTCTCTCTCTCCCTCCCTCAGTCTTTTTCTCTTCCTCTTTCTTTCTCTTGCTCCCTCCCCCTTTGTGCCTCTCTGTCTGTCTCTCTGTCTCACTCTCTGTCTGTCTGTCTCTGTCTGTCTGTCTGTCTCTCTCTGTCCCTCCCTCTCTGTGTCTCTGTCTCTGTCTGTCTGTCTGTCTGTCTCTCTCTCTCTTTCCCTCCCTCCGTTTCTGTGTCTCTATCTGTCTGTCTGTGCGTCTGTCTCTGTTTGTGTCTCTCGCACGCACACAGCGGTGATCACTTCCATGCCTATACCTGGTCACACTACAGACATGCAAACTGTAATTAGCATACTGTTGCAAAACCCATTAGGTCACATGGTTACAGCGCCGTGCTGATCTGGTGCTGTGGAGGTCGTGAGTTTGACCTCCATGTGGGTCACGATGTTTACGTAGGTCGGTTGGTTCTTATGATAGAGCCGTGGAATCGAAATATCGTATCTGGAGTTCAGTCCCAACCAAAGCATAAAAACTGACCTGTTTGCTGCCTATCTTTAACGTTTCAATCATTGTGTGTTTCATTGTTTGGTACGTTTCTCTTCTACTCTCCCCGTCTCATTTCAAGACTTTGCCAACATATGTGATTTTCTGCAGGCTCAAAGGAATACGTTCGATGATTACTGACTGATTTGGATGGAGTTCGTATGGAATGGCCCGAGTATGAGGAATCGCTCATAAACAAACTCTGGAGAAACTTCAAACCGAAGAGAACAATATGCTTGTCATTTTGGATGTTCGTATGAGTGGAATGAATTCCTCATAAACAAACTGAACAAACTTCAAACTGAAGAGAACAATATGCTTATCCAAACCAAGTGCGACTGCCCGCGCCCAAGCAAACAGGAACAAGAAGAACAAGAAAACCAACGCAAGCGCGTATCCAACACAACAAGACAAGATAAGCGCAAATTTTCGGCCAACCGGCCTTTGTCAAGCGCGAATGCACGGTCACAAACAGACCACAAACATCAAACAACTGCCGCCTCGTCCAGTGGATAAAAAGGGACCTTTTCATCCACTGGACGAGGCGGCAGGGAAGTTTTTAGTCTTCTTTTTATTATCCGTTGTTTGATGTTTGTGGTCTGTTTGTGATGGAGACGATAAATTGTGCTGGGGTGTAGATGGGGGCTGCGTGTTGTGTTGTTCGGGATAAGGTTTCTATGAGGCGCTTGTGTGGGACGTTGGTGCGGTCCATTCATACTGGAAGCATGAAGCAGACGTGTTTTCGTCCATTTCCAGTGGACTTTTTTTTCCAAATTCATGGGACTTTGCAGATAGATACATTTCCCTACAATATAGTCCAAGTGTGGTGCGTATAAAAACAATCCTTTAGTAGGTCCTGCAGACCTTGCCAGCGTACGGGGCTTATGCATAGGCCTGTGGCGTATGCCAGTATGATCAGTTTGGATCTTAACTGTCACATGGCGTCTGTGGCGTTAATGCATGTGTAGATTTTTTTTCGAGCACAAAGACGCAATGTTTAGAAACTGAAACTGTCATTTTTATCGTAAAGAAAAAGAGGAGTAAAGTGGGTCATAATGTGTTGATAAAGTATTATTAAAAGAAAGGAAGAACATAAACACATAGATAAAGTAACACACTCACACGCACACACACTCACATACATACACTTTCGCGCGCGTGCACACACGCACACGCACGCACACACACACATTCACACACACACACACACACACACACACACACACACACGCACGCACACACACACACACACATTCACACACACACACACGCACATTCACACACCACACACACACACACACACACACACACACACACACACACACACACACAACACACACACACACAAACTGTAAGAGAAAAGAGAAAAACTTTGCCAGCAGTCGACTTTCCGGTCAAATTACACGACTTTGGAAACAAGGGAACAAAATAAACAAAAGAATAATGAAAAGTGAATGCATACATGAATGAATAAAATAAAGTATAAGGAATGGATGGATTGAAGGGAGGACCCCTTACAGAGAGCTGCTTGTTATCACTGGACTGATGGATGTGTTGTGCCAAGAACAAGAAATACATTCAGAAGGCACATCAGCCTAGTCATTTGGTTAGAGCTCCTTGCTCATGACGCGAAGGCCGTTGGTTTGTTGTTCATCCTTCGTTGTCGAAGAAGACCATCATCATCATGTGTCCTGCCACATGGCGTTGGCGATCATGGCCCTCCATATGAATCTATCCCTTGTCGCCGCAAGTACATCTTCCATCATCTCTGTCCTCAGCCACACTGCAAGTCAGTCCAATATTTTCTCCCTAGGTCTACCTGGTGTTCTCTTCCCCTCCAGCTATACTGTTGTGACCAGGTGCTCGAATTCCCCTTTCCTCATAAAATGGCCTATAAATGTTGCTTGTCTTTTCCTAATCTTCTTTATCAATTATCTTCCTGTGTCAGCAGGAAGCTGGTGAATAGAGTGAGGGTTAAGATTTTGCAGTAGGTGGATAAGATGTGGGAGTCAAACCCGGCATGCCCGCCCACCGAAGACGAAACATGCAGACTAAGTATCAACACAATAGACCCACCACCTGCATAGTGTGAGGCCAAAACAATTAACATGCATATATGAAAGCATCCGAGAAATACTGGAACGCTTAAAAGTTTCATCTTTTAATGTAAAAACATATTAGAGGATGATGATTGGACTCTCTTTAACCAAACTTTAGAATCAGATTCATACGCCGTGTTACATGGTCAGAACAGTGTAACTGGTGTCAGAGGATCAAAAACCGAAATATACAAGCAGCAAGCTTGCTAAAACGAGCCGAGAGGAATAACCGAAGGGGAATTCCCATTCATCATTTGACCAAAACCCTACGTGGCAAACGCTGATTTGAAGACTAAGTAAACAGTTGGTTACGTCAGTGACTTGAGTACACACACACACACACACACACACACACACACACACACACACACAACACACACACACACACACACACACAACATACACGATATATATGTATGTGTGTGTGTGTGTGTGGTGTGTTGTGTTGTGTGTGTGTGTGTGTGTGTGTGTGTGTGTGTGTGTGTGTTGTGTGTGTGTGTGTGTGTGTGTGTTGTGTGTGTGTGTGTGTATTCTTGTTAACTTAATTTTAAATTAATATATACATATATATATATACATACATATATATATATATGCACACATATATAGATCGTGAGTAAGTGAGTGAGTGAGTGTGTGTGTATGTGTGTGTGTGAGTGAGAGAGAGAGAGAGAGAGAGAGAGATGTGGTGTGTGTGTGTGTGTTTTGTGTGTTCTTGTTAACTTCTGGTTAACTTAAAAAAAATATATGTATGTATATATATATATATATATATATATATATATATATATATATATATATATATATATGACTGGCAATTTGTA
>JAPXFY010000014.1:73716284-73748784 GCA_030674185.1 Monoplex corrugatus
TGCCTTTCAGTCTGACTGCACCAGCTCAAGCTTAGTTTAGAAAATGTGTTTCAGCCTCCAGTTCATCCAGCTGTGAATGGCTAAAGATTGGGAAATTATAAGACGAGTGGAAATGAATGGAATCCATTCTCAAAAAGCTCACTGTAGAATAGTGAAATCTACTGTAAAAAAAAAAAATGACCTTGGAGTAGTGGAATCCATTCTCAGAAAGCTGACTGTAGAATGGTGCTCCCATATGAATTGAGAGTTATAGTAAGTTTACAACAACAAAAATAAAGTAAGCTAGCAAGCAAACAAACAATGACAATAAAACAAACAAAACAGAAAGCAGGAAAAAAACCCTGAAGTCATCGAGAAATGAGGTGGTAACTTCTCTTAGGTTCAGCATTGTAAAGATAGTTTTTACTTACCCTGATCCTGGTGAACTCAAGTTCTCATTCACTTTTGGGTATACTGGGACAGTGGAGTTGCATACTAGTACTGTACAAAGTTTTCTTGAGCCAGTCTCAAACCCATGCAGATAGATTGAAATGTACAACCCCCCCCCCCCCCCCCACCTGTGGGATGCTGGGGGCTCATTCAGTGTAAATAATATCCCCACCTTCTGGAAATAATCTGCTAGAAATTTCCTCTTTTCTGTCACTCTCTTTGTTTCTGCCTTGTTCCTTTGCTTTCTGTCATTTCTTCCTATCATTTTCTGCCTTGCTGGTCCACTCACCTGTAATGTGTTTGATAAAAGTCTTATGTACTTTTTCTTAGGATGGATCATTGGGTGTTTGTATTAAGTGCATTTTTGGCTCTAGGGGGGTGAGATATGCGGAAACAATTTTAAGTAACTTATGCACATTTTTATGTATGTTTTGGTGTCCGTAGGCATACTTAAATTTGTAGTCAGGTATGTTTTTTAAATCCCCTGTGCGATAAATTGGATAGAGTGGTCAGCGCCAGGGGCATGTCCTTAGATTATATGCGCGAATGCATTGATACGCGTAGAGCCATATCATTATCAGGCTATGACCACTTCAAAACATACAAAACTTCAACGTGGAAAACAAAAAAGAAAAGAAAGTATGCATTTCTTTTTTGTTTTCCATGTTGAAGTTTTGTATGTTTTGAAGTGGTCATAGCCCTGATAATGATATGGCTCTACCCAGTCGGCTGGGCTTTAACTCTTTGATGACGGGCTACTTCGATCGAAGTAACAGCTGAGCTCTCACTGAGGACGGGCTACTTCAATCATAGTAACAGACGGTCTAGGGTATATAGCTCCCTCTATTTTTGTTATGCTAATGATTTAGTAGTTGGCAGTTGCTTCCCATGTGGAGGGAACTTCCGTTGAACAATTCAGCTATGTTTTGCCGGTTTCTTTGTCTAAAATTGATGGATAAGTTCACTTGCACCCGGTTCTCAGTGATTTCACTGTGGCAGCCCTAGGCCAGCAGGATAGCTCAGCTGTGGCAAGTGTAGTCACAATAGAGTTAAACATCAGCGACAAAAGAATCAAATCTATGACAGCACAAAGCAGACCATCATCAGAATTATGGCCCAAACCTTTCCTATTGGTTTTTGCCATGACGTCAGCTTCATAAGTGTTCTCTTTTCATTTTTGTATCTGTTGCAGGTTTCCTCAAATGCAGAGGAGCCATTCAGTTCAGAGGACTTGTTTATCAGCTGTCCTACCTGCAGAGTAGATGTTCAAGTGCCAGATGGAGGTGTGACCAAGTTTCAGGTATCAGTATGCCATTTTATGTATGGTGTGTTGGTGTGTGTTTATCCAACTGAGTTTACACTGCATTAATCTATTGACATGGCACCCCCCCCCCCCCTCCAGCCTTTCTTTGACATGGACTGTTTGTGATATACAAACAAAACGATTAGTTTTTGTTTGTTTGTTTATTATTATTATTACTGGCTGAGGGGCATAGAGCTTCCTTTGTATCTGTTGCGAATCCTGTCTCCACGGATTCATACATGCCCTTCCACAGAGCCTGTGACTGAGCTCTGTAATGATGGAGGATTGCAAACCAGCAACCTCAGCAAAGAGAATACTGCCTACGGTAAGAGCGCCCACTCTTCCAGAAAAGTGAAGCCGTGGGATGCCCGCATTCCAATCGGCCACTCCTTCCTCGCCATACCGAAACAAGAGGCAGCAAGCAACATGGCGAGCCGAGGCAGTGGAAATTGGTGCGCAGCAATTTACTGCCATAATTCTCGAAAGAAAAGATGCCGGTTGCTTTCATTTCCGCTGGAAGAAGAAAGGTGAGTTTACTCTTTGCATATGTTGATTATGTATTATGTATTATGAAGATTGTAACTGGAATAATTTCGACTTGAATAATCTAATAAACTCGCCGATGGAAAAGGGGTAAAAGGAGAGAGGAGAAAGAGAGAGAGAGAGAGAGAGAGAGAGAGAGAGAGAGAGAGAGAGAGAGAGAGAGTGAATGAATGAATAAACATGAATGAATGAATGAATCTTTATTTTTCGAAGTAATAGATAAACATACTTTTGCATACATCTTATATGGCCCCGCCCAGAGAGGGAGTATACAGAGAATGAAAACACTTATTGTAACTTAAATAATAGCAATGGCCAATGTACCTGATTTCAGTGAATACTAGGAACACAGCATTACATTTACAGTCTTGCACATACACACATGTGAGCACTCACACAGGTATTCACGTACGCACACATGCACAAGTTACATATACACATTAAACGTATACAAGCCCCAAAGCACAAAATCCCATGAAAACAACATGCATACACACACACACGCACGCACGCACGCACAGACAGAGAGAGAGAGAGAGAGAGAGAGAGAGAGAGGAGAGAGAGAGAGAGAGAGAGGTGTATTCTGTATCAAACGAATGTTATGTAAAATATTAAGTATAAGTTGTATTTATCTCGTTCCAGATGCAAAGTGTGGGTACAAAACTGCAGGCGCAAGGATCTTTTGGGCCAGTCCTCGTCTTATCTCCATGCCAACTACTGCATCTGTGCTGACCATTTTGAAGCTAGTCATTTCATGAATCCTTCCAACCCAAAGTGTCGACTTATCTGGTGTGCAGTCCCAACCCTCTTTGATGTACCAAATCCACCACCAATGCTCACAACAAAGAGAAAACTGCCCACACGAAATCAACTACCAGCGAAAAAGCCTTGAAAGCATAAACAAACACTATCAAGCAACACATACTTTTTTGTGTTTTACTCTTAGATGAAAATCACTACAAATATTAATAAATGAAATTTAGTCTGAATTCTTTGGCATCAGTGACTCTGATTAATGTGGAAGCAAAAATTAATCATGTAAAAACTCGTGCGTGTGTGTGTGTGTGTGTGTGTGTTTGCCTGTGTGCTTGTGTCTGTATGTCTCTGAGTACGTGTGTGTGTGTGTTTGCTTACCACAAAACAGCTGCCTGATCTACAGGAGCCTGGACTGGTCATCCCCAGCACTCAGCTTGTGCATGTCGTTGAGCAGTTAGAAATTGTGTTAAAAAATTCAGGACAGTTGCTCCGCATGAACAGAGTGAGAACGCGATTTCTAATGCGACTAGACAAAGAAGGGAGTGCTCTCATTAGCCCGTCACAAAAATGCAAACTGAGCTCACTTGTTGTGAATTTGTTCCTTAATATCAGGCTCCACTTCACCATAAAAGACAACAACAGGAAATTCGCAGCAGCTTCAGGGAGACAAAACAGAAAGATGCTGAAGCTTCAGCATGTGTAGGACTTCTAGAGTATTGAACATGTGTACAAATGTGCTTTTTCAAGGAGCTGTATGATTTTGTTTTGGTGTGTGTAGAGAAAAGTAATGACAGAGGAGTGTGTGTGTGGTTTTTGCTGGCTTGTTTTATGTGAATTAAGAGCCTTTGACCTGTTGTCTTCAACCAATCAACCAAAGATAATGTAAAACAACAAAACTATGCTGATCTCATAAAATTCTCTCTCTCTCTCTTCTCTCTCTCTCTCTCTCTCTCTCTCTCTCTCTCTCCTCTCTCTCTCTCTCTTTGGGGGTTGAGGTGGGGTGAGAGTTGAAACAATAATCAGAAGATGGCCTTGTTAGTTGCAACATATGTATTGCAAAGATTACAAGAAGTGCATGTTCAGTGTCAGTTTTAGTATAGTGGCCTGGCACATTTGTCTGGCACACAGCCTGGTTTGTTATGGTCTGGACTGAAGGGAGTGGCTGCTCTCGTGTTCGCGGCAACCTTTCAGTCACTGGCTTCACTTTCGCTGGTAAGGCCAGATAGAGAGTGGCCCCTCTTATTGTCTACCCTCTTTGACCTCAGTAATGGGAACTTAATATTCTTTGCCACCAGTGGACAAAGGCCAGTAACTGTAGTTAGCTTGCCGGTCCATGCCAGTCATACAGGGGTTATCTCTCTTCCACCAGCACTGGGCTGATCCCTTCCCTGTACCCCGTCTTCATCGATGTCTATCCCAAGGGAACGGGCTGTAGGCACATGTCCACCGCAAGCTTTATGGCCAACGACACTTGCTTACACAAAACTACTGTCTGTGGTAACATCCCCACTTGCGGCATTTTGTCCATTTCCTATGGGGGTTAGGGGTTTTCTTCTTACAGGGGTTCTCCCTGGTTAGGGGTTTTCTTCTTACAGGGGTTCTCCCTGGTTAGGGGTTTTCTTCTTACAGGGGTTTCACCTTTTGGAAAGTTTGTTACTATAGTGAAGTGAGCTGAGGCACCTTATGCCTCTCCCCCTTCTCTTTAAGTTTTGGGCACCCAGAAGAGCCCTAGCCATAATATATAGATGCTGCAACACTGCAAAAGTCACAGTTTCAAGTTTATTCTAACCCTAGTCAGTGGAGGCTTGAAAACAGAATGGGGGTGGGGTGCGGTGAGGTGGAGAACAACTACAACTCCACAGACTATGACTTTAGTATTAGTCTTACACAGCTAGTTTTAACATTCACACCCAAGCTTCTTTCTCTGTCATTAAACCATCAGCACCATGCCCTTGCCACAGCCAGCAAGAAAGATGATCTGAATCTCCCTGAGCATCTCTAGGTTTGTGTGGACATTTTCTGATGCTCTGACCATGGGCTAGAATCTAAATTAGAAAACAAAAGCAACCAGTTCATCTACTCTTTGAAAATAATGTTTTGCAAGACTATTCATTTCTGTTGAGGATTGGGTCCCATACATCATACAGAAAAGGTATGCTAATACTTCTATGATGCTCCTGCCTTTTGCAGGAGAGAAAGAGCCGAAGGTACTGTCTCCTAGGCCCTGTCTTAAAGGTATCAAATTATTGCCAGGCCTATTTTCTGCTTCTGGGGGAAAAAGTTTCTCCACCGACCAAGCTGAGGTGTTCCCTGACATGGTAGTAGACTCTCCTGAGTCACAAACATTTATTTCAATTCCAAACAACAATTTACATTGTTTCACCTTCAAAGTAATCCCCTCAAGTCTAATGCACTTTTCCATCCTTCTCTGCCACGCTTCTATGCACTGCTGGAAGGATTCTTCTGGAATACCCCTCAGCTACGTCGTTACGGCCCTCTTGATGGCCTCCACGTCTTCAAAACGGGTCCCCTTGATGACCCCCTTGTGCTTGGGGAAAAGAAAAAAGTCACACGGAGCAAGGTCAGGTGAATAGGGAGGTTGTTTCAGCACAGCGATGTTCTTCTCGGCCAGGAATTGCCGGATGCTCAGGGCATTGTGAGCAGGTGCATTGTGGTGGTGAAGTAGCCACGAGTTGTCCTGCCACAACTCTCATCTCTTCTCGCACACTGAGCGAAGCAAACGCCGCAGGGTCTCTCTGTAGACTTGTTGATTGATCGTCTGGTCCTGTGGCAAGACCTCACCTCCCTGTTCACCTGACCTTGCTCCGTGTGATGTTTTTTCTTTTCCCCAAGCACAAGGGGGTCATCAAGGGGACCCGTTTTGAAGACGTGGAGGCCATCAAGAGGGCCGTAACGACGGAGCTGAGGGGCATTCCTGAAGAATCCTTCCAGCAGTGCATAGAGGCGTGGCAGAGAAGGATGGAAAAGTGCATTAGACTTGAGGGGGATTACTTTGAAGATGAAACCATGTAAATTGTTGTTTAGAATTGAAATAAATTGTTTGTGACACCTGTCCTGTTACTTTTCAGACACACCTCGTATGACCAAGACAGATGCACCAAGGTCAGGACTAAAAAAATGTACCTAACATCATGGCTGGTATGTGACCAAGACAGATGTTCATGAATACTGTCCATCCTCAAAAATGTGATGTTCAAACTCTGTGGTATTCTTCTTCGATATACAGCCCTTTGTAGTTGTTTTTCCATTCAGTTTTCTGTGGCTGGTACAGAAATAATGCAAACTGTGGTGTCTTTGTGTTGCAGACCAACTTTTACCTTGACGAGGATCAAAACCAAGGGCACATTCAACCCCTCATCTGTGACCTCTGTGATCAAGATCAGGTGGCCAGTCACTTCTGCAAAAACTGTCAAATGAAACTTTGTTTCCATTGTCATCGTAACCATGGAGACTGCACACAGACAACAGGACCAGCCACAGCCAAGACCATGGACGCCAGCAGCAATGATACGACTGAATTGTTGACTATTGGCAAAGCACAAATGGAGGTAATCTTAAAGATGTTAAGCTGCTATGCAGAACAGGAAAAGGAGCTTCACAAGCAAAAGGAAAGCCTGGAAGACGATGTGCATAGCTTGTACACAAATGGTGTGTCTTGTCTGTCTGATGCTCGGAATGAAATTTTGAGGGAGATCAGGTCCCATGCAGAAAACAGCGAAGAAAAGCTGAAAAAAGAGGTGACAGACATGCAGAAAAATATGACACCCTGGCACATTTTGCTTCACAAACTGATACCAGCACTGTCACTGTGACTGATCTTCAAGCAGCCTTGATGACTGATTCAGAATTGTCCAAACTCCAGAAGAGAGAAGAGCAGAAGACAGTCCAGTTCTTCAGGCACAAATCTGGTGATGGGAACCCAGTATCCCTGGTCAACGGTCTTAGAGAACTTGTCTTTGGTACACTTGAATGTGTTTCTGACACCCAAGATAGTGGAGATTTGAATCCATCCATTTTGATTGGTGCTGGCACAGCTCAGTCTCGGTCCCAAGCTCAAGAAGACCTGCATTTACAGCTAGAAAAGGTTTCTTCAGTATTATCTAGAATGGACAGTCTTACTGAGAAAGTGGATTTCATGAATAAGAAACTCAAAGAGAATGAAAGTAAAGAAAGAAAGCTTGAAACAGAAATGAGGAGTATGGTGGAAGAAGTTAAAGTTTTCAGAGACAAAAATTCACTCCTTATGCAGGAGTTAGCTTCAGTCCAGTTTGAGAATGTCAAGTTACGGGAAAGTGTGTCTCAGCTGCAGGTGAGCCACCAGACCCATTCTCACAACACTACCACAGTTGAGGCACAAAGTACAGAGGGTGCTTCAGCTTCTAAAACCTGTCCACAACAAACAGCCAGCCTTCAGAAAGGAAAAGATCTAGCCACAGACAGCAGCACCAGCCTGAAAAGGGATGTGGACACACTGGTACAAGAGACTGCGGCTTTAAGAACAAACCTGACACAGTCTAGCAGTCAGATTCAGAATTTACAACAACAGGTCTATTTTCTTCAGAATGCAATGAGAAATAAAGCGGAGCAGCAACAAATTACTTCCTTGGGGAGACAAATTGGTAAGTCAGTAAGATTTTAAGAAAAAATATATAACATATATTTTTAGGATCATTGCACTGAGGCAGTTTCCTTTCTGCTCACCTCCCCCCCCTTTTTTTTTCTTCTCCCCATTCTCTATGCCATCTTAATGGCCATGGAAGCTGGGACAGTTTTTACAATGTGATGATTGATAATGACAATGAGGATGATAATCATGACGCTATGGAGTTAATTCCATCTAGGATTAAGACTGTGACAGGGCTGTACTCTGTGCTTACTGTCATAACATATCCTGGCATCAACCAGGCCTGAAAAATAGAGACACCTGCGGTATTGGTCAGAAGATTGGAACAACACTCTCATTGATGCATCTGTGGAGTGGATGAGACTGGACTGTGTAGTTCCAGTCTTCCCAGTGCACCCATAGCACGCTCAGCTGTGGATAGGAGCTGATTGGAGCCGAAAAATTCCACAATAATTTTGAGAGGACTGATGAGGATTTGAACCTACAAACTTCCAGTCAGTAGTTTATTGTGCAAACCACTACATCACGACAGCTTTTTCTTTTAGATATGTGATATGTGTATGCAGGCAAAAGTGGAGGTCATGAGTCTAAATAATAATGTTATATAGCAGACCATATACATTTAAATCACAAATGAGTAGAAAATGTGTTAAAACAGTGATATATACCACTGACTTCATGTTAACCAGAGTTTGATGGTTTCATGGAATAGAAATAATGAAAACTTAAGTTTTCATGTCATTACATTTTACAAATATTTCAAAATGTTTGATTACTTAGTGACATTTTCTCCTTTTCTTCTTGTTCCATCTTTCATATTAATAACTGAAAGTCCCAGTGCCAGAGACAGGACTACACTTATACTGAGCAATTTTGGCATTATTCAGTGGAATATGTGTTGATTTAGCACACATATGATACCACTCTTGTAACCTTTTCACGATGCACTGGCCACTGGGAGCCAGTGCCGAAAAAAGTTCCCTCCTGACACAACGTACCCCTGGTGCCGGTAAAGCATATGTTCTCACGGACGCACAGGCTACTTAGTGCTGGTCAAGTTTTTAAAAATTCTTTCAGCTTTCACTGTAAAGAACATCTGAAACAACTATCAGTACTGTTTGCAGATGGTTTTAGCCAAGGAGTCTGTTTAGCTGATGTAGCTTTACACTTGATGCTCTGACTGATAACATCACAAAGTGACCCCCTGACCAGGAAATTCCAATGGCCATATGTTAGGTCTGCATTTTCTTCATTGATGAACTGTGCTAGGTACTACTACTAGGCCTGGGAATGTACCTCTTCAGGAGTTAAGTTATAAACCTTACCATCTAAGTTGACTGCTCTCTCTCTCCCTCTCTCTCTCTCATTCTCTCAGTCTCTTTCTGTTGTTGTGTGTGTGTGTGTGTGGTGTTGTGTGTGTAGAGAGAGAGAGAGATTTCAAAGGTTCCTCTAGACTTCAATACAGTTACTACTGAGACATAAACATTCATATGGGTTATGCTCTGACCTATGTTGCTCTTGTCATAAGAGTACGTATAAGTTTTGGAAATTCTTATTTGAAAATAGCATGCCCACAGAGATCATGTTTTGAGCCTTCTGGTAATATCAAATATTTTGCCATTAATCATTCTTTAGTAGCTGTAAAATAAACTGAAAAAGCAGTAAAAGTGGTAGGTCAGCAGGGAAGAAAACAAACACCAATGGCTCGGCAGCTGGGAACTTGCTGTGGTGTGCACTGGCTGTTGGTCACAGGTGCGATGCGGTCAACACCAATCAAGGAGATGGAAAAGCTTGCAGAAATCCAACCTCTCAGTCAGAGGAGAGAAACCAAGGTCTTGGTGCAAGCAGAAAAGTTCATGAAGCAGAAACTGAACAGCCTCACCCAAAACCAACTGAAAAGGAGCAGCTTTGTCTACGAGAGCAAGAGGCTGACTCGCCAGTTCCATGAAAGTCTGCCCGAGGACACGCTCCCCCTTTGCCCAACAGACATGCCAGACCCTAGACACTAGACCAGCCTGATATCAAGGTCCACACCACCGTCCCATACCTCATACCGGGAGACACACAAGAAGGACATACCTAAATGCATGATTGCTGAGAGGTACCCACAGAAGGCATGGCTACATGTATACACCGACGGGTCAGCAACCAACGCCGTAGCCAACGGGGTGCAGGCATCCTTGTCCGTTTCCCAGGAGGACAAAAACAACAGCAAGTGTCGCCACTGGAAGACACTGTACCAACTACCATGCTGAGACAG
Organism: Monoplex corrugatus; assembly: GCA_030674185.1. Taxonomy (NCBI): domain Eukaryota; kingdom Metazoa; phylum Mollusca; class Gastropoda; order Littorinimorpha; family Ranellidae; genus Monoplex; species Monoplex corrugatus. The sequence continues at coordinate 73,726,221 of JAPXFY010000014.1, forward strand.
AAGCACTCATGCAGGCGGCCGCCATGATTCAGGCTACAGACTGTGACTGCAGACAAGTTGTCTTCTTGTCTGATGCCCTCTCCGTGCTGCAGGCATGCCAGAACAACACGCTCCCCCTCCTGTCTAGAGCTCTGCACCAGGTTGCCACACCAGAAGAGCAGTTCTGCAGTGGATTCCAGCCCACTGCGGAGTCTCCGGGAATGAGCGAGCTGATATGCTTGCTAAGGAGGGAGCCAGAGAAGAACAACCTAACAACAGTGTCAGCTACAGTGAGAAGAGCAGCATCATCAGGGCACTTTCCATGCCAAGACGACACAGCGATGACTACCACCTGTTGTCTAGAGAGCAGCAAGTTGCCCTGGTGAGGTTGCGCACTGGTCACAATAGGCTGAACAGCCACATGTACCGCAAACTGAAGCTGGCCCCTCCCCAACCTGTCCCTGCGGTCAAGAAGACCAAACCACGGAGTATATACTCCAAAGATGTCCCCTTCACCATGTGGCAAGACTGGACGTGTGGCCGACAGACACTCCGCTGATCAAACTCCATGGCTGCAGACAGGAGCTGGAAAAGACGGCTGCATTCATCGCCCGGACTCAGGTGATTGTGTAGCAGCGTACGCCAAGAAGAAGAAGAAGAAGACTGGCTGTCGTGAAAGACTTAAAGTACTAGTATTCTCTCAGTTAATGACATTAATCGCGTAGATGCAGAACAAGACAAAGTGAGTGACCCCTGGAGAAAAAATGGCCTCAAGAGGCCCTGCATTTTTCTTTTAGGGTTGGCCATCATGAATAGGCCTGGAAGATTAATAGTATCTTCTATCCAGTCAGGCAAATGGATTGTAAATTGGGGATGTCTCGATATGTCCCTGGTTTGATGTGTCCCAGGTTCGTTGCGTCCCAGGTTCGATATGTCCCAGATTCAATACATCACAGGTTTGATGTGACACACACACACACACACACACACACACACACACACCACACACACACACACACACACACACACACACACACACCACACACACAACACACACAAAACAACACAACACACAACACACACAAAACACACAACACAACACAACACAACACACAAAACAACAACACAACACACAACCACACACCCCACCACACCACACCACACCACACCAACCACACCACACACACACCACACCACACCACACCACACCACCACACACACCCACCACCCCACCACACCACACCACACCACACCACCACACACACACACACACACACACACACACACACACACCACACACACACACACCACACACACACACATTGGTATGTCACTGGGTGCGAAGCCAGAGGAACACAGACTCGGGGAAACATTGTGTGGGAACATGGGTATAGACCCTGATAGGTGTTTCACGGCAGATGGTCAGTGCTGAAAGATGAAGAACACAAGCATTATTTCTGCCTGTCATCCCTCTCTTTCTGTCTCTCTCTTTCACACACGCAGCACCGTGCACACGCTTGTGTGATAAAAATATGGGTGTTCATCCCTCTCTTTCTGTCTCTCTCTTTCACACACGCACGTACTGTGCACACCGCTTGTGTGATAAAAATATGGGTGTTCATCCCTCTCTTTCTGTCTTCTCTTTCACACACGCACGTACTGTGCACACCGCTTGTGTGATAAAAATATGGGTGTTCATCCCTCTCTTTCTGTCTCTCTCTTTCACACACGCACGTACTGTGCACACCGCTTGTGTGATAAAAATATGGGTGTTCATCCCTCTCTTTCTGTCTTCTCTTTCACACACGCACGTACTGTGCACACCGCTTGTGCGATAAAAATATGTGACACATGCACACAAAAAAGAGACGTTTTATACTGGGACGTATCGAACCTGGGACGCAATGAACCTGGGACATATCAACCTGGGACGTATTGAACCTGGGATGTATCGGGACGTATCCTGTAAATCTATTAGCCTACAGATATTTTCACTTGCCCAGCATATTTGTGAGAAAAAAGAAGAAAAAGTAAAATTTGCCATAAGTACATATACTTTTTATGTTGACGACTATAGTCTGCAGTCCGCCATGAGGATGGCAGCAGCTCTCGGTATAAATAGTATCCCCACCTTGGAAATTCTGTGCTAGAAATTTCCTCTTTTCTGTCACTCTCTTTGTTTCTGCCTTCCTCCTTTGCTTTCTGTTATTTCTTCATATCGTTTTCTGCCATTCTGGTCCATTCACCCGTATGTGTTCAATAAAGTCTTGTGTACTTTCTCTTAGGATTGATAATTGGGTACATTAATTAAGTGCATTTTTGGCTCTAGGGATATGAGATATGTGGAAGCAATTTCAGGTAATTTAAGCATGGTTTTATATATGTTTTAGAGTCCTTAGTTATGTTTAAATTTGTGTTCAGGTCTGTTATTTAATTCCCCTATGTGATAAATTGGATGGGGTTGTCAACGCCAGAGGCATCCCCTTAGATTATGTGCGCGAATGCATTGATATATGTACTTAATTTTCTTTTCCTTTTTTTTTCCATTGTTTTGAAGTATTGTGTATATATATCTTGAAATGGTTGTAGCCCTGATATGGTTCTACACAGTCAGCTAGGCTTTAAATTAAACATAACAACAATAACAGTAACAGTCTGCAGTTTCATTGTACAAAGACAGATGAGTCAGTCATCAAGGTAAGTCATTTGTACAATAAGTATGGTCACATTTGACCTTGCAGACTTTTTGTGATTAGCAAAAGAGAGGGATGTCTTTTAGTGATAGCACAAAGATGTAAAACTTGAGGCAGATGCTTGATCTTTTTTTTTATATGGAGTCTTTGTGTGACAGAGAGAGAGAGAGTGCTCTCGAGAGAAGGAGACTCAGATGAGAGATATCTCCAGGTTAACTAATATCAGTGTTATAGAAATAAGAATTATGAGAAAGAAAAAGTGGCATGATAGTGATGTAATAATTTTCAGAACATAACAAACAACAATGTATATGTTTGTGTGTGCACATGAGTACATGTGTATATGTGTGGTGTGTGTATGTGTGTGTGTGTGTGTGTGTGTGTGTGTGTGTGTGTGTGTGTGTGTGTGTGTGTGTGTGTGTGTGTGTGTGTGTGTGTAGTGTGTGTGTGTGTGTGTGTGTGTGTGTGTGTGTGTGTGTGTGTGTGTGTGTGTGGTTGTGCAGAGAAAACTTTCTACCCGGTTTACTTCAAAGCAGTGCTGGACCGTAGGAGACAAACACACCAAAAGCGCCATCTTATCTGCAAAAATGTCGTTGAGAATGAGGGTAACAGTTATGACAGTTACACAGGCGAGTTCACTGCTCCAGCGGATGGCATCTACTTGTTCATTGTAAATGTTGCACATTCAGTGAAAATAAACCAGCTTATGTAAACATTGTTCTGAACATTGATGACTGCATTGGACATGCATTTTGTGACATGGTGATAGTGGCACGGGTAGTACTGTTGTAAGGCTCACAGCAGGAGACAGGTGTGGCTGGGAACAATTCTTCACCTCTCAGCTTTGCTAAGGAGGACACTTACTTCAGTGGCATGTTGATAATGCCAGTAAAGAACTAAGGGAATCAATGTCTTCTGGATAAACATGGATCTGAGAGTACAGTTAAATAGATGTCATTTTTAGTTAGAAGTGGCTGAGGATCTCTTGTGTTTCAACCACAGACTGAAAGGTGGTGAAACTGAATAGTGAATGGGATGAAGCATAAGGTTCAACTGATAGATGACCACTATAAATGTATGCCTAGCATTGGGCCACCCCCCAGTGGGGATGCAGAGCCCGGGGCTCTTTCAGTATAAACAGTATCCCCACCTTCTGGAAATTCTGTGCTAGAAATTTCCTCTTTTTTGTCACTCTCTTTGTTTCTTTCTTCCTCCTTTGCTTTCTGTCATTTCTTTCTATCTTTTTCTGCCATGCTGGTCCATTCACCTGTAGGTGTTCGATAAAGTCTTACATACTTTCTCTTAGGATTAATAATTGGGTACATGTATTAAGTGCATTTTTGACTCTTGGGAAATGAGATATGCAGAAGCAATTTTAAGTAATTTAGGCCTATTTTTATATGTTTTAGTGTCCTTATGCTTAAATTTGTATTCAGGTATGTTTTTTAAATCCCCTGTGTGATAAATTGGACGGAGTGGTCAACGCCAGGGGCATGTCCTTAGATTATGTGGGCAAATGCATTGATATGTGTACTTAATTTTCTTTTCTTTTTTGTTGTTGTTGAAGAATTGTGTGTTTTGAAACGATTAAAGCCCTGATATGGCTGTATGCAGTCGGCTGGGCTTTAAGCAAAAATAACAATAGCATTGGGCCACATAGCAGACAACAGAGGTGCCTCTAGAGTTGCCATTGTTGGGGAGGGGAGATAGTGTTTTATAAGTATAAATTCGCAAACATTGTGTCAAGTAGCATAATAAATGTGAAGGTAGGTAACATGTAAGTTTTGTCAAATTGTATATATTTTGTCAAATTATGTATCAGAAGTAAGAGAATCTTTTTTGCAAATTTAATCTGTTCTTATTTTGCAGCGAGTTCCAAATATACAAATCATGTTAAACACACCAAAGATGATAGAATGTGTCAATTTGTGAACAACACAGGACAAGCTGTGTATTCTTGTTGGTTTTAACATTTATCATAAACATCATTGACATACCTTTAAGAGATAGGAATCAAAATGTATTAATCACATACAGTATTTTATCTGATGTGATCAGTATACCATTCTTGTCATCTGATACCCGTTTGCATTATTGTACCCTGATCAAAATTGAAATTCATCTGTGCTTGAAGTTTAAAATAATTCTTTACTGTGGATTACAAATGGATGTGTTGAGGTCCAACATTACTGTTTGAAGAGATAATGATCAAGAAAAGAATATAAAGAGGCAATGTAATGGAATTGTTGGACATAATCAGTACAGCTATATCTGTACAATAGTGTTGAGCTTCATATGGTCATTTCACTGTTGGTGACTTTGCCCAGTATGTCTAGTTATATTGAGGAAATATTGCTGACCTTGAGATTTACATTATCATACAAATGTGGTTATGTTGTGTTTATATGATGATCTATTCATATGTTTGTGTATGCATGTTTCGTGCATAGCTCATATTGCTTATAGCCAAATGGACTATTAGAAACATGTCAGGGCTAACACTAGGTTAAAAATATCATGCATAATATTCATGGTTTTTTCTTGTATATATATCGTCGGTGATATCACGTACTAGAGTAACCAACAATTTCCTAACTTTACAGGAGGGCAGGTTAAAGTTTTGGGCGCATTTTAAAATTCAACTGAGAGATAACTATAAGCCACATCATGCTCATATTTGGATATGATATTCTTCTTAATGTCAATTTTACTCTCTCAATGCAAGTTACAAGAAATAATGCACATACTTTGCAAAATTTATCCTTTTTACAGATACCCTAGTACGTGATGCAATTTTTCCCACTCCAAAATGTCAGATACGATATTTTTATGCGATACGCTAGTATGTGATATCTATTGATCAGAATACTTTACAAAAATTGTGTAGCTTACGCCACTTGATTAATATATTTATAAAGCAAGTTACACCAGGTTAAGGTAGATTGACTTTAATTTTGCAAAGCAAATAACAGTATGAAAAAAGTGAGTGAATAATGAACAAGTGCAAACCAAAACATCATCCAAATAAACTGAATCTAATTTTTCTTTGAATATAATAAAGGCAAAAAACGAAAACCAAGGAACATGACATATTGGAGTCAGAATGAGCCTTAAAATAATACAAAATGCACGTACTCACAGGGTTGAAGTCTCTTCAAAGGAAACCAAGGAACATGACATATTGGAGTCAGAATGAGCCTTTAAAATAATACAAAATGCACGTACTCACAGGGTTGAAGTTTCTTCAAAGTTCTACTCAAAATGAGGCAAATTCATGTAGAAACTTCTGTGTTCTCTGATTTTGACAACAGGTGTCGTTCCCGAGCAAAGAGAAAGTAGATCATTATACTTCTCTTTCGAGATCTTGTTAGCTTCTGCGTTCAGCTTAGGGAGATCATATTCGTTAATGCTTTTTTTCAGTCTTTTGAGAGATAGAGATTTAAATTCTTGATTAGAGTGACTTGTTTTATAGAACACTTTGTCAAGACGTTGCTTTGAAACCTGAAGTTCCATCACTCTGTTCCAGTTGAATAACTCCTCACTTCCAGAACATCTTCTTGCTTCCAGAATACGAAGGTCTTTTGATAGGGTTTTGAAATCCCAAAAGTCATCAACCTGCAGCTGGTGAATGATGTAAGGCTGCTTAGGGCGGGCAAGACTGAAAACAGTTGTCAGTTGGGATGGTTGAAACAGATCACCTGCTGAATTCACTGCCTGATTTATTACACTATGCGCTGAGTCACCCTCATTTTGACCATGAAAGGATTCAAAGAAGCGGAGCGATATTTCCTGCAGATTGGTGCTTTTGCTAACTGTATATAGCATCATCGCTGGCATTATTGAGTTTTTATTTTGACCGACACATCCATCGGAAAATAGATAGGCTTTTCTTACTCCCTTCTCATCATAAAACCTCAGGGCTTCGAAAACTGCTGTTGAAATCTCAGATGATCCACGTTTGCTGGTTGCTTCATCCCAAGTAAAGCAATGGCAGTTTTTGTCACCGATGTTATAAAATGTAAGGTTGTACACAGCTAGTCTTCTTTTGTAAAATAGGGCGCTTTCCTTTGAGATTGGAGATGGATGACCTGTTGCAGATCAAAGCTTGCACAAAGCACTGTTTTATTTTCTACAGCTTCTTTCTTACATTGATCCTTCAACTCTCTCATTTTTTGTTTTTCTCCTACATGAATCTCATATCTTTCTCTAAGATTTTCCTTCACTGTTTCGTCTCCTTTGAGATAGGTCATGCACAGAGAACATTGGTCCTTTTTGGGTCTGTGTATCGAAAGATTTTTTTCCTTAAAAATTTTCTTGTAGAGAGCAAAACTTGGTGGATTTGGTCGAGGGTTCCATTCTTTTATAAATAAGTTGTACATTTTCCTTTTTGACAGGTCTGGGTGCAAATATTCCCTTGTGGTCGATTCTCTCGCAAAAATGAGACTCAACTCTTGGAAATCTATCGATGTGACCTTCAGTCTTTTGGCGTATCATCTGATCTCTAGCTACCACTGTTTCTGATTGTCTTCCTCCTCTGTTGTCCTTTGTCATTGTCCCTGTCGAGGTGATCTTGCTGAGTGCGGTTCTTGTGGTCTGTTCTGATATTGCTAAGGTGTTAAGGAAAAACACCTTGCAAACTGGGACATTTTGATTGATGGTAAAAAAATAGCTTTTGGTTACTTGTCTTCGCGATGCCTTTTCTGGATTGCTTTTCCTTTTGGTTTGGGAGCATTTTATATGTCTGACAAGGAATTCCCTTTGCAACCTGAGATCTGCCTGTGCATAGTAGGACTGAAATAATTCATGCCTCTGTTCATCACTAATCGTTGAACATTGTCTCACACATGTGTTTTCTTTACATCTTGTTTTCATCTTTCTTGCAGCAATTTTCTTTTTTGTGGCATTACTTGTATATTCTTGCCCCATATTTCTTTGACGTTTTGCTTCCTTCTGTTTGTTTGGCCGGGACATCTTTTCCTTGGCAACTTCCCTGGCACTACCTTCAACATTATAATCTTCAGGTAATGCCATGTCATGGTGAACATCATCATTTGGCACCTCAAAGTCATTTTCATTCGTTTGCATGTGACAGGGACCACCAGAACTCAATGTTGTCTTAGTATCTGCCCGCTTATCTGCTCCAGATTCCTCTATTGCCAATTTATCTACCTCACAAGTTTTTCCTTGGTCTCTCTTATTACTTTTGACTTTACCGTGTTGGGAACAAGACGATATGTCCTCGTTGAAATGATCAAAACAGACCAAGATTTCACAATCAGGACAGGCTGCCCACACTTCTTTCTTGCATCGTTTGACCTCACATTGTCCAGGATTAAACTCTGGGTCTTTATCTGAATCATAATATTCACAAAGTGACATCCCCTCACTACTGCTGGCTTCACTCATGACCTCTTCAGCCCCCTCTATTCCATCATTACTGTTCTCAAGAGTTTTAAATGTGCTTTGAGTTTGATTGTCATCCTCGTGAATTTCATTAGATTGTCCATTTGAAATGTTAATTGTCTTTTCTTTGTCTTTGCATCTGCTTTGAAGAATCACAAGTGGAATATCATCATCAGAGTCGTTGTCATTTTGACTCTCTGGCTTTTGCAAACCAGTGGCATGTTCTGGACCAGGCCTGCCAATGTCTTTTGGCTTACTTTGCAATTTGATAAGTCGAACATCTTCGTCAGAGTCTCCTTTAAAATCTGCCATGCTTGACGCACATTTTTTGTATTCCTGAAACAATAAAACGACAAAAAAGTAAAAAATTGCATTAGATGTTTCCAAGTCAAGTCAAGTGCTAGAGTGTATAGCACTTGACTTATCACTTCTCAGCCTTTTGGCCAATATCAAAGAATAGGATGTTTCCAAAAGTGCACTAATTCCCATGATATAATGTAATGTAGCAAACATAAAATTTAGAAAGTGTGATTTTGAATAGAGAATGGGAGCAGGGAATCAAGTAAAATGATAAGATTGTGACAAAGAATCAATTCGTAAATACTAGTATATAGGCCTAGTTGTCTTTCATCATACTTGATCACCTGATTGAAAGGAGCCTGTCATTATGTAAGCTTACTTTATCTTTATCATCACCATTATCATCATCATCATCACCATCATCATCATCATCATCATCATCATCATCATCATCACCATCATCATCATCAGCATCATCATCATTACGGTTGTTGTTCATGGGACAGCCAAATATTAAAGAAATATTTCATGCAGGCTAGATCTACATAAAAATGCACATTTTGTCATTGAGAATTTCATATTAACAGTGAACTAACACATGAAATGCACCATTGAATACAACATAAATCATTATAATCTAATTGTAAGCTTACCATATAGATCTAGAGGTAAATAATAATTGAACATACCTGTGCTCAGTGAAATTTCGTAGAAACAAGCTCCTGTTTCCCAAGTTTTCTTCTGAGTTCAACGCGCCAAAAGTTTCGTCACAATTCCGGTGGACGTGACCTACGGCACACTCCCATTGAAAAGAAGGGTAAAAGTTCACAGTGATCTACTTCATTGAGTCACTTACGCTACCTTGTGTGGCTAACAATGTATGGTCATTTGGATGCAAATCGGATCTCACGTACTAGCGTATCATCCATTACGCTAGTTCGTTGTATCACTTTATGGGAAAACAAGCCACACGCTAGTACGTGAAGAGGCGGTATCTCAGCAAAGAATGCACGCATCGATACGCCGCTTTGAGTTGACCTAGATTTATGTATTTGCAATTGTGTGATGGTTATAACTCAATTTTGACCTAAATGTTGGTTACGCTAGTACGTGATATCACCGACGATATGTGCTTGTGTGTCTGTGATTATTTGCATTCATATAACTCTGCATAGACTGTGTGTGTGTTATACTGTACAAAAATTGTGCTTGAATGATTTTCATTGTCACCATATTTTTGTTTTTTACATGACTTGTGACGCTTTTTAAAGTTTGATGGGGGGGGGGGGGGGGGGGGAACCCATACGAAATGTAATGCATGAGTCTGTTTTGACCCATGAAAAACAGAAATAGAGAACAGTTTCAGTGTCCATTTTCCAAGATGGCGCTTGGAATAAATTCCATTACTCTGATGCCACAGGTGTTGTGTGAAAGAGATAAGAACTATATTTCTTCTCTTTGACAATGATGGGTGTGTTCTTGACCATCTGTATCGCCTTTGAGAAGAAGACGACTTTCTCAACCCGTGAAGCTATGCTAGGGATACATTCTTTTAGATTTTAATTCCTTTTTTCTCCCCATCCTTATCTTTAGCAAGACCCTGCACTGTTGCCGGGTTATTGTGGTGGAGTGTTCTGATTGAATGCTTGAAAGACTGCCTAATAAACGGCTTATTTATGACAGCAGTTGCTCAGAGTGAGCGCCTCCCCATCCCCCTCCCCACCAGTATAGTGTCTGCGCCCATGTGCCTTTATTTACCCCATTAAAGATTTGTAACAAAAGTAGTCTTAATATTGTATCACATTTATTCAGACCATATGCAGCATAGATTATGCATACTATGCATTATATTTGGTTTATGGTCTTTTTTCAAGAGCTCTTTGTGGGTGAGGTTTACTATGAGCAGAGTAGGCTAATCTTCTCTCTTAGAGTTCTTTTCGAGTTTCAAGCTCTGGCGTGACCAGTCATCTCAAGTCATCTCTCTTTTTTGGGTCATGCCACAAATGGCCAGTCCTTTGGTCTGGAGAGGAAAAACAGTTGCCAAGTGATATGGATATATGTACATTTATGTACCGTATGGAATGCAATGTATGCACCTGGTACTCTGCAAATTGCTTAAGTTCAGGAGCTGTTAACTTAAAATTCCATTTGTTTTCATGTATTCCTTATGCCCCAGCCAAAACTTCTTAATTTTCTTATAAGTTGTCAGTTAACATCAGTTTGGATGTCTTCAGTGTTGGATAACTTCTGACTGTTTTTGTGTTCCCTTGGAATTTCACCATTGCTTGATTACAAATGTTTAAAAGATACTTTTAAAAATCATGACATCACTTGTCAGAACTTCTGGTTTGGATTTTTTCTTATGTCATTTTTTTGGTTTGGTTTCTTGTAGATAAATCCTTGTTCTGATTGATACGTATTGGTTTTATCTGTTTATGGGTAATAACACCTAACTTTTGAGTCATCACATATAAACTGTTTAATGAAAGTTGTTTTAAACTTTGTCTTAACCTTCTCGCGACATGATACGAGAATAGTCGCTACGCCTGCCTATGCCGTAAGGACACGTAGCGAGCCCGCTCGTGACGGCCGAAAGGTCGCTGTGGACATGTCGCGAGAATGTTCGCGACACCTGTTCTAAAATTAAATGCGTCAGTACGTCATTGTAAATTTCCTCAAAACGTGTCGAAACTACACAGAGGAACTGTACTGCATCAAACGATGCCACGTTGTCGGCTTAAAAGGGGCAATGTCGTTTAATTTGTGTTGAAAGCAACCAACCCCAACTCTTTGTCTCTTCATGTTACCCGCTTCCTTCACTCTGCTGTGTAAACATGACTAATAGGACAACTTCCATGGCCGCCGAAATAGCAGACGTGAATATAAGTTGTTAGTGTGGCTTTTTCAGTGTATCAAGTGCAGTGGTTGTGGCTTTATCAGTGTTTACTCTCTCTCTACTCTCATCACTGACATCATCAACACTTCTCTTCAAACTGGAACTGTCCCAGATTCTTTCAAGTCTGCTATTGTTCACCCTCTCCTCAAGAAATACAATTTAGACCCAAATGAACTGAAAAATTACCGGCCTATCTCTAATCTCTCTTTCTTGTCAAAACTCATCGAAAAAGTTGTCCTCAACCAGCTGAACTCTCACCTGTCTGCCAACAATCTCCTCAATCCTTTCCAGTCAGCCAACCGCCAGTGCCATAGCCTGAAACTGCCCTGCTACACATTCTCAACAATCTCCTCCTTGCAACTGATACTGGCAAAGTCTCTCTCCTCACACTCCTTGATCTGTCTGCAGCCTTTGATACCATTGATCATGGTATTCTCCTTTCTAGACTGCATCATACTTTTGGCATCTCTGACATTACTCTCTCCTGGTTCACTTCATATCTATCAAACAGAAAACAAACTGTTCTCATTAATGGCACTTACTCTCAACCTGCAAACCTGACCTGTGGTGTTCCACAAGGATCTGTCCTTGGCCCTGTTCTTTTCACTGTTTACACCTCCCCCCTGTCCACCATCATCAATTCCCACTCTATAAAACACCACTTCTATGCTGATGACACCCAACTTCTAGACGGTGACACACCAGACAATATTCAGCGCCTCTTGACTCGCACCACTGAGTGTTACTCGGACATTAAGAACTGGATGACGTTCAACAAACTTCAGCTTAATGACGACAAGACAGAAGCTATCCTCATTGGCACCCGTCAGAAACTTTCTCAGCTGCCTCCTCTTTTTCTCTCCCATTATGTAACACATCAGTCCCAATTTCTGATTGAACTAAAAACCTTGGTGTCTGCATTGACTCTACCCTCTCCATGAACAACTTTGTTTCTCAAACTGCCAGATCTTGCTACTATCACCTCCATCGTATAAGCCTGATCTGGAAGTATCTCTCTGTCGAAACAACTGCAAAACTCGTTCTCTCCTTCATAATGTCTCGCATTGACTATTGCAATTCACTCCTGTCTGGTCTTCCTGCCTCCACCATTCACATCCTGCAGCGCATTCAAAACAATGCTGCACGCCTTGTGCTAAAAAAGAAAAAAGCTGACCACATATGTCCTCTCCTGGCACAACTTCACTGGCTCCCTGTATCAAAGCGCATACAGTACAAACTAGACACCATGTGCTACAAAAGCCTCAATAACGCAGCCCCCGATTACCTGTCAAGCCTACTTGAGATCTATCTTCCCTCACGTACCCTCCGCTCTGCCTCCGATCCTCTGACTTTTCGCTTTCCACGCACTAAGCTCAATTTCTATGGTCCACGAGCCTTCTCTGTTTCTGGTCCACTTTCCTGGAACAAACTTCCTCTCTCTGTCCGTCAGCAACCTACTTTTGTCTCCTTTAAGTCTGCTCTCAAAACTCACCTTTTCTCCTCTGCATAAAATCCTGACCTCACTCAATCCCCTCTGCAGCCTGTCTCCACTCGGAGGGGAATCACATTGTAATATATAATTGTATATAACATGCTGTCTGTAATTTTCCATTGCTTTTATTCTTTCTCCCCATTTTAGCCGTGTGCGTGTACGGTGTGTGTGTGTGTGTGTGTGTGTGTGGTGTGTGTGTGTGTGTGTGTGTGTGTGTGTGTGTGTGTGTGTGTGTGCGTGCATGCGTGCGTGCGTGTGTGTGCGTGCGTGCGTGTGTGTCTGTCTTAGTGCTTAGATGTGATTTTATCAAGATTTTGCGCTATACAAATAAAATATTGTTTTGTATTGTATTGTATTGTATTGTATTGTATCAAATGTAGTGGTTGTGGCTTTTTAATGTTTCAGGTGTAGTGGTGTAGTTTCAGGTGGCTTTTTCAGTGTATTTGTGCTAAGGTGATTTCGACAAATTTGCTCTTTTCATGAATCTGTATTAATTCATCACATCATCATCATGGCTGTGTCTTCATCAAATTCAAAGGTTGGTGTATACTTTCCATATTTTTTCTTCCCTTCCGCATTGATCTTTTCAGTCTGCCTGAGTCTGTGTTTGTTTACATGTTCATGCTAATTTACTTGTTTGTTTGTTAACTTGTCTTTTTTTCATTTTGGATTTTCTAAATTTCCTAATTATGTGCACTTTATCATTTACATTTTTATTTGCTAACCTGTTATCATATGGATGAACAAACCATTGCTTTAGAAGAAATGTATTTATGTGAAATGACTGAAATAGTGCATTCACACTATTTGTATAATGATATTGCTAATTATGTAACTGCTATGTTAAACTTTGTTACCATTATGTTCTAAAATGTTGAAATATTGTCTTTTATGTCCTTTTTCCTGCATTTTTGGCCATCATATGCTGAAAATAACATTTTTTATGAATCCCATGTGGCTGTCTTGGGTTTTTGATTTTGTGGCTTACATTGACATTTTCAGAAGTACAAAACACTAACTAAATGAATCTTTACAGAATATATTTTTGCTTCATTAGGGAGATGAAAGAGTGATCTAAAAAGTTGTTCTAACATCAATAAGCTAGCTTTTACGGCCTACTCAGGAAAATTAAATAAAAATGACCAAAATAGGGTGTCCCCAGGGCATATCTGCTTCCTGCCTACAGTGTACTCAGAGAATAGTAGCTATAGTGAGGCAGTGTCGTGAAAAGGTTAATGTTATTGTTCAACCTGTTTTCCTTGCATATTGAATTGTGATGGCTTGTTTTGTTTTGTTTTATTTTGTTGTAACTTAATCTCTCTGCCAAAAGCCTGTATAAGGAAGAGAGATTGTTTCATGTCAACTGGAGCAGATCAGTATAGCTTTTTGTTTTGTTTTGGTGTGGTGTGGTTTGGTTCTTCTTCTTTTGCTCACTGCTTACATGGTGTGGCCATATCTGGCAATGACTTTGCCCGTTTTCCAGTTTCTTCTAGCTGCCACAGAGCTTAGTGGTCAGAGGAGTAAATCATTAACCCTCTGACTCCCGCACCCTGTCCACAGCATCTTGCATTGTCAGGCATGTTAACAAAGCAAAAACTTAACCCTTTGACTCCCTCACCCTAGGAAGCTGGTGGGTAGGGTGAGGGAGTCAAAGGGTTAAGTTTTTGCAGTTGTTGGATAGAGTGCGGGAGTCAGAGGGTTAAGTAGCTTTTTTACCACATCCCCTGGCGCGACAAGACAACACTCGCCCCACTCGTCTATCGTAGATGACCATGGAGACATTTTTGGTACACTGCATGGTACCATGGTTTGTTAAAAGGCTCCTACAGGTAGCCAGTCGCCGTATTGTAATGGTTAGCGCAATGGACTACTGACTGGAAGGTTGTGGGTTCGAATTCCCATCAGTCCATTGAAAAATCACTGTGGGATTTTTTGGCTCTAACTGGCTCCTACCCAAAGTTGGGCGTGCTATGGGCTCATTGGGAAGACTGGGACCACACAGTCGAGTATCATCCACTTCACGGATGCGTCATTGAGGGTGTTGCTCAAATCACCTGACTAGCACTACAAGTGTGTATCTCTCGGGCTTGGTTGATGCCAGGATGTGTTGTGATAGTAACTTAAGTAAGCGTAGAGTAAAGCCCTGTCATGCAGTCTCAATCCTAGATAGAACTCCATAGCATCGTGATTATCATCCTCATTGACAACAACATCATCATCGCATTGTAAAAGAAAAAGTGTGCTAGCTTCTGTGGCCATTAAGATGGCACAGAAAATGAGACGAAAAAAAAAAGGTGAGCGCAAAGGTAACCTCCCTGAGTGTGGTTAAAAAAAAAAAAAAAAAAAGATAAAAAAGGTTCCTACAGGCCTGGTACCTCTTGTCTTCAGCTGTATAAGTCTTCTGTAGAGGTTATCCCGCCTTAAGCTCATGGGGGGAAAAAAGCCCTACCCTGTGAGTACAGGGGACTAGGATTTTAGGTGGCTCTTACCCAAAGCATGTTGTTGTAGGACACATAGGGGGCTTTATTTTTTTCAGCAATTCCGTTTTAAGTTCTGTTATTAATGTTGCCACATTATCTGACCAATACTACTTGTCAAATCTGATTCTGGAAGGTCTTAGAAACATTGCGAGCCGTTATGGAATATTCAGTATTTTGAACTGAGTTATGTATTCAATCTTTTGAAGTGAGTTGTGAGCGTATTATATATCATTTCGCACATAGTGAAGCTTCTGTTATATGTTCCATGGCGGCGTTCATTCACAATTCTTTCCATGATACTCACCATGCAGTTTGTCAGGCGATGACGAAACTTGAAGTTACACCTCCTGTCATGCTGATGTAAGTTGTAATCATAGAAGGATTGTAGAAATGTTTCTTTTTATTCCAGTGCAGGTGGTTTGCATGTGGGTGGTTAGTGATGCTCAATACTTCAGGAACATGAAGTTAAAGGCTGAATGGAAGGAAAAAATTAAAAAGAAACGATTGAAAAGCACTTGTACCCTGTCTCCAGAAGGTTAGAAATGAACTGCTGGATTTAATATCACTTATGTTAGTGGAGCATGTATATCCTCAGTAAGTTTGTTGGTGACATTCAACTGAGACATTGCTCTTCCAAGCGCTCTTGAAATTCCAATAAATGTTTCTTTGAAGTGATCATGATGGGATATCTTCTTATTGTTACATGTGTGTGTGTGTGTGTGTGTGTGTATGTATATATGTATGTATGTAGTGTGTGTGTGTGTGTGTATATATATCTGTGTGCTGTGTGTGTGTGTGTGTGGTGTGTGTGTGTGTGTGTGTGTGTGTGTGCACATGTACGAAGATTTTTCAACCACATTTTTAAAAAATGTAATCTGGATCATTAGTGCGAGGATACCAATGAAGATCGTATAAATCTGAAAGATTATAATTTCAAAGTTGCGAAGACAAAATACAAGTAGGATTAATCCTTTTGACTCCCGCACCCTGGCCACCAGCATTCTGCATTGTCAACCATGCCAGCAAAGCAAAAACGTAACCATTTGACTCTCTCGCCCTATCCTCCAGTTTCCTACTGGAAGCTGGTGGATAGGGTGAGGGAGCCAAAGGTTAAGTTTTTACAGTTTGTGGATAGAGTGCGGGAGCAAAGGGTAAATTCATCTGGCCGTGCTCCCCGAATCCGCCACCATACACGTTTTCATGCACACATAGGAAATGACAAGCTGGCCTATATGCAACGGCGGTAGGCCTAATAACAAAACAAATAAAGCAAAACAAAGTGATGATACACAGTCATTCAAAATCAGGAACACTATTTTATGGTATTTCAACAGCACAGGGAAAACGTAGAATATTAAAGTTTTCAACAGTAACATATCAAGAACCATGTCGGGAAAAAATGTCATTCCCCAAAACAAGGAAATAAGGAAACAAACATTTCTTCCTCTCACTTTTTGTACTCACACATCTTACACCCCCTACACCAGCTCCACACACACACACACACACACACACACACACACACACATACATACACACAAACACACACAACACACACACACACACACACACACACACACACACACACACACACACACACAACACACACACACACACACACACACACATCCTTATCATATTTCACTTACACAAACAAATCACCCATCCATACCCTCTTAATACAAATGCGCGTGGTACGTGTGTGTGGTATCAATGATGTGTGTGTGTGACAGGTGTGTGTGTGTGTGTGTGTGTGTTTGTGTGTGTGTTGTTTGTGTGTGTGTGTGTGTAGGTGAGTGTTTATATTATTCAGACAAGAGATAACAGATAAAAGTAACATTCAGACAAGAGATAACAGATAAAAGTAAACACATTCAGACAAGATAACAGATAAAAGTAAACATTCAGACAAGAGATAACAGATAAAAGTAAACACATTCAGACAAGAGATAACAGATAAAAGTAAACACATTCAGACAAGATAACAGATAAAAGTAACATTCAGACAAGAGATAACAGATAAAAGTAAACACATTCAGACAAGAGATAACAGATAAAAGTAAACACATTCAGACAAGAGATAACAGATAAAAGTAAACACATTCAGACAAGAGATAACAGTAAAAGTAAACACATTCAGACAAGAGATAACAGGTAAAAGTAAACACATTCAGACAAGAGATAACAGTAAAAGTAAACACATTCAGACAAGAGATAACAGATAAAAGTAAACATTCAGACAAGAGATAACAGATAAAAGTAAACACATTCAGACAAGAGATAACAGGTAAAAGTAAACACATTCAGACAAGAGATAACAGGTAAAAGTAAACACATTCAGACAAGAGATAACAGATAAAAGTAAACACATTCAGACAAGAGATAACAGATAAAAGTAAACACATTCAGACAAGAGATAACAGATAAAAGTAAACACATTCAGACAAGAAAAGTAATTAACAAGAGGTAAAAGTAAACACAAACGGAGACCGGCCTTGTTTATAGGCTACCACAGTGATGTTTACACTTTATCAAGTCAGCCAACTTAACGCACGGCGAACTGTGGCTGGCCTACGCAAGATGGAGGCGCGGCGACTTCAATTGCCTCAGTATTGGCGCTGCGCAGTGGTGTGTCTAATTATACGAGGTCTGTGGTCAATTCACACCTTTGACTCCCGCACCCTGTCCACCAGCATCCTACATCGTCAACCATGCCAACAAAGCAACAACAAAAAAACCCCAACCCTTTGACTCTCTCACCCTGTCCACCAGCATTCTACACCGTCAACCATGCCAACAAAGCAAAATACTTAACCCTTTGACTCCCTCACCTTATCCACCAGCTTTCTACAGGAAGCTGGTGGATAGGGTGAGAGAGTCAAAGAGTTAAGTTTCTGAAGTTGGTGGCTAGGGTGCGGGAGTCGAAGAGTTCTGGTCGTCTCATCCAGTTCCTGTGGGCTACCAACGTAATTTGATGGTCAGAGGGATTGTAGTCAACCGCGTCTCCTGTTCCTTCATTTACCCACTGTAGGGATGCCGGGGGCTCTTTCAGTATGAATAGTATCCCCACCTTTTGGAAATTCTGTGCTAGAAATTTCCTCTTTTCTGTCACTCTCTTTGTTTCTTTCTTCCTCCTTTGCTTTCTGTCATTTCTTCCTATCATTTTCTGCCTTGCCGGTCCAATCACCTGTGTTCGAGAAAGTCTTATGTACTTTCTCTTAGGATTGATAACTGGGTACACACATGTATTAAGTACATTTTTGGCTCTAAGGAAATGAGATATGCGAAAGCAATTTCAGGTAAGTTAGGCCTGTTTTTATTTATGTTTTAGTGTCCTTGTTTATGTTATAATTTGTATTCTGGTGTTTTTGAAATCCCATGTGTGATAAATTGGACGAAGTGGTGAACGCCAGGGGCATGTCCTTCGATTAGATGCGCAGATGCATTGATGTGTGTACTTCATTTTCTTTTTTTTTTTTTTTTCCTGTTGAAGTATTGTGTGCGTGTTGAAGTGTTCATAACCCTGATATGCTCTACACAGTCGGCTGGGCTTTGAACAACAATAACAATAAGGTGCAGAACCCGCCACTGCTCCACTCTGAAGGGACCTAAACGGAGAAGTGCCATTGTCGTCTGATGTAGATGACCGTGTGAACGTTAACGTCAGTTAACAAGAAACACCAAGAGGGTGCGGATGGGACCCGACCCGGAGCACAAATGTCTCGCCTCTCTCCGGACATTCACCTCCCACGTTCTCGATGCCACTTGATAGTCATTTCATCAAGCAAAGGGGGTGGGGGGAGGGAGCTGCTCAT
This sequence comes from Monoplex corrugatus, assembly GCA_030674185.1. Taxonomy (NCBI): domain Eukaryota; kingdom Metazoa; phylum Mollusca; class Gastropoda; order Littorinimorpha; family Ranellidae; genus Monoplex; species Monoplex corrugatus. The sequence goes on from JAPXFY010000014.1 coordinate 73,745,279, forward strand.
GCGCTGCATGACCCATTCGGACCCAGTCATCAGTCACCTTGTTTACAAACCGAATGGCAAGGTGGGGAGATGACAAACTCTGGGACATAGCCGCACAACGCGCACCAACCAAAGTCCAGCCCAGCCCAGCCGCTGGACCAAGAGAGAATGGAAGACCCCGATCTCGCCCCACTCTGGTCCTCATCTCTCTTTCGGGCAGCCCGCCCCTCCACCAGCTGGCACAACTGCCAGCTCTTTCCCCCTTACTATATTCATTAATCAATACAACCATCATAGACATTTCATCAATAATAACAGCAGAAAATAAGACAACATCGAAAGTCAGCGTCAGAAACATCCGTTGAAAACAAAAACAGCAATGACAACATCAACATCAACATCAACATCAACATCAACAAAATCCACATCATTAAATGAGTACAAAGCCTTTCTCACACACACGTACACATACACACACGCGTGCACACACTCACGCACACACGCACACACGTACGCATGCACACGCACACATACATACACACTCAAGCACACGCGCGCCCGCATGCACACGCACACGCACTCATGCACACACATATACACATTTACACATACACAAACGCGCGCGCGCACATACACATACACATTCATATGCACATACACATATACACACACGCACACACACACACACACACGCACACACACACACACACACACACACACACACACACACGCACACACATTCACACGCACACACACACACTCATTCGTTCACACACACACACACACACACACACACACACACACACACACACACACACACACACACACACACACAAACAAACAAACACGCGGGCGCGCGCACACACACACACACACGCACGCACGCAAGCACACACACACACACACACACACACACACACACACACACACACACACACACACACACACACACACACACACGCTAAAACACACACGTTAAAACACACACACACACACACACACACACACACACACACACACACACACACACACACACACACACACACACACATCGTATCCTTTGCTCCACGTCTCAGCTGTTTTGGTACAGCCATTCATCTCTATAACTGGGACTGGTGTCGGCACGCGTGACGACCCCCGGGGATTGACAGATAGAATGTTTAACTCTGCTGTCATCGGGGAAATCAGCCATTCGAGTAATGTCTGTGAGAAAAAAAATAACACGCGGATTTGAGAGAGAGAGAGAGAGAGAGAGAGAGAGAGAGAGAGAGAGAGAGAGAGAGACAGACAGACAGACAGACAGACAGACTGGCTGACAGAGAGAGACAGACAAACAACAGAGAAAGAGAGAGAACTGAGAGAGAGACAGACTGATAGAGAGAAGACTCAGAGAGAAGACTGAGAGACAGACAGACGAGAGACAGACTCTGTGAGTGTGTGAAAGAGAGACAGACAGACAGGAGACAGATAGACAAACTGAGAGACAGACAGACAGCAGACAGAACAGAGAGATGAGAGAGACAGACAGACTGAGAGAGACAGACAGACTGAGAGAGAGAAAGACTGAGAGAGAGAGACTGAGAGAAGACTGTGTGATGTGTGTATAATTAATAAAAATTATAAATAAAATATAATTATTTGTGGAGACTAGAGATTGGGAGATCAGAGAGACAGAGAACAGACAGAGCAGACGAGACAGACACGAGAGAGTGAGAGAGAAGACAGACTGAGAGAGACAGACAGACGAGAGAGAGAAAGACGAGAGAGAGAGACGAGAGAACAGACAGGGTGACTGGACAAACTACACACACACACACAACACAACATACACAAACACACTATAAGGTGAACAGAGAGACAGACAGACGGAAGAAAGAAAGAGAGAGAAAGAGAGACAGACAGAAAGACAGAGTAGACAGACTGAGAGAGAGAGACTGAGAAGACAGAAAGACAGACTGACTGGTGAGATGGCTGAGTGTGGTGTGTGTGCGCAGCGCAGCGCGTGAGAGAGAGAGAGAGAGAGAGAGAAGTGCAATAAACAGACAACTAGACAGACAGATAGACAAACTGAGAGACAACAGCACAGACAGTCACACAAGAGTGAGAGAGAGAGAGAGAGAGAGGAGAGAGAGAGAAGAGAGAACATTTTCTTGGGTCGGGAGAGCATGGGTAAGAACGGGCTAGGAATGGATATGGATGGTAACGGCGAGAATGGATCAGCAGAGAAGGATGAGGTGTGTGTGTGGAGCGGAGTGGTTGAGCGCGTGTTGTGTGGGGGAGCGGAAGAGTTGAGTGAGGAGAGTGGTGGAGCGGAATAAGGTATGAGCGGTGTTGGGTGGAAGCGGAAGTGGTTGAGTCGAGAGATGGGAGAGGAGACGGAGAGAGTGGAAATTTCTGGAGCGGGGTGAGGATGGAGGGAAGTAAGTGCTAGTCGGATGGTTGATGGGTAGGAGCGAGAAAGTGGATAGAGGAATGGGAGGTGTTGTGGGTGGAGCGGAAGTGGTTTGAGTCGGGTGTTGTGGGTGAGAGGAAAGTAGTCTGAGTCGGGTGTTGTGGGTGGAGCGGAAGTAGTTGAGTCGGGTGTTGTGGGTGGAGCGGAAGTGGTTTGAGTCGGTGTGTTGTGGTGGAGCGGAAGTGGTTTGAGTCGGTGTTGTGGGTGGAGCGGAAGTGTCTGAGTCGGGTGTTGTGGGTGGAGCGGAAGTGGTTTGAGTCGGGTGTTGTGGGTGGAGCGGAAGTGGTTTGAGTCGGGTGTTGTGGGTGGAGCGGAAGTGGTTTGAGTCGGGTGTTGTGGGTGAAGAGGAAGTGGTCTGAGTCGGGTGTTGTGGGTGGAGCGGAAGTGGTTTGAGTCGGGTGTTGTGGGTGAAGAGGAAGTGGTTTGAATCGGGTGTTGTGGGTGGAGCGGAAGTGGTCTGAGTCGGGTGTTGTGGGTGGAGCGGAAGTGGTCTGAGTCGGGTGTTGTGGGTGGAGCGGAAGTGGTTTGAGTCGGGTGTTGTGGGTGAAGCGGAAGTGGTTTGAGTCGGGTGTTGTGGGTGAAGAGGAAGTGGTCTGAGTCAGGTGCTGTGGGTGGAGCGGAAGTGGTTTGAGTCGGGTATTGTGGGTGGAGCGGAAGTGGTTTGAGTCGGGTGTTGTGGGTGGAGCGGAAGTGGTTTGAGTCGGGTGTTGTGGGTGGAGGGAAGTGGTTTGAGTCTCTTTTAGAAAAACAAATACCCGGCTGTTTATAAAGAACCCTTCACCACATGTGGGTATAAGAGAGGTACATTGAAAATTATCACCTTTCAAAATTTCCATTTTGATTATGCCGCGTACTACTTTTTCTAAGATAGCCGTGGAACCGATTCCCTAAACTATATCACACTGTTTTATTTATTCGATAATTATTAGTCATCACCATGTGTATAGAAAGAGCTACCCAGAATATAAATGCTGCTCAGTATTGTGTTATACTGTTTAACCCTTTGACTCCCTCATCCTACCCACTAGCATCCTGCATAGTCAACAATGCTAGTAAAGCAAAAACTTAACCCTTT
>JAPXFY010000014.1:73753784-73761430 GCA_030674185.1 Monoplex corrugatus
TAACATATGAATTTTTTGTTAGCCTGTCAAAAAGTCCTATAGCGAATTATCTTTAACGCGCCGTTATTTCTCATGTTCAATGTTATGGTTAGCCAGTTTTACTGTTTCAATCGTTAATTATGATAATGTCATTTGTGAATTTTTCTTTCTCGTCTTCGGCACAGTTGTTTTTCTGGTTCATTTCTTTTCCTAAAGATTAACCATTTCTAAGTTTCCTCTTTTCTCCTCAAGTATCCTTTTTGTTTGTTTGTTTGTTTTTGTTGTTGTTGTCTAAAATCACACACACACACACACACACACACACACACACAACACACACACACACACACACACACACACCCCACACACACACACACACACACACACACACACACACTTAGTTGTCCATGTGTCCATTCTCCCCTCTTCAGTTGAAGAACTTGCGAACGATCAGGGTTTTGCACAAGTTCAGGGAGTCTGCAAATAATTTCTGGCAGATTTGGGTGGAGCGCGTATGTAGCTGTCCGAGTGCGATGAACCCCTTCTTGAACAAACTCCAAACAAACTCCCCAACTACTACTCCCCTCGAAGCAGTGGCTTGATTCAGCTCAGTAAGGCCTGTGTCCTTAAGTCGTTCAAAATGCTGTCATTAATTTTGTTCTTTTGTCGGTCCGTTTGACTCTAAGAAGTCGGGTATATGTGAGAGCCACATCTCTGCTGTTTTGATCTTATTTTCGTCTGCTTTCTAAAGGGGGACACTCTTCAACAGTGAAGAGATTGCCTAATACTAGTAACATCTTAATAATAAGACAACGTGAGATAAACAGCAAACCTAATACTAGTAACATCTTTATAAAAGACAACGTGAGATAAACAGCAAACCTAATACTAGTAACATCTTTAATAAGACAACGTGAGATAAACACAAACCTAATACTAGTAACATCTTAATAAGACAACGTGAGATAAACAGCAAACCTAATACTAGTAACATCTTAATAATAAGACAACGTGAGATAAACAGAAAGCCTAATACTAGTAACATCTTAATAAACAAAGTGAGATAAACAGCAAGCCTAATACTAGTAACACCTTAATAATAAGACAACGTGAGATAAACAGCAAAGCCTAATACTAGTAACATCTTAATAATAGACAACGTGAGATAAACAGCAAGCCTAATACTAGTAACATCTTAATAAAGACAATGTGAGATAAACAGCAAACCTAATACTAGTAACATCTTAATAAAGACAACGTGAGATAAACAGCAAACCTAATACTAGTAACATCTTAATAAGACAAGTGAGATAAACAGCAAGCCTAATACTAGTAACATCTTAATAAGACAAGTGAGATAAACAGCAAAGCCTAATACTAGTAACATCTTAAAAGACAACGTGAGATAACAGCAAGCCTAATACTAGTAACATCTTATAAAAGACAAGTGAGATAAACAGCAAGCCTAATGCTAGTAACATCTTAATAATAAGACAACGTGAGATAAACAGCAACCTAATGCTAGTAACATCTTAATAATAAGACAACGTGAGATAAACAGCAAACCTAATACTAGTAACATCTTAATAAAGACAACGTGAGATAAACAGCAAACCTAATATTAGTAACATCTTAATAAGACAATGTGAGATAAACAGCAAGCCTAATACTAGTAACATCTTAATATAGACAACGTGAGATAAACAGCAAACCTAATACTAGTAACATCTTATAAAAACAACGTGAGATAAACAGCAAGCCTAATACTAGTAACATCTTAATAAAGACAATGTGAGATAAACAGCAACCTAATACTAGTAACATTAAAAAGACAACTGAGATAAACAGCAAACCTAATACTAGTAACATCTTAATATAGACAACGTGAGATAAACAGCAAACCTAATACTAGTAACATCTTAATAATAAGACAATGTGAGATAAACAGCAAACCTAATACTAGTAACATCTTAATAATAAGACAACGTGAGATAAACAGCAAACCTAATACTAGTAACATCTTAATAATAAGACAATGTGAGATAAACAGCAAACCTAATACTAGTAACATCTTATAATAAGACAACGTGAGATAAACAGCACTATACATTAAGCATTTAATCACCGGCAGTCCACCAGCAATCCTGCATCGTAACTATGCTAAGCAAACAAATACTTTAAAACTTTGACATCCTCTCCTATCCACCAGCTCTGAAAATATTAAAGATAAGTTTGGGAGTTATATACGGCAAGTCAAATTAAGTTTGCAGTGGTGATAAGTGGACAAGTGGTTAACAGCATAACAATATGTGTAACTTAATAACTGCAACGTCAATAAACAGCAAACTAATTTGTTTTTAATTACCGAGCTTGTTAGCAACCGATTATTAGAACGTCTTTATAAACCAAAAGTGCTAGTAAAACCTTGCCAAGCCATACGTGGTTTAGCGCATCAAGATTGCAAGATAATTGTGCAGATTAGGCAGCACGCATACTTCAGGTATAACTCTTGAAATATTACGCGTGATATATACGAAACCTAATACTGGAGTTATTTAAGAAGGATTCACCGTGTAACAGGCAAGCCATATCGTACACTTAATCTACAGCAAATTGACGATTGAAGCCTGACAAAACCTAAAGCGCTAGAACAGTCTAGAAACTGGAAACGGTGAGATAAGAGCACAAACCACTAAGTAACTATCACCCTAATGATGGAAACGTTAAGATAAGCAGCAAACCATACCAGTATTTAATAATTGCGGCCGGGATAACAAGATATCTAATCTAGTAGACATCTAATAATAGAACGTGAGAGAGAAACACAACATACTAGAACACTAAAGAGAGACAATGAGTGAGATAAGAGATGCAAGCTAATAGCTAGTAACACAGTAGAAAAAGACAGAGAGAGAAAAACAGCAAGCCGAAACAGAACATTTAATAAAAGACAAACGAGAAGAAAACAGGAGAACAAGATACTAGAACACTAAAGAGAAGGAAAAGAAGAGAGATGAAAAGACAAAAATGAAAGTAGAGAGAAGACAGAACAGAACAGAACATCTTAATAAGACAACGTGAGATAAACAGCAAGCCTAATACTAGTAACATCTTAATAAGACAACGTGAGATAAACAGCAAGCCTAATACTAGTAACATCTTAATAAAAGACAACGTGAGATAAACAGCAAACCTAATACTAGTAACATCTTAATAATAAGACAACGTGAGATAAACAGCAAACCTAATACTAGTAACATCTATAATAAGACAACGTGAGATAAACAGCAAACCTAATACTAGTAACATCTTAATAAGACAAGTGAGATAAACAGCAAACCTAATACTAGTAACATCTTAATAAGACAACGTGAGATAAACAGCAAACCTAATACTAGTAACATCTTAATAAGACAACGTGAGATAAACAGCAAACCTAATACTAGTAACATCTTAATAAGACAACGTGAGATAAACAGCAAACCTAATACTAGTAACATCTTTAATAAGACAACGTGAGATAAACAGCAAACCTAATACTAGTAACATCTTATAATAAAGACAAGTGAGATAAACAGGGAAACCTAATACTAGTAACATCTTAATAAAGACAATGTGAGATAAACAGCAAACCTAATACTAGTAACATCTTAATAAGACAAGTGAGATAAACAGCAAACCTAATCTATAACATCTTAATCCCCGACAACCGTCCAGATACCGCACTTACGTTAACTTATGCTACCAAAGCAAAACCTTACACCTTTGGATCCCTCATCGTTATACCAGCTTGCAAAGAAACTTACGATAAATTATTTATTACCAGTTCTGGGAAGGGCAGTTGAGTTAAAGGGTTAAGTTTTGCAGTGGTGGATACGGTGCAGGAGTCAAAGGGTTAAGTTTTTGCAGTGGGGTGGATAGGGTGCGGGAGTCAAAGGTTAACTTTTTGCTGTGGGGTGAATAGGGTGCGGGAGTCAAAGGGTTAAGTTTTTGCATGGGGATAGGTGGAGCAAAGGTTACATTCACACACATGATTAAAGATGCATCATGTGTACTGTAAATAACTGCAGTCAATAATTCTACCAGCTAAGCATATTTGTTTTTAATTCTGAGGCTTGTTAGCACGATTGATTAGAACGTCTTTCTGATAACGCAAAGGTCCCCGCTCCCAGTACAAGACCTTGCCAGCGCATACGGTTGGTTTTGCGCAGGCTCAGAGAGTCTGCAAGATAATTGCCGGCAGACTTGGGCGGAGCGCATACGGGATTGTCCGAGTGTGATGAATCCCTCTTGAACATTTTACGCCGTTTTATCTACGAAACTACGTACTGGAGTTATTTCAAGAAGGATTCACCGTGCTCGGACAACTCCATATGCGCTCCAACCAAATCTGCCAGCAATTATCTGACAGATTTCCTGAGCCTGTACAAAACCCTATGCGCTGGCCAGGTCTAGAAACGGGGGAAACGGTGAGAAGGGAGCTACGAAACACTAAGCTGACACTATCACCAGAATGATGGAAACGTTAAGATGGGCAGCGAACAGACCAGATTTTAATGTTGCGGGCCGGGATTGAACTCAAGATATCAGATCTTGAGAGAGAGACAGAGAGACAGAGACGGAGAGAGAGACACACAGACACACAGACACACAGACAGAGAGAGAGACACAGAGAGAGAGAGAGGAGAGATGCAGTGAGAGAGAGTGAGACAGAGAGAGAGAGACAGAGACAGAGAGAGACAAAGAGACAGAGAGAGAGAGAGAGACAGAGACAGGGAGACAGGAAGACAGAGAAACAGAGACAGAGAGAGAGAGACAAACAGAGAGAGAGAGAGACAGACAGAGAGAGACAGAGACAGAGAGACAGAGACAGAGAGAGACAGAGAGAGAGAGACAAAGAGAGAGTGGAAGAGAGATAGAGAGACAGACAGAGAGACAGACAGACAGACAGACAGACGGACAGAGAGAGAGAGACAAACAGAGAGAGAGACAAACAGAGAGAGAGAGAGAGAGAGAGAGACAGACAGACAGAGAGACAGAGAGAGAGAGAAAGACAGAGAGAGAGAGAGAGCTGTTTAGGCCAGAGCTCTTTCTCATCTGTCACCTGTCAACAACATCAAGTTTGATGGCGCAAACGCCGCAAAACAGACATTTCAACAACTAGCCGGCGACATGAACAAAATACCAGCCTCCAAACTCCTAACTTGTCCGCTGTGGTGATGATGATGCCAGCTGCCACGCACTTGGTATCGCTGTTGTAGCCTACTTACCCCATGATTGGCTCTGAAGTCTCTGTGTGGTGGAGGACTGTACAGCTCGCTTATTGATGTGTATTGGCTGGACGTGCTGACTTGCTGTAGTGACTGTGTTTTGTGTTCTTTCCTTCGGTGAGGCAGGTGATGGTCTATTATTTATATAGGAAAATGTGAATCGTCATTTGCGGTAAATTTGTGTGTAGTGTGTGTTCGTGTGTGTGTGTGTGTGTGTGTGTGTGTGTGTGTGTGTGTGTTGTGTGTGTGTTCGTGTTGTGTGTGTGTGTGTGTGTGTGTGTGTGTGTGTTGGTGTGTAGCGTGTGTGTGTGTGTGTGTGCGTATGTGTGTATGTGTTCGTGTGTATGCATTTGCACGTGCGTGCGTGCGTGTATGTGTGTGTGTGTTTGTTCGTGTGCGCGTATGTGCTTGTCTCTTTGCATGTGTCTATGTTTGTGTGTTTGCATGTGTGTGTGTGTGTGTGTGTGTGTGCGCGCGCATGCATGCATATGTGTTTGCACATATACGTAAGAGAGAGAGAGAGACAGAGAGTGAGAGAAAGAAAGAGAGAGACAAAGAGAAAGAGACAGAGAGACAGACAGAGAGAGAGGGAGAGAGAGCGGGAGAGAGAGAGAGAGAGAGAGAGAGACAGAGAGATACAGAGAGACAGAGAGAGAGAGAGGGAGAGAGAGAGAGAGAGAGAGGGAGAGAGGGAGAGAGAGATACAGAGAGACAGACAGAGAGAGAGAGAGAGTCAAAGAGAGAGACAAAGAGAGAGACAAAGAGACAGACAGACAGACAGACAGATAGACAGACAGACAGAGAGCTGTTTAGGCCAGAGCTCTTTCTCATCTGTCACCTGTCGACAGCGTCAAGTTTGATGGCAACCGCTGCAACAGACATTTCAACAACTCTCGTCCATTTGCTTTAGTCTCCACTTCCCTGTGCTACTTCGTAGACTTTAACCCTTTGGTTGTTGCAAACTGTCCACCAGCATCCTGCACTGTCAATCATGTTTGCAAAGCAAAATACTTAACCTTTAGACTCCCTCACACTATCCACCAACAAATTTCCAGCAGGAAGCTGGTGGATAGGGTGTGAGAGTCAAAGGGTTAAGTTTTTACAGAGAGGGTGCAGGAGTCAAAATGGTTAACCCGCTGATGCTGGCGATGTTGTTCATATATGAAGTGTGCGATCTTCCCGGATTTCGTTTGGCCTCAACTTTTCCTTGTAAAACTGTTGTCATTAGGGGTGTGTTGGTGTTACAGGTTGCATGGCCTGTGTATTTTATTTTTCTTTTGTTGGTTTCTACCATCAGTTGACGTTGGACTGTGCTTTCGTTCAAAATGCTGTCATTAATTTTGTTCTTTTGTCGGTCCGTTTGACTGTAAGAAGTCGGGTATATATATACATGTAGATATAGAGCCACATCTGTGCTGTTTCGATCTTATTTTCATCTGCTTTCTAAAGGGGGACATTCTTCAACACTGAAGAGATTGCCTAATACTAGTAACATCTTAATAATAAGACAACGTGAGATAAACAGCACTTACATTAACCATTTGACTCCCCGCACCCTGTCCACCAGCATCCTGCATCGTTAACTATGCTAGCAAAGCAAAAACTTAACCCTTTGACTCCCTCTCCGTATCCACCAGCTTCCTGCAGGAAGCTGGTGGATAAGGAGAGGGAGTCAAAGGGTTAAGTTTTTGCGGTTGGTGGATACGGTGCGGGAGTCAAAGGGTTAAGTTTTTGCAGTGGGGTGGACAGGGTGCAGGAGTCAAGCGGTTAACATTACACACTCATGATTAAAGATGCATCATGTGTACTGTAAATAATTGCAGTCAATAATTCTACCAGCTAAGCATACTTGCTTTTAATTCCGAGGCTTGTTAGCACAATTGGTTAGAACGTCTTTCTGATAACGCAAAGGTCCGAGTGTAACGGAGGTTGGTTAGTTGTTTGGTGGAGCCGTGGACTCCAGGTCTGATGTCTCGAGTTCCATCCCAGCCTGTAACAAAAACAAACAAACAAACAAAAAAACAACAACAGCAAAAAATCGGCCTGTTCGCTCCGTATTTTGATGATCCTATCATTCTGGTCAGGTTGATAAGCTTAAATATCTGGGAACGACCATCTCACCAGACGGCAGATGCACATTAGAAATGGTCAGCAGAATCGGCCAAGTCAAAACAATATTCAATAAGATGAAAAGCATTCTAGCCAACAAATGCCTGTCAACTGACATCAGGAAGAGAGTTCTTGAATGTTATATAGAACCGATAATGTTATACGGTTGAGAGGCATGGACAGTCAACAAGCAAAGCCAAAACAAGATTGAGGTTGCCGAGATGTGGTTTCTAAGAAGAATGTTGAGAGTTCCATGAACAGCAAAGAAAACAAACGAGACAGTCTTGA
>JAPXFY010000014.1:73766530-73776530 GCA_030674185.1 Monoplex corrugatus
TTTTAACTTCATGATAAGGCAAACTGTCTTCTCTTAAAAGCGTTATAGACGTCTGTTGCCTAATTTCTAATTGTACGCTCATTTTTTGAAACCATGGGTAAATAAATAAATAAATAAATAAATAAATAAATGAATAAATAAGTGAAACTGTCAACAAAATAGTCCATCAAATGAACGATGACATTTTGTGACAATATAAAAATTGACATGATCATCGTTCTCTAAAATAATTGCTGTAAAAGAAAACACAAATATCACTTAACTAATACTTATTATTTCTGGTATACGCACACACACGCACACACACACACACACACACACTCGCAGACACACACACACACACACACACACTTGCACACACACACACACGCAACACACACACACACACACACACACACACACTCGCACACGTACACACACACACACACACATACACACAAACGCGCGCGCGCGCGCGCGCACGCACACACACACACACACACACACACACACACACACACACACACACATACATACACAAACACACACTCAGGTCGTGCTTCAGAGTACAGTTCGATTTCACAAGTTCAGCAAACTTTGGGATCAAGCTGCATTCTGCCCCATGTCTTTGGCGAAATCATATTGTTCCTGATTTCTTCATCTAATGTCTTTGGCGAAATCCTCTTTTTTGATCCCTTTATTTCATAGACAACAGCAGAAGGGCATCCAGGAGTCATGACCTGGATGTGGCCCGGCCCCCCGAGAGTGTAAGGAATTCAGGGCCGAAACACTTGTCTAAAGGGGGTTACTTCTCTGAAGACCTTCTGTTGTCTAGCTCTCCCTAGAGTTTCTTTCTACCTGCACATGGTCAGTCCATTGACTTCCGGGAATAGTTCGGAGGACATTCGGGAAAGACCGAAGGACACTGGGAAAGACTAGATCTGCGGGCTTTGTGGGTTGGCTTCCCACCTTGCCTTTGATAACATGCCACGAGTTTTCCAAATGAAAGATGCTCCCAGGATTCACCGAAAGGGGGAGAGAATGATGAATCCATCGGCACTGACTCCATCACGACTGGAAACGCACAACGGATCATGATTAATGATCAGTTGGAATTTCCGTGTGCGTGTGGAAGGAGATTCACCACCAAACGCGGCATGAAGATCCACAGGACAAAAATGGGCTGTTTGAAGACACATACGAACCAGCAGCAGCGCACTGCGATAGCAGGTGAGACGTTGGATGACCAAGGCCAGGAATTAAACCATAGTGCCAAGGACATCCACGCTGACGGTTCTGATGCGGATTTTGCACAAGCTCTTAACGCCAAACGTGGAAAACTCAATTTGCCGCCTGCCGGTGCAAAAGAACAATGGGAGAAATTAGATGAGGAACTTGTCCTTAAGCTGAATGCGCTAATAGGGAACAGTACGCTGGAACACAAACTTGACACATACGGAGACATCATATACTCTATCTGCAGGGACACTTATGGAGTGAAGCAGCCAAAGACAAAAACGCCTCCCCAGAAATCCAGAAGACAGCAACAGATGGAGAGCATCCGGAGGGAGAAAAGGAAGCTTAAAAAGCGAATGAAAACTGCCTCAGAATTCGAGAAGCAAGGGCTCCTGGAACTCTGGAAAGATCTGAAGGCCAAACACAATGCTCTCAGCAAAGTGGAATCAGCAAGGCGAAGAAAGAGCAAAAAGAAGAAGACTCAAGATCGTTTCTTCAAAGATCCCTTTGACTTTGCAAGAAAGCTGTTTGAACAACCCAAATCAGGGACTCTCACAGTGGGCAAGGAAACCCTAGAGCAGCATCTCAGGGAAACATATTCCGATTCTCAGCGCGAGGCACCACTTGAAATCCAAAATCTGGTTTGGCCTGCAGCGCCAGAAGGAAAATTCAATAACAAACCACCAACACTGGATGAAGTGAAGAACGTAGTAAAGAAAGCCAGAGCCAAGTCAGCACCTGGACCAAACGGAATACCATACCTGCTCTACAAGAAATGCCCAAAAGTGCTCGAGTGGCTCCACAAGATGATTCGATCAGCATGGAGGAACCAGAAGATCAGCGACCAATGGATGAGAGCTGAAGGAGTGTACATTCCGAAGGAGCAGAACTCCAGCAGCATCAATCAGTTCAGGCCAATATCACTTCTGAACGTCGAGGGGAAAATCTTCTTCTCTGTTATGGCAGCAAGACTGACAAAATACCTGACTGAAAACAAGTATCTGGATATGTCAGTCCAAAAGGGAGGCATACCAGGAATGCCTGGATGCTTGGAACATGCCACGTTGATTTGGGATGCCATCCAAAAAGCAAGAACAGAGAAGAGAGACATTGACGTAGTTTGGCTTGATCTGGCGAATGCATATGGATCAGTTCCACACGATATGATCCAGCTGGCTCTTGAAATGTATCACATCCCAGAAAACATCCGAACAATGCTGAGGAAGTATTTCCAAGGGTTCTCAATGCGGTTCTCTACCAAAGAATACACCACGGACTGGATAGACCTAGAGGTGGGCATTGCAATGGGCTGTGCAATCTCTCCCATACTGTTCGTGTTGGCAATGGAAGTCATCTTGAAAGCTGCAATGAAGAGTTCAGGTCCAGTGAATCTGGGAGATGGATACCAGATGCCTCCTCTGAAAGCTTTCATGGATGACACAACAGTCTTGTCCACGGATGAGGAAGAGACACACCAAATCATAAAGCAGCTGGATGAGCTGGTGGCCTCTTCAAGAATGAGGTTCAAACCTAAGAAATCCCGAAGTCTCTCACTGCGGAAAGGAAAAGTGGCAGATTCAGTCAAATTCATGGTAGCCAACCAAGCCATCCCCACTGTCACAGAAGAGCCAGTAAAAAGTCTCGGAAGATGGTATGATGACTCCCTGAAAGACACACAAAGGGGATGTGAAACCAAGCAAACAGCAGAAGAAGGCCTGAAGAAAATAGATAACTGCGGACTGCCAGGCAAATACAAAGTCTGGTGTCTACAGTTCATGCTGATACCAAAGCTGCTGTGGCCACTGCTAATCTATGACATTTGCACCAGCACAGTCGAAGCAATGGAAGCCAAAATCAACAAATACACAAGAAAATGGCTCGGTGTCCCACCTGGTCTCACTGATGTTGCATTCTACTGTCGTCAAGCAATGCTGAAGCTACCTCTGAAATCCATAGTGGAGGAATACAAAGTTGGAAAAGCAAGACTGTTGAGCATGCTGGAGGAATCGGAGGACAATATCGTGAGAGCAGTTCATCCAAAGCTGAGAACTGGCAGAAAGTGGAAAGTCCAAGAGGCTGTAAACAATGCCAAGAGAAACCTCAGCATCAAAGAAATAATTGGACACACGCAAACCAACAGACAGGGACTGGGAGCAACAAAAATGCAGTGGTGGTCCAAAGCCAAAGGGAAGGAAAAAAGAGACATGATCATACAGGAGTTGAAGGAAGAAGAAGATGTCAAAAGAGTGCAGAAGGCAGTCCAGCAAGGTCAACAGGGCAATGGACAACATGGGACAGTGCACTCCAAAGAAGTCTCAGCTGGAACGATATGTGGCACATGGCTCCTCTAAGGATAAGCTTCCTCCTCAGATCTGTATATGACCTGCTCCCCTCGAATGCAAACTTAGTGAAATGGGGGAAAGCAGACGACCCAGCATGTCCGCTCTGTCAGAAAAAACAAACAGTGGAACATGTCCTAAGCTCTTGCAAAGTAGCGCTAGCCCAAGGAAGGTATACATGGAGGCACAACCAAGTTCTGAAAGTGATCACAGATGTGGTTAGCGAAAAAACCATGACCCCAAACGCACCAATTGCTATGACAACGTTCTACAAAGCAGGAGGGAAACAGGTCTGGCCCGAAAGGGCTATGACAACCAGCACATTGCCAAAGGGTCTTCTGGATGGAGCAGTCGACTGGGAGTGTACAGCAGACCTCCCAGAGTGGAGAAATTACCCAGATGTCATCAGCAAGACAGGCATGAGACCAGACATCGCTCTCCACTCTGACTCCTCGAAACAAGTGATTCTGATAGAACTCACTGTGCCATACGAAAGCAGAATGGAAGAAGCACATATCTACAAGACCGAAAAATACGCCGGTCTTGCCAGCACCCTGAAGAAAGCAGGTCTGCGGGTCAAAATCTTCGCCATAGAGGTCGGGGCAAGAGGGTTTGTGGGCACCTCCGCTTATGATCTCATGAAACAACTCGCCATTTCTGGGAAGAAGAGGACTAGAGCCCTTAAAGCGATGGCAGAGGCAGCAGAAAGGAGCTCAAGCTGGATCTGGGCAAGGAGGAACCAAAAAAGTGAACTTCATAAGGATTAAATTCCCTACAGATGATGTGTGCCCCGTTAGCACATTGGTAAAACCGCGTACCGCAGTTCTGAAGCGCAGAATCGCCCAGGTTCGATCCCCGGCGTGGGGAAAAAAAAAAAAAAAAAAAAAAAATAGACAACAGCAGAAGGGCATCCAGGAGTCATGACCTGGATGTGGCCCGGCCCCCAGAGAGTGTAAGGAATTCAGGGCCGAAACACTTGTCTAAAGGGGGTTACTTCTCTGAAGACCTTCTGTTGTCTAGCTCTCCCTAGAGTTTCTTTCTACCATGTCTTTGGCAAAATTGTGTTGTGCCCGATCCCTTTATTTCATGTCTTTGGCATCTTACCAGCGTTGAGTGACAGTTTTCATTCGTACGCAGGATTTTACACCGACGCCTAAAGTAACGTATAAGCTTTCACGTGTTTTTTTTTTTAATGAATTCTTTAACGTGCCGTCTCTCCATAATTTGTATCATCCGGTGATTATAAAAGAACACCCAAATATTCCCTGAAACCATACAGAAAGCTTCTATTGCCAATTTCCGTTTATTTCTCTGTGCGTGGTCATACACACGCACACACACACGCACGCAAGCACGCACGCAAGCACGCACACACGCACGTACGCAGACACACACACGTACGCACACACATACACGCACGCACGCACACACACACACACACACACACACACACACACACACACACACTCTCTCTCTCTATCTCTCTTTTTTTCTTTCTCTCTATTTCTCTTTCTCTGTCTCTCTGTCTCTGTCTTTCTCTTTGTCTCTGTCTCCGTCTGTCTTTCTCTCTCTCTCTCTCCCTCTCTCCCATTCTCTCTGTCTCTGAGTTTCTCTGTCTTTATGTATGTCCATCTCTCTATCTCTGTCTGTCTGTTCCTCTGTCTGTGTGTTTCTCTGCCCCTCACCCCACCCCAGCTCCGTCTTTCTTTCTGTCTGTCTCTATCTCTGTCTGTCTGTTTCTCTCCCACCCACCCCTACCCCTCCTTCTCTGTCACGGTCCCAGTCTCTCTCTCTCTCCCCCCCCCCTTTTAACCCTTTGATTCCTGCACCCCATGCACCAGAAGCAAAAACTTAACTCTTTGACTCCCTCAGCATATCCACCAGCTTCCTGCAGAAAGCTGGTGGATAGGGTGAGGTAGTCAGAGGGTTAAGCTTTTGCTTTGTTAGCATTGTTGACAAAGCAGGATGCTGGTGGACAGGGTGTTAGGAGTCAAAGGGTTAATGACGGCAATGACAACGTCCACATTGTCGGTGTGATCAAAATGATTTATTCATTTGCCGGCAGTGTTCCAGTAACACGGGTAGTGCCGGTAATATTAAAGAAAGATACTTTGAACCTTGCCGGCAATGCTGACAGAGTGACCAAGGTCGATTACATCACAAACTAAGATGTCGAAATGTTTACTTACACCAGCGTGCTGCTGGGTAGCTGACCCCGTCCAGAGACTTGGAGACTTCAGACTTCAGACTTCAGACGTCAGAATACTCTATTACTCAGGGATAGTAGCATTATGTAATACTAGACCTGTCTTTAAACTAGTCCTTGCCATTCTACTCACGAACTATAGGCATGAAAAGAATCAGAATCAGAATCAGAAATTTGTTCAGTAAGGCCAAAACCCATTTGAAGGGGTGTGAACACATAAACATCATACAAACACAGAATATAATATGTAGTCGTTCTTGGATAATGCATACTTCAAATATTTTGAAGTAATTACAATAATAAGACCCACAGTCAAACTTCAATAATACAATAGGAACATATAAATAGGTTTAACAGACATACATCACAAGAATTTTAACTTCATGATAAGGCAAACTGTCTTCTCTTAAAAGCGTTATAGACGTCTGTTGCCTAATTTCTAATTGTACGCTCACTTTTTGAAGCCATGGGTAAATAAATAAATAAATAAATAAATAAATAAATAAATAAATAAATAAATAATAAATAAGTGAAACTGTGAACAAAATAGTCCATCAAATGAACGATGACATTTTGTGACAATATAAAAATTGACATGATCATCGTTCTCTAAAATAATTACTGTAAAAGAAAACACAAATATCACTTAACTAATACTTATTATTTCTGGTATACGCACACACTCGCACACACGCACACACACACACACACACACTCGCAGACACACACACAAACACACACTCAGGTCGTGCTTCAGAGTACAGTTCGATTTCACAAGTTCAGCAAACTTTGGGATCAAGCCGCATTCTGCCCCATGTCTTTGGCGAAATCATATTGTTCCTGATTTCTTCATCTAATGTCTTTGGCAAAATTGTGTTGTTGCTGATCCCTGTATCCAATGTCTTAATTGAGTGAAATCGTGTTGTTGCTTTATTCCTTTATCCCATATCTTTGGCGAATTCGTGTTGTTGATGATCCCTTTATTCCATGTCTTTGGTGAAATTGTGTTGTTGATGATCCCTTTATTCCATGTCTTTGGCGAAATCGTGTTGTTGATGATCCCTTTATCCCATATCTTTGGTGAAATTGTGTTGTTGATGATCCCTTTATTCCATGTCTTTGGTGAAATTGTGGTGTTGCTGATCCATTTATTCCATGTCTTTGGCGAAATCGTGTTGTTGCTGATCCCTTTATTCCATGTCTTTGGCGAAATCGTGTTGTTGATGATCCATTTATTCCACGTCTTCGCCGTTTGACACCTCCACTCCACCTGCGCCGTTACCCCCCCCCCCCCCCCCGATCAGTAGGTAACACTCCTCCTGGGCCATTGTATTTTCAGGGGTGCACAAGCTTAGCTGAGGTTCTTGTGGCTCGATGGTCGTTGACAGCATATGAGACGCAAATAAGTACTGATGTCATTATGTTCAACACAATGCCCACACAAATCAATGGGCTGAGATGTTTAGAGAATTGAAAACCCGGTTACAAAAGGTCGAGAACTGCTTGTTAACATTTGGTATATTCTTGAGTGCGCGTATGGGCCCACTCTCACTCACTCACTCACTCACTCACTCACTCACTCACTCCACTCACTCACTCACTCACTCACTCACTCATTCATTCATCACTCACTCACTCACTCACTCACTCACTCACTCACTCACTCACTCACTCACTCACTCACTCACTCACTCACTCACGCACGCATGCAGGTACACAAACATACAACACAATGCGTACACACGTATACACAGGTCCATACCAACATATATACAACAAAACACACACAGAATGAAAGGGGAGGGAGAGGAGAGAGAGAGAGAGAGAGAGAGAGAGAAAGAGAGAGAGAGAGATCGGAGAGAGAGAGAGAGATCGGAGAGAGAGACGGAGAGAGAGAGAGATGGAGAGAGAGAGAGAGAGAGAGTCAGAGAAGATCGGAGAGAGAGAGAGAGATCGAGAGAGAGAGAGAGAGAGCTCAGAGAGAGAGAGAGAGAGAGAGAGAGGGAGAGAGAGAGAGATAGATGAGAGAGAGAAGTGAGAGAGAGAGAAAACGTGTGTGTGTGTGGTGTGTGTGAGAGAGAGAGAGAGAGAGCGAGAGAGAGAGAGAGAGAGAGAGAGAGAGAGAGAGAGAGAGAGAGAGAGAGAGAGAGAGAGTTCAGCTTCGAACTACAAAAATTTGTTAATGATATAGACAATCGCCCCTGACGAAAGGGTATGTGAACCATGTACAATGCAATACATACATTTTATATAAAAACAATAATTTTACGGTGCTTTTAGACAGCTATATTATATTTTTGAATTAATAAAAGAATAATCCATCTTATGAAATAACAATCCATTCCATAAAATAACAATTTCTTCTTATTTTTGATGCCGTATACAAGAACAATGAATAAAAGTAAAATATACAAGAACAACGAATAAAAGTAAAATATACAAGAACAACGAATAAAAGTAAAACATACAAGAACAACGAATAAAAGTAAAATATACAAGAACAACGAATAAAAGTAAAATATACAAGAACAACGAATAAAAGTAAAATATACAAGAACAACGAATAAAAATAAAATATACAAGAACAACGAATAAAAGTAAAATATACAAGAACAACGAATAAAAGTAAAATATACAAGAACAACGAATAAAAGTAAAATATACAAGAACAACGAATAAAAGTAAAATATACAAGAACAACGAATAAAAGTAAAATATACAAGAACAACGAATAAAAGTAAAATATACAAGAACAACGAATAAAAGTAAAATATACAAGAACAACGAATAAAAGTAAAGTATACAAGAACAACGAATAAAAGTAAAATATACAAGAACAATGAATAAAAGTAAAGTATACAAGAACAACGAATAAAAGTAAAATATACAAGAACACAAGAACGTGTCCACAACATCAGTGTTTTTTGACGGCTTCATCATACTAAGCTTAGAAAAGCAAGGAGTCTGTAATACGAAAGCTGTATAAACTGTATCAATATTACTAAGTGATAAATAACACAGGACAAAATGTCGCCTACTCCATCTTCATTGGATATCTTCACATTGTGGTCAGAGTAAATCACGAACGTAATGTCTTATATCTAAAACGATGTGCTTGCCAATCTATTTTCAACAGCAGACACAATTTTATGTTAGGCATAGTATAAAATGGTTCACACATGCTCAGTCTGTTACTGATGATGATGATGATGATAACGACAGCAGATGGACATCCAGGAGTCATGACCTGGATGCGGCCCAGCCCGCAGGAGTTAAGGGCCGAAACTCTTGCTTGACAGGGGTTTCTCCTCTGAAGACCTTCTGCTGTCCGGCTCTCGCCAGAGTTTTTTTTTTTTTTTTTTACTCCTTAAATTAATGTGATAGTTCTGTTTATGCCATCTAAAGTCTCTCAAACGTTGACGTATTTTATCGAATCAATTGAACTCGATAACACAGAGCAAAGAAAACAAACGCGACAGTCTTGATGGAGGCAGACACAAGTCGATCACTCATAAGGAAGATTAGGAAAAGACAAGCAACATTTATAGGCCATTTTATGAGGAAGGGGGATTTGGAGCACCTGGTTACAACGGGAAAGCTGGAGGGAAAGAGAGCACCAGGTAGACCCAGGGAGAGAATGCTGGACGGACTTGCAGAGTGGCTAGGGATGAGGAGGGTTGGGGGAGATGCTGGGGGCAACGAGAGATAGAGATGGTTGGAAGTCCATGGTCGCCAACGCCATGCGGCAGGGCACCTGATGATGATGATGATGAGGTTTGATATTTTGTCTGCAAGGGAGGACATTTGAGACTTGAGCGGACACTCACGAGTTGCTGTGACAGGCTTTGATCTAGACACTCGGTGTGTGCTGGCATTTCTGCCGAAACAAACGGAGGTATATTCGGACTTTATTCTTCGAACGCGAATAGGACGACAGTCTACAATATCATATGGTCACTCGTGTCGTATAACTCGTTGACTTTTTCCATACCAGTTGATATGTATTGATTTTAGGATCAATAACGAGAGAGCAACCACAGAACGATCGCGGAACAGGCAATTCTTAGTTTATTCTACCGCTAGGTCAGTAGATGTAGCGGATGGCAGTTTGATTGGGTTCGACGTGCGTGGTTTTGGTTGCAAAAGGTTAAAGGTAGGTTATCATAGAACATTTTGCTGATCATGTTTTATTCTTTTATCTTCACAAAATGATTTACTTACTTCCATCAGTGGATAATAT
>JAPXFY010000014.1:73786530-73809030 GCA_030674185.1 Monoplex corrugatus
TACACTTTTTTTTTCCTTTTCTTTTCCTGTTGAAGTGTTGTGTATGTTTTGAATTGGTTATAGCCCTGATATGGCCCTACGCAGTCGGCTAGGCGTTACACAAAAATAACAGTAACAGAACATGTTGTCAGGTTAAGGTAGCCCGGCCATATTGGCAGCCGGAACCGTGTCATTCTATAGTAATTGGTCGGTTGAAAATTTTTAACGCTTTAACTCCCACACCCTATCCACCAATGCAAAACCGTAACCTTTTGATTCCTTCACCCTATCCACCAGCTTCTGTGGATGTAGGAAGCTGGTGGATAGGGTGAGGGAATTAAAAGGCTAATTTTTTGCTTTGTTAGAATGGTTGACAATGCAGGATGCTGGTGGACAGGGTGCGGGAGGCAAAGAGTTAAAATTCAATGTCTTTCAGTTTTTATAAGATTGGATCAGATACGCTCACCGATAACTTCATAGCAGTGGGCAATGTCTTTTCCTGAGAGAGGTAGAGATAGACAGACAGACAGACAGACAGACAGACAGAGATAGATAGACAGCACATACAGATAGATAGATAGACAGACAGACATACAGATAGATAGATAGACAGACAGACAGATAGATAGATGATAGATAGAAGACAGACAGACAGACAGATAGATAGATAGATAGACAGACGACAGACAATAGATAGATAGATAGACAGACAGACAGACAGAGAGATAGATAGATAGATAGGTAGGTAGGTAGACAGATAGCTAGATAGCTAGCTAGATGGATAGATAGATAAATAGATAGACAGATAGACTGATTGATAGAGAGAGAGAGAGAGATGGATAGATAGATAGACAGACAGACAGACAGATAGATAGATATATAGACAGATAGATGGATGGATGGATGGATAGATAGATAGGTAGATAGATAGATGGATAGATAGATAGATAGATAGACAGACAGACAGATAGCTAGCTAGCTAGATAGATTGATGGATAGATAGATAGATAGATTGATTGATAGAGAGGGAGAGAGAGGGAGAGAGAAGGAGGGTTTAGGGGGAGGGGGGCCACTGTGTGTGGACAATAAGTCATTCATTAATCAATGCCATGACAGACGAGTGGCACAAAAGGCATAGCTATTATTTTGAATGTCATAGCCCTGTGCGATACTATGGTACAGTATGGACTCCTATCTGACCACGGATTTCGTGCACTAAAAGTGAATGTGAACAAAGCGAAAAGTAGTTATGTATCGATGTCGATCGTGCTTCTCAGTACAGAAATGAGTCAGTCAGACATGAAGGCACTGAGCATGTAGTGTGTTGGTGTACGATTCGGTGTGTGTGTGTGTGTGTGTGTGTGTGTGTGTGTGTGTGTGTGTGTGTGTGTGTGTGTGTGTGAGAGAGAGAGAGGAGAGAGAGAGAGTGTGTGTGTGTGTTTGTGTGTGTGTGTAAGAGAGAGAGAGAGAGTAATTGTGTTTGTTCTTCAATTTAACGTCTTTTCACTGTAAGTGATATTAGACGGAGCAGAGGGGGGGGGGGGGGGGGGGGGGGGGGGAGGGGGAATAAAAAATGAATGAACAAAATAAAATTAGAACGATAGTTGGACGGGTTGGATTGGGGCAGAGGGAAGACAGAGGAAAAAGACATTAGTAGGTGGGAGAACAGAAAAATGGAATGAGAACTGAACACTAACAATTAACTTCAATAATGTGAAGGGAAATTGTAACACTAAAACACAAACCGAATAAAGTTAAAGTAATGCATTAACAAGAGTAATTGTTTGTGCGTGTGTGTGTGTATGTATGTCCGTGCGTGCGTGGTGGTGCGTGCGTGCGTGTGTGTGTGTGTGTGCGTGCGTGCTTGCGTGCGCGCGTGTGTGTGTGTGTGTGTGCGTGTGCTTGTGCGTGTGCGTGTGTATTAAAAAATGCGTTATAGTTATGACTGGAATTGTGGCAACAGTTGTATTCAATTTTCTCTGTTAGAAATGATTTCTGTGGCCTGCTTATTTTTGTTTTGTTTTGATGGAGCCGTGGACTTAAGATCTGATATCTCAATTCAACCCCAGCCCACAACATAAAGAAATGGCCTGTTCATTTGCCATCATAATGTTTCCATCATTCTGATGGCATCGGCTTTGTGTTACATAGGTCCCTCTATCCCCAGCTCTCCCCCTTTCAAGACCTTGCTAGCTAGAGTATAGGGTTTTGCGCAGGCTCGGGGAGTCTGTCAGGTTTTTTGCTGTCAAATGTAGGTGGGCACATATGGAATTTTCCGAGTGCCATGAATACCACTTGAACAAATTTCACACTCCAAACGCACTGGAGATAATGAATTGCTTTGAAATGTACTGAATTGAACTATGACAGGTAGTACCTTTGATATGTCAGCTGCACTAGTGAAGATTTATTATATATATATATATGCAGTACTGGCATCAAAAAACAATATATATATATATATATATATGCAGTACTGGCATCAAAACAACAAAGTACCTATTTCGAATGAAGTCACCACCAGTGCTAATTCTGCTTTTGTTTCTTTGCACCACCTGTTCTGTTTTGTTTTGCTATGCTATGCTATGTACACGTGATGTTTGTGTACCAGGGTGCAGATGGACGGTGGGCAGAATACGAGTGGTTGGAATATACAGCAGTAGAAGGATTTTAAATCCTACATTTTTGATAGATCAGTACTTTCTGTTATGACAGAGCAGTTGTCCTAGGAGCACTTTTGTTCTGTCTTGATAATCGGTATTGTATTGAGTGATATATTTTGTTGTAAATTAGTGATATATTTTGTTGTAAATTAGTGATATATTTTGTTGTAAATTAGTGATATATTTTGTTGTAAATTAGTGATATATTTTGTTGTAAATTAGTGATATATTTTGTTGTAAATTAGTGATATATTTTGTTGTAAATTAGTGATATATTTTGTTGTAAATTAGTGATATATTTTGTTGTAAATTAGTGATATATTTTGTTGTAAATTAGTGATATATTTTGTTGTAAATTAGTGATATATTTTGTTGTAAATTAGTGATATATTTTGTTGTAAATTAGGGCCTAAGATGTATTGGCTTTTCAGTGCAGAGGAGCCCTTACAAGCATGATCAACAAGACTAGATATTTTTTGTACTGTTGATAACACAAAGAATGGCTTTGTACCGTTGATCAGTAAGACCATGTTACTTTGTACTTGTTGGTCAGTTAGATCAGCTTGCTTTGTACGAGCTAGTCTTTGTTCGTATTATTGATCAGTAAGGCCAGCTAGCTTTGATATGTAAAACCAGCTTGCTTTGCACCGTTTATCGGTAAGACTAGCTTTGTAATGTTGGTGAAAAAGACTAACTTTGTAATGTTGGTGAAAAAGACTAACTTTGTAATGTTGGTGAAAAAGACTAACTTTGTACTGTTGGTGAAAAAGACTAACTTTGTACTGTTGGTGAAAAAGACCAGCTTTGTACTGTTGGTGAAAAAGACTAGCTTTGTACTGTTGGTGAAAAAGACTAGTAGCTTTGTACTGTTGGTGAAAAAGACTAGCTTTGTACTGTTGGTGAAAAAGACTAGCTTTGTACTGTTGGTGAAAAAGACTAGCTTTGTACTGTTGGTGAAAAAGACCAGCTTTGTACTGTTGGTGAAAAAGACCAGCTTTGTACTGTTGGTGAAAAAGACCAGCTTTGTACTGTTGGTGAAAAAGACCAGCTTTGTACTGTTGGTGAAAAAGACCAGCTTTGTACTGTTGGTGAAAAAACACCAGCTTTGTACTGTTGGTGAAAAAGACCAGCTTTGTACTGTTGGTGAAAAAGACTAGCTTTGTACTGTTGGTGAAAAAGACCAGCTTTGTACTGTTGGTGAAAAAGACCAGCTTTGTACTGTTGGTGAAAAAGACCAGCTTTGTACTGTTGGTGAAAAAGACTAGCTTTGTACTGTTGGTGAAAAAGACTAACTTTGTAATGTTGGTGAAAAACACCAGCTTTGTACTGTTGGTGAAAAAGACAGCTTTGTACTGTTGGTGAAAATAGACTAGCTTTGTACTGTTGGTGAAAAAGACCAGCTTTGTACTGTTGGTGAAAAAGACTAGCTTTGTAATGTTGGTGAAAATAGACTAGCTTTGTATTGTTGGTGAAAAAGACTAGCTTTGTACTGTTGGTGAAAAAGACTAGCTTTGTATGTTGGTGAAAATAGACTAGCTTTGTACTGTTGGTGAAAAAGACTAGCTTTGTACTGTTGGTGAAAAAGACTAGCTTTGTACTGTTGGTGAAAAAGACTAGCTTTGTAATGTTGGTGAAAAAGACTAGCTTTGTAATGTTGGTGAAAAAGACTAGCTTTGTACTGTTGGTGAAAAAGACTAGCTTTGTACTGTTGGTGAAAAAGACTAGCTTTGTACTGTTGGTGAAAAAGACTAGCTTTGTACTGTTGATCAGTAAGACGTGATTCGCACTATTAATAAGCAGACTAATTTTGTGCTGTTGATAAAAAAGACTAGTTTCGTACTGCAAACAAACAGACAGACAAAGAAAGAAAGAAAGAAAGAAGGACTGAAAGAAAGAAAGAAAGAGAAACTGAAAGAAAGAAAGAAAGAAAGAGAAGAAAGAAAGGAGAAGAAAAGAAAGAAAGAGAAGAAAAGAAAGAAAAGAAGAAAGAAGAGAAAGAAAAAAGAGACAGACAAAGAAAGAAAGAAAGAGAGAAAGAAAGAGAAGAAAGAAAGAAAAAAGAAGAAAGAAAGAAAGAAAGAAAGAAGAAAGAAGAAAAGAAAGAAACAGAAGAAAGAAAGAAGAAGAGAAGAAAGAAAGAAGAATAAAGAAACAGAACAAAAGAAAAAAAAGAAAGAAAGAGAAAGAAAGACAGACAAGACAAAGAAGAAAGATCAGAAATGGAAGGACCAAGAATCAGAACACAAGATGATGAACAACGCACTAAAGAGAATGGGCCGAACAGAGATGTGAACCACGGAACACTAAAGAGAATGGTCCGACACAGACGTGAACCAACGAACACTAAGAGAATGGTCCAGACACAGACTGTGAACCAACGGAACACTAAAGAGAATGGTCCGACACAGACTGTGAACCAACGGAACACTAAAGAGAATGGTCCAGACACAGACTGTGAACCAACGGAACACTAAAGAGAATGGTCCAGACACAGACTGTGAACCAACGGAACACTAAAGAGAATGGTCCGACACAGACTGTGAACCAACGGAACACTAAAGAGAATGGTCCGCACACAGACTGTGAACCAACGGAACACTAAAGAGAATGGTCCGGACAAGACTGTGAACCAACGGAACACTAAAGAGAATGGTCGCACACAGACTGTGAACCAACGGAACACTAAAGAGAATGGTCTGCACACAGACTGTGAACCAACGGAACACTAAAGAGAATGGTCTGCACACAGACTGTGAACCAACGGAACACTAAAGAGAATGGTCTGCACACAGACTGTGAACCAACGGAACACTAAAGAGAATGGTCAGCACACAGACTGTGAACCAACGGAACACTAAAGAGAATGGTCTGCACACAGACTGTGAACCAACGGAACACTAAAGAGAATGGTCCGGACACAGACTGTGAACCAACGGAACACTAAAGAGAATGGTCAGCACACAGACTGTGAACCAACGGGTCACTAAAGAGAATGGTCAGCACACAGACTGTGAACCAATGGAGCACTAAAGAGAATGGTCAGCACACAGACTGTGAACCAACGGGTCACTAAAGAGAATGGTCAGCACACAGACTGTGAACCAACGGGTCACTAAGAGAATGGTCAGCACACAGACTGTGAACCAATGGAGCACTAAAGAGAATGGTCAGCACACAGACTGTGAACCAATGGAACACTAAAGAGAATGGTCAGCACACATACTGTGAACCAACGGGTCACTAAAGAGAATGGTCAGCACACAGACTGTGAACCAATGGAGCACTAAAGAGAATGGTCAGCACACAGACTGTGAACCAACGGGTCACTAAAGAGAATGGTCAGCACACAGACTGTGAACCAATGGAGCACTAAAGAGAATGGTCCAGACACAGACTGTGAACCAACGGAACACTAAAGAGAATGGTCCAGACACAGACTGTGAACCAACGGAACACTAAAGAGAATGGTCCAGACACAGACTGTGAACCAACGGAACACTAAAGAGAATGGTCCGCACACAGACTGTGAACCAACGGAACACTAAAGAGAATGGTCCGGACACAGACTGTGAACCAACGGAACACTAAAGAGAATGGTCCAGACACTGACTGTGAACCAACGGAACACTAAAGAGAATGGTCTGCACACAGACTGTGAACCAACGGAACACTAAAGAGAATGGTCTGCACACAGACTGTGAACCAACGGAACACTAAAGAGAATAGTCCGGACATAGACTGTGAACCAACGGAACACTAAAGAGAATGGTCTGCACACAGACTGTGAACCAACGGAACACTAAAGAGAATGGTCCAGACACAGACTGTGAACCAACGGAACACTAAAGAGAATGGTCTGCACACAGACTGTGAACCAACGGAACACTAAAGAGAATGGTCTGCACACAGACTGTGAACCAACGGAACACTAAAGAGAATGGTCCAGACACAGACTGTGAACCAACGGAACACTAAAGAGAATGGTCTGCACACAGACTGTGAACCAACGGAACACTAAAGAGAATGGTCAGCACACAGACTGTGAACCAACGGGTCACTAAAGAGAATGGTCTGCACACAGACTGTGAACCAACGGAACACTAAAGAGAATGGTCTGCACACAGACTGTGAACCAACGGAACACTAAAGAGAATGGTCAGCACACAGACTGTGAACCAACGGGTCACTAAAGAGAATGGTCTGCACACAGACTGTGAACCAACGGAACACTAAAGAGAATAGTCGGACATAGACTGTGAACCAACGGAACACTAAAGAGAATGGTCCGGACACAGACTGTGAACCAACGGAACACTAAAGAGAATGGTCCGGACACAGACTGTGAACCAACGGAACACTAAAGAGAATGGTCAGCACACAGACTGTGAACCAACGGGTCACTAAAGAGAATGGTCAGCACACAGACTGTGAACCAATGGAGCACTAAAGAGAATGGTCAGCACACAGACTGTGAACCAACGGGTCACTAAAGAGAATGGTCAGCACACAGACTGTGAACCAATGGAGCACTAAAGAGAATGGTCAGCACACAGACTGTGAACCAATGGAACACTAAAGAGAATGGTCAGCACCCAGACTGTGAACCAACGGTCACTAAAGAGAATGGTCAGCAGACAGACTGTGAACCAACGGGTCACTAAAGAGAATGGTCAGCACACAGACTGTGAACCAATGGAGCACTAAAGAGAATGGTCAGCACACAGACTGTGAACCAATGGAGCACTAAAGAGAATGGTCAGCACACAGACTGTGAACCAATGGAGCACTAAAGAGAATGGTCAGCACACAGACTATGAACCAATGGGTCACTAAAGAGAATGGTCAGCACACAGACTGTGAACCAATGGAGCACTAAAGAGAATGGTCAGCACACAGACTGTGAACCAACGGGTCACTAAAGAGAATGGTCAGCAGACAGACTGTGAACCAATGGGCACTAAAGAGAATGGTCAGCACACAGACTGTGAACCAACGGGTCACTAAAAAGAATGGTCAGCACACAGACTGTGAACCAACGGGTCACTAAAGAGAATGGTCAGCACACAGACTGTGAACCAACGGGTCACTAAAGAGAATGGTCAGCACACAGACTATGAACCAACGGGTCACTAAAGAGAATGGTCAGCACACAGACTGTGAACCAATGGAACACTAAAGAGAATGGTCAGCACACAGACTATGAACCAACGGGTCACTAAAGAGAATGGTCAGCACACAGACTGTGAACCAATGGAGCACTAAAGAGAATGGTCAGCACACAGACTGTGAACCAATGGGTCACTAAAGAGAATGGTCAGCACACAGACTGTGAACCAATGGAACACTAAAGAGAATGGTCAGCACACAGACTGTGAACCAATGGAACACTAAAGAGAATGGTCAGCACACAGACTGTGAACCAACGGGTCACTAAAGAGAATGGTCAGCACACAGACTGTGAACCAATGGAGCACTAAAGAGAATGGTCAGCACACAGACTGTGAACCAACGGGTCACTAAAGAGAATGGTCAGCACACAGACTGTGAACCAATGGAGCACTAAAGAGAATGGTCAGCACACAGACTGTGAACCAACGGGTCACTAAAGAGAATGGTCAGCACACAGACTGTGAACCAACGGGTCACTAAAGAGAATGGTCAGCACACAGACTGTGAACCAACGGGTCACTAAAGAGAATGGTCAGCACACAGACTGTGAACCAACGGGTCACTAAAGAGAATGGTCCGCACAGAGACTGTGAACCAACGGGTCACTAAAGAGAATGGTCAACACACAGACTGTGAACCAACGGGTCACTAAAGAGAATGGTCCGCACAGAGACTGTGAACCAACGGGTCACTAAAGAGAATGGTCAACACACAGACTGTGAACCAACGGGTCACTAAAGAGAATGGTCAGCACACAGACTGTGAACCAATGGAACACTAAAAAGAATGGTCAGCACACAGACTGTGAACCAACGGGTCACTAAAGAGAATGGTCCGGACAGAGATCGAACCCTCAACCTTCCCGTCCTTAGCGCGGGTCTCTTACCAAACCGATCGACCTGTCATTGAACCGACTTACTGATGGAGAGATTTTGACTCCTCCATCTTTCCATCCAAGTCGCCTGGGTATCGGTACACTTGCTATTTTCACTCCATCTGTCGATCCCCCCTCCCCTTCCCTCCTTCCCTCCGTCACGTCTCCAACTCTTCAGTACTGTTTTGGACGATCTGTCGCTGTTTTAATCGTGTGTTATGAAAAGTATTACTGAACAGCCACCCATACCGTATCATTTACATTTACTTATAATAGAAACGCCTCATGTAGTTGTCATGTACATTTGTCAAAAGTATCACACCTTTAAACT
Organism: Monoplex corrugatus; assembly: GCA_030674185.1. Classification (NCBI taxonomy): domain Eukaryota; kingdom Metazoa; phylum Mollusca; class Gastropoda; order Littorinimorpha; family Ranellidae; genus Monoplex; species Monoplex corrugatus. The sequence goes on from JAPXFY010000014.1 coordinate 73,795,547, forward strand.
GTCTCTTTATATTGTCGTGTACATTTGTTAAAAGTATCAAACCTTTAATCTGTCATTTTACAATGTCATGTACATTTATCAAAAGTATCATTTAACTGTCACAATATATATATATATACATTTTGTTACTGTGCTATACTGTACAATTTATCGAAATGACCATTGACCTTGTAAACTTTTCATTTTCTGTGTATTTTATGCTTGTGCTTTATTTTAGTGCCGTTAATGATCTTATCCATTTCATTTTTCACCAGCTTGGGAGGAGCAGCTGATCATAACAGGAGGCTGTTTTGTGCATGATGCCGCATCATGCCGATCATGATTTCATACCTCTTACCGGAACAGAGAATGACAACAGATGGCCTTGCTGCACATATCACTGATGTGGTCTTTAGCGACGTTTTGTGCTGATACGACCTGCGTCACACCATCACAGCCAGGCGCTGGCTCGTTCAGTGTGGGTTTTACCTCTGGCTCTGTGGTGGCGATACAGACAATGTGTCTAATGATGGGATCGACCGACACCCTAGGTTTTCCTGTGTGGTGTGCTCAGTGCGTAGGGTCAAACACATGGAGTATTCACGAGCTTTTCACACTTGTATCAAAGTCTACTACAGACATCTTTCAACGAGAATTGATGTAATACAAAGCTTACAAAAAAATGGAACTGGCTTTTATCCTGAGACTGTAAGATTATTTCACATCGTAAGATTACTTTAAAATTGAAAAGTTTCATTGCGACCAGTTTTTGGACACAGTCAAATAAACAGTAGTTTATGATATTAAGAAGGGACATGAGTGTATATCTCTTTCTTTTTTAATGTTCACGATTGACATTTAAATCAAAATAATGTAAAAAAGAAATGTTCAAAACTGCACTTTGTCAAACCAATAAGATTCTGAACAAAAAAGTTATTGGACAGATCTCAGAACACAGTTGAGCAGCAGGACTAATAACTGATATAGCAGGATAATCTGGGCGGTATAAAATAACACAACAGTTGACGACTCTTTTTTTGCATTTGAATCAATCGCAAAAGACATTGAAACAAAAGATAAACAAAAGATTATTGAAAATGATATCTAGTTTCAAACAATTTCAATCCAGTGGATATGATTTGTTTAGTGTAGTTGATCTTGAAAGAAAAGAAAAATAAGATATTTCTGATAGTGGTATTTAGTTTCTGAAAAACCTGCGTCAACTTTGACTCAAGTGTACATGATTTCATCAGTTTGGCTGATCTCACTCCTAGATTTATAAACACCGACGATACCTTGGTCTCGTGTCAACCGAGAAGATGAAACAGCAGGAGCGAAGTCTGGAATAAATGTAATTAAAAACAGTAACTGAAAAGAAAGAAAAATTGGAGCGAACACCTGACAAGACGTAAAACAAAAGAAATGATCTGTGATTAGGGCAAGAAATATAGTTGTAATAATCACACAGCAAAGAAATACATGTTTGGATCTCTCTCGTCAGCGTGGACGGGTGAATATTAATGTGATCGCATTTGTGTTGAATTGTCAACAAAGACCCCCGTCTCAGTGTCATCAACAGGGTTTTCGACAAACGGTACCACCACCTTTCTCTAACGCCGGATACATTACAAAGAAAGTTTTCTGCTGGAGTTTCTACAGCTACTGTTTGTGCACACCAAATACTGTGTTCTGTCGTCATGTTTTCACCGGGCGAACTCAACATCAGACGACCACAACGGGGAAGAACACGCCACTGTGAGTACTTGATTGTTTACCTGTGTATTTTTGTCTTTTTCGTTGTCCTTCTTGTTGATGCCGTCGTCGTAGTGGTGGTAGTAGTTGTGGTGGTCGTGGTGGGTACATAATACATATACACAATACCACCCACACACCCACTGTCTTGTTGTATATGTGTATGTGTGTTATTTGTATCTATCTATCTATCTATTATCTATCTATCTATCGATCACCTACTATTATCTATCTATCTATCTATCTATCTGATACTATCTATCTATCTATCTATCTATTTATCTATCTATCTATCTATTATGTCTATCTATCTATCTATCTATCTATCTATCTACTTATCTATTCTATCTATCTATCTATCTATCTATCTGTCTACCTATATATCTATCAATGTATCAATCTCTCTCTCTCTCTCTCTCTCATTATCTATCTATCTATCTTCTTCTATCTATCTATCTATCTATCTATCTGTCTGTATATCTTCTATCTATATATATCTAATCTATCTATCTATCTATCTATCTATCTATTATCTATCTGTCTGTCTTATCTGTCTGTCTATCTACATATCTATCTATCCATCTATCTATCTGTCTATCTATCTATCTATCTACATATCTATCTATCTATCTATCTGTCTATCATTCTACACATCTGTCTATCTTATCTATCTATCTATCTATCTGTCTGTCTGTCTGTCTGTCTATCTCTCTGTGTCTGTCTCGTCTGACTGTCTGTCCATCCGTCCGTCCGTCTGTCCCTGCCTGCCTGTCTGCTTGCCTGCCGCGGCCTGCTCCTGTCTGCCTGTCTGTCTGTCTGTTATCTATCTTTCTATGTATGTATGTATGTATGTATGTAGTTGTTGTTGTATGTATGTCTGTACTGTATGTATGTATTTGTTGTTAGTATGTATGTATGTATAATAGTATGTATGTATGTATGTATGCATGTATGCATGTATCTGTCGTTCTCTCCCCTCTCTCTCACTATTGTATATATGTATATATTTATTTAATTAATGTAATTTGTGTGTGTGTATTGTAATGTTTGTATGTAGTGACTTAGTGTGATATATGTGTTGTTTTGATTGTATATTTGTTGTGTGTGTGTGTGTATGTTTGTGTGTGTGCATGCATGTGTTTGGAGTTTGCTTGAAGTTTGTCAAGAGGGACTCATTACACTCAGACAAGTCATATACACACCACCAAAATGTACCAGCGATTATCTGGCAGACTCCCATGAACCCGCTCGAAACCCCTGTCCTCTGGCAAGGTATTGAGGTGGGAGGGGCGGGGCGAGAGGGGTGTGTACACTGTGGACACATATGTATCTTTTATGTATGCATGTGTGTTCAATTCATTTCAACAACCATACATTGTCGTACCTTGTACTGAGGGAACATTACCAGGTAATTCACGATAACAGAAAAAGAAGAAAAAGAAGAAGAAGAAAAAAAAAAAAGAGAAATAGAAAGAAAATAAATTAAAAAAGTATGCTTTGTGGTTTTGTTTGCTTTATCCTTTCGGAATGTACACAGGATTGTTCGTTCGTTCTTTGATTTAACGTCTTTTCACTATGAGTGATATTAGACGGAAATGATGTGTATACACGTGTACATGTGTGCATGAAATTACACGCTACAACTTTAGAACGAGTGTGCGAACACACACAACACGCACACGCACACGCACACCACACCACACACACACCACACACACACACACACACACACACACACACACACACACACACACACACACACAACAAAACACAACACACACACACACACACACACAACACACACACACACACACACACACACACACACACACACACACACACACACACACACACACACACACACACACACACACACACACACACACTATTTTATCAATATTGTCGATAAGCCAGCAGGACAAACAGCAGCCATTATGAACGTGGTAAAATCAGAGACAGATTTTGCTAGTGTCGACTGCTGTGTACATATGGTGCGTCCCATGCTGGGACGAACAACTGACGTACCGTCTCTTCAAGTACATACTAAAGCCTACACTCGTATCCTGCTAGCTTACTGTTATCGACAGAACCTGCAGGTTTTCAATATGTTGCCTTCCCATCCCCTGTTATATATCTCGAACCTCTGATGCAACATCTCCCCCCCCCCCCCTACAAAAAAAACCAGAAACAAAAACAAAAAACAAAATAAAACAAAAACAAAACAAAAACTCCACCTTCCCTGTTTAAAGTCCTACCAGATAATATTATATTGTGTACATATGAGGACTAGCCCCAACAGAACGGAATTGTTATCCCTCTTTTCGTAAAGGAGAGAGAGATTCTGAGGTGATTACATATTTTATGGCACAGTTGATTGAAGAACAGTTTTGTTAACGAGTTGTGTGGTGTGTGTGTGTGTTGTGTGTGTGGTTGTGTGTGTGTGTGTGTGTGTTGTGTTGGTGTGTGTGTGTGTGTGTGTGTGTGTGTGTGTGTGTGTTGTGTGTGTGTGTGTGTGTATGTGTGTTGTGTGTATTGTGTGTGTGTATGTGTGTGTGTTGTGTGTATGTGTGTATTGTGTGTGTTTGTGTGTAATGTGTGTGTATGTGTGTGTGTGTGTTGGTGTATGTGTTGTGTGTGTGTGTGTTGTGTGTTGTGTATTGTGTGTGTGTGTGTATGTGTGTGTGTGTGTAGTGTGTGTAGTGTGATGTGTGTGTGTGTGTGTATGTTTGTGTGTAGTGTGTGTGTGTGGTGTGCGTGTGTGATGTCTTTTTGTTTGTTGTTGCTTTTACATGTCTTTGATTAAGGGGGTACGATCTTTTCCCAGAATATCTATTGCTAAATCTGTGCATCCAACGGTGACGTTTGAACTTTGGGTTTGTCCATACGCGCTCCACCCACGTCACCGTTGATGGTACTAGCAGACTGCCTGAGCCTGCACAAAACCTTACGGACTGGCGTGGGCTTGAAATGATATGGGGCATGAAGAGGATCATGAAGCGCTACTCTGACTCCACCAGTTGATCGTAGCATTAAGACAGTCGGCAAACAGACCAGATCTTATTGTTGCGGGCTGGGATTGAACTCGAAGACATCAAATCGTGGAGTGCACGGCTGTATCAACAGAACCAGCCAACCCGCTAAAAAAAAAAAAAAAAAAAAAAAAAAATTGAGTCGATCGGGATGTGAGGTCCTGGCCATTGCTAGCTTCGCTTGTGCATTGTAAACGCGAACACTAAACGTTGTCACTTTGAATATTGATTTTTTTCATTGTATGTTTTAATACTAGTTTCAATCTCAGTTGAAAACAACCTACTAGTGTTGCTATTATTTCTTTTTAAGCGGATGGGCAGGGTTACGTATTTAACAACTATTTTATGGTATAGCACTTCAGAGTTAGGTGTCTGTAATGGTCATTGATTTAATGTATATATACACTTACGTGATTGTAGGCCAAGAATGTAGGCCTGTGTCTTTCATTTTTGATGTTCGTGCTTGGGGAAGGATTATCAGTTAGTTAAACAAGCAAGAAAGCAAGCAAGCAAGCAAGCAAGCAAGCAAGCAAGCAAGCAAGCTAGTAGTTGGCTGGGCTATGAGCAATTTGAACTTAAACTTGAACGTGCAACAGGACAGGATGAGAGGAGCTGTATGATTTGACTGTTATTTTCCTTGATAGGTCTTTCTTCATCCTCCTCCTGCTTCACCATTCTCACGTCTACCGAGTTCTGAGCCGTGCTCGATCACTGCTGTATATGAAGGTAGATGGGAAAATAATTGCGACCCGTCCTTACCAGCGGGGACATAATTCCCACGCGAGCGAACCGAAATATGGTACAGTCTCCAAAAGTTGGTGAACGTCTGTGCGTATGAAATTGATGTTTTAGATGTAACATGTGCGTTGGGATTTCTTGAGGTTTACGAAACCTTCCACGGTGAAATTTTTTTTATAAAGAAAGCACTGGCGTGAAATCATCAAGGTGATGCCGCTCGGCAATACTTGGTTGAAGTGACTGGCAGTTGGCAGTTTTCACACCACAATCACAACTCAATCCCTCATGGAAGCTCAGCCAGCAGTACGACATTTGAAGCTTATGCTGTCAACTTCCGAGTGCTGCTAAAAGTAATAAGGCATTAAGGACAGCACAATCGGAACTGACAAGAGAGCAATTTTCGATTGCTAAGGAAAACGTGACATTCAATGTTCTCAAAACTTTCTACACCATTTTCTCAAAACAAGGATTATACAATGTGACATTTCAGTTGGACACAATTCCCAGAATGTCTGTATCAAACAGTTTAAAGCATAGTCATTGTGTGTGTGAGAGAGGAAAATTCCTTGCCCTTTACGACTGTATCCACAGTTTGATACCACCAAAAACCAGTTTATGTCCCCATTTGTCGAGTAGATTACATTTACTGTAATCAGACAAAGTTTCTGCAAACCACGATGCCTTCATCCACAGCCTGTTTTTTCCCCCACATCATACTCGTGTAAATCGTTCTAGTTTTTGAAATAGCTGTAACTGTTTGCCAAAGCGTCTGTGGTCGTCATGTAATAATGCTTCCATTTTGTCCGTCTGCCGTGTCCACCTTTGGTCCCAGCCGCTCACTCATTTGGCATTAGCCTGTGTCCTGAATTTGGAATGAAGGACATGTCTGTTTTACGTTTTCACCCACTACTGTAAAGAATCACGCTTATAATGCCCGTTTCAGTCATTTGGAATACAGTAAATTTCTTTCATGTTATGTAGGCTACCTGTTGTCCTGTCTGATTGCCTGTCTGCTGTGTGTATATTTTTCTCTACCTCTTATCTCTCCTTCACACAGCATGATCAAAGAGATGATAGAAAGAATTCTGTTCTGTTCTGCTGTTTTGCTATGTGAAACCAGTTTCCTGCTTTAATTCAAAAATGGGATTATGGATTCTGCCCACTTAGCATCAACCAAATATATTTTTAAGCCTTACTAACTGTACAAACATTACAGGCCCAGTTACTCAACACGTTTCTATCTCCTGGAAGCATTGGCGATGTTAACATTATTTCAATTGGCATACATTCTCCAGAAAACGCTCTGACCGTTTTTGCATGTAGCATGTTTTTAGCAGTTAGATTTGTGTCGTGTACCTGGGCCCTCCCGTATAACTGAACCCGTTTTATTGTTCTCCAGTGCACAGTCTCTGGCATATTTGTTTATTGGTTTTATTGTCTCCAGTGCACAGTCTCTAGCATATTTGTTTATTGATTTTATTGTCTCCAGTGCACAGTCTCTGGCATATTTGTTTGTTGATTTTATTGTCTCCAGTGCACAGTCTCTAGCATATTTGTTTATTGATTTTATTGTCTCCAGTGCACAGTCTCTGGCATATTTGTTTGTTGATTTTATTGTCTCCAGTGCACAGTCTCTGGTATATTTGTTTATTGATTTTATTGTCTCTAGTGCACAGTCTCTGGTATATTTCTTTATTGATTTTATTGTCTCCAGTGCACAGTCTCTGGTATATTTGTTTATTGATTTTATGTCTCCAGTGCACAGTCTCTGGTATATTTGTTTGTTGATTTTATGTCTCCAGTGCACAGTCTCTGGTATATTTGTTTATTGGTTTTATGTCTCCAGTGCACAGTTTCTGGTATATTTGTTTGTTGATTTTATGTCTCCAGTGCACAGTCTCTGGTATATTTGTTTATTGATTTTATGTCTCCAGTGCACAGTCTCTGGTATATTTGTTTGTTGATTTTATGTCTCCAGTGCACAGTTTCTGGTATATTTGTTTGTTGATTTTATTGTCTCCAGTGCACAGTTTCTGGTATATTTGTTTATTGATTTTATGTCTCCAGTGCACAGTCTCTGGTATATTTGTTTATTGATTTTATTGTCTCCAGTGCACAGTTTCTGGTATATTTCTTTATTGATTTTATGTCTCCAGTGCACAGTCTCTGGCATATTTGTTTATTGATTTTATTGTTCTCCAGTGCACAGTCTCTGGCATATTTGTTTATTGATTTTATGTCTCCAGTGCACAGTCTCTGGCATATTTGTTTATTGGTTTTATTGTCTCCAGTGCACAGTCTCTGGCATATTTGTTTATTGGTTTTATTGTCTCCAGTGCACAATCTCTGGCATATTTGTTTGTTGATTTTATTGTGAATATGTATTTGGTAGCGGTTCACATAGCACTGTACAAGATCTATTATCACCACTCAGGAATTAAAGTTCCTCAAATCATTTCTTGTGTTTACATTTATTTCTTTTTTGTCACAATGGATTTTCAGTGTAAAATTCGGTCTGCTGTCCCAGGGGAGAGCGCGTTATCGCAGTGCAGTGTCACCCATTTTTGTTTTTATTTTCTGTATGCGGTATTTCTGTTTATCAAAGCCATTCTCTCAAGAAAGAGATGACGCAATTTAGCTACAGGGGAATTAGAAATGGGCTACTGTCTTAGAAATCTATGAGATACACGTCTTGAAGCATGGTGGTGGTGGTGGTGGTGATGGTGTATGTAAGTGAGAGTATGTATGTCTATCTGTATATGTATGTTTATGAATATATTTGTGTGAACGTAGCGCGTATATTACGTGTGTATGTGTGTATACATGTGTGTGTAGGGTGTGTGTTTATGTGTTTGTGTATGTATGTATATGTGTGTGCGTGTGCATGTGTGTGTGTGTGTGTGTGTTGTGTGTGTGTGTGTGTGTGTGTGTGTGTGTGTGTGTGTGTGGTGTGTGTGTGTGTGTGTGTGTGTGTGTATGCATATGTATGTGTGCGAATGTGTGTGTACATATGTGTGTTGTATTTGCGGTCGTGCGTATGCTTGTGCCTGTGTTTGAAACATATTCCTGGTCCGCACTTTGTGTAAACACTTTCAGTTTTTTTAAGATAGCGTCTCTACGCTTGAAATAAATTCCATACGCACAGATTCCACAGAACCCTTTCAGATATTAATGAACTGAGAAAGACATGAATTTGTCCTTGTTCATCTAAGTAAGTGCAGGTTATGACTCATCATCATCATCGTCATCATCGTCATCATCATCATCGTCGTCGTCGTCGTCGTCATCATCATCATCATCATCATGATGTGCCCTGCCGCATGGCGTTGGTGATCATGGCCCTCCACACAAATCTATCCCTTGTCGCTGCAAGTTCTTCTCTTACTCTCTCTGTCCCCAGTCACTCTGCAAGTCCATCCAATATTTTCTCCATGGATCTACTACGCGACTACATCGGTTAAAAAAAACGAAACCCGTAGTAAAGAAGAATCCAATTACGTCTTTTTTTGTATCCAGAGAATCGTGTACATATATAAGGAGAGATACACACGAATTTTTAATGTTCTACAGTAGGCCATATTAGCATGTTACTAAAAGCACCACCAGCACTGATCGAGCTTTCGAGTTTCCTTATTTGTGCTGCAATCAATCGACATTGTTTCGTCAAATGGAAAATATGAGTGGTTGTATAGTGGATAGAGTTCTAAAAGATGCATTTTAACGATCCATTTAAATGTCCTGCGAAGAGCTGTTTGTCTGCCTGTCCGTCTCTCTCTCTGTGTGTCTGTCTGTCTCTCTCTCTGTCTGTCTGTCTGTCTGTCTGTCTCCCTGCCTCCCTCCCTCTCATTATCTCTCTCTCTCTGTCTCTCTCTATCTGTGTGTGTGTGTGTGTGTGTGTGTGTGTGTGTGTGTGTGTGTGTGTGTGTGTGTGTGTATGTGTGTATGTGTGTATGTATGTGTGTGTGTGTGTGTGTGTGTGTGTGTGTGTGTGTGTGTGTGTGTGTGATGGGAGTCAGTATTTGATTGTACTTTATTCTTATAACTGTTTTGAAAATGGATGTCTTACGGTTCAGCAGTATTCATCAAAGCGTTAGGCTTGACGTGTCTCCCCATCTCTTGTTTGTTTTCAATCTTTACTTTACTTTCTACTCTTCCTGTGTTTCTGTGTGTGTTATGTACGTGTTTTCGTTTTGCTGTCTTCGTTGCGATTGGCTTTTAATTCATTTATTTAGTTTTAATTAATGTATTTATTTTTATGTTTTTTAATGCTTACTTTATATGCTTAGAGTAGCGAAGATTGGCTATGAGACAGTTCTGCTAGGACGTAATACAACTTTGAGCAATAAAATGTTTTGAAATTTGAAGTATAAATAAGCCTGAATGAACCACCAACCCTCAATAAACAGTAACACCCGTCTCCTTGCTTCTCCTCTGACTTTCCACCCTTCTCCCCTCTTTGTTTCTTTCATAGTCATAACTTTGAAGTTTCTCCTCCTCCTTCTCCTCTCTGTCCCACTCTCTCTGTCTCTGTTTCTCTCATAGTCATAATGTGTACGTTTCTTTTCCTCCTTCTCCCCCCCCTCCCCCTCCCCCTCTCTGTTTCTGTCCCTCCTTTCTTCGTCCATCTCTCTCTTTCTGTGTCTCTCTCATAGTAATAACGCACATGTTTCTCCTCCTCCTCTCTCTCTCTCTCTTTCTCTCTCTCTCTCTCTCTCTGTCATGACATAGTCATTATATGTTAGTTTGTCCTCCTTTTCTTCCAGTATCTATCTCTCTGTGTCTCTCGTATAATCATGATATATGCAGGTTTCCCCTCTTCCTCTCTCCCTGCCTCCCCACTCTCTGTCAAATATCTCTCTTGCTCCCATGCAACTGCGTATGCTATTGTTCTCTGAATTGTTTTTGTCACATGTTATTGATTGTTTGGCCATTTCTTTTTCTTCTTTGTCTACCTCTTCTTCTTTTTTATCTTTCTTTCTTCTTCTTCTTCTGCCAGTTGTCAGACCTAGTAGGTCTGTCTTGCAGTTTGTTAATTCCTGAAGGTTTCTGGTCACTGGTATGTCTTTTCTTCGTCGTTTCCTTGTCTTTTATGTAAATGCGTGCGCCTGCTAAGGGAAGCAGAGAGCGAGAAGGTTAAGGAAGAGTTGGGCGATAGGGGGTCGGGGGGAGAGGGGAGTCAGAAGGAAGACTGTGGGGAGGAAGAGAATAACAGTACGAAGAATTTGAGTGGGGACTTTGTACAAGAGGGATTCATTGCACTTGGACAGTCCCACATGCGCTCCATTCACATCTGCCAGCAGTTATGTGGCAGATTCCTAGAACCTGCACAAAACAGTATGCGTCGGTAATGTCGTGAAATAGGGAGACCAGTGAAACTGTAACACCACCAGTTTGATTTGAGCATTACGATGGACAGGAAACAAGCCAACTTTCATGTTGCAGGATGGAAATAAACTCAAGACACGATATCTGGAGTCCATGGCTGTGTCAACAGAACCAGTCTAAAAACTGTGGCCCGCCAGAGGGTTCAACCCAAACCCCGTCAGTTAGCAGCGTGGCATTTGAACCAACTGAGCCAAGGGGCTGATTAACAAACCTTTGAAGCACTGGCTTACTAGAACGACGAAAACAATGTCAAAGGAGAAAACAACAGCATCAACATTGGCGATCAGAATAGAAAGAAAAAGGAAAACTGTTTCAGTCATAAGCTCTTCGTGACAATATCTTACACTCCGATTCCTTTCACTCATCCTCCTGGCAGTTTATTACACTTTGTTGAGTTTAGTTTTCCTCCTTCTGTCAGTCTGTTACACTCTAACTGAGTTGTTAGACTTCCCCTGGCAATCTAAGGGATTTTCAGGTGTCATAAATTTCATTTAGGAGGACTGTTACTTTTTCAATACCAAATTCATCAAGAGCCTCAGTCATTTCTGTAGTAATATTGTCTGGTCCTTGGGCTTTTCCTGTTTTTGTCTTTTTCATCGATGTTCAGACTTCATCAGTCATTATTGGTGGTCCTTCAGAGTTCTTTCTAGTGTTGTTCTCCTCCATTCTATCATCATCAGAAAGATCTTTGATGTACTCTCCCTATCTACCTAATATTTTGTCTTTTCCGTAAGTATCGTACCACCTTTCTATTTTAAGCAAACAGTTGATGTGTCTGTTTTTTTCCCTGTGAGCCATTTCTTCAGTATTTCTGTACATAAACTTAGTGTCTGTTTTGTGTCAGTCAGTCTTCTATTTGTCAGCAATTTCTTTCTAGCCAAGCTTCTTTACCTTCATTGCACTTATTCTTGATTTCCTTTTCCTCGCTTTTTGTTTTCTTCCATTTTCCCTTTTACTTTCCTAAGTTCATCCATCAGGTCTAAAATTTCCTTTGTCTTTCAGTTCTTCTTTGCTTTTCTTCCAACTCTAGGGATTTCTTCTCAAGCTTCATTGAACACACGCCCATGAGCTAACAGGTACAGCTGCACCATTAGTCAGGCACCAACGCCCGAAGTCAGACAATAAACAATAGAACGTATGATCAAAATCAGTTGCTCTGTCAGTGCCTGCATACCAGTTAAGCCTGCGGCGAGAATGCCGATTAGAGAGATTAAGCCTGAAGTCTCTGAGAGATGGTTGTGGTGACTGTGCCAAGACGTCTCACAATAATGGATCGCTTGACTGATCAGTGGCGTGGGTTGCAGTCGTCACTGAAATGTGAGCCGTCGGGCAATTACGTTTACCTCCTGGTTTTCGGTTTTGTTTCTTTTGTTCAGAGTGTACACACATTCGCTCACAGGCAGACTAAATAACGCTACTTCCTGTGACTTAGAGCAAATACACACAAAATGTTTGCGTCGCGACAGAAGCTATTTCATGGTGACTGAATTAGTAATGAGATATGATTGAATTAGTAATGAGATGTCCTGAACCTAGCTACTGTCAAGGTAATTAAGACTTCAGTTTTCATTTCGCTCCTTATGAATTAGGAACAATAATTGAGAAAAATATTAACACTGGATTTGACTAGTTAACGCTCTTCGTATCTTCAGCCTTTGGTCTTGTGCATTTCAGTCCATCAGTAAAGAGCAGCAGAATGTTATTAACTATTTAGCCACAAATTTATTTCTCCGATGTAGAGAGAGGACAACAGTCTTTATTTACAAGGATTATGGATAAATATTTGTGAGTTTAATTTACTTTGAACCTGGCTCATTTTGAACTAAACTACACTCTGAAATAAATCTTAAAAAAAAGATGAAACGTTTTAGCCGCCAGCCAACAGCTTACACGGTGTGCATTATACATTAACCCTTTGACTCTTGCAGCCTGTCCACCAGCATCCTGCATTGTCAACCATGCTTGCAAAGCAAAAACTTAACCCTTTATCTCTCTCACTCTATCCACCAGATTCCTACAGGAAGCTGATGGATAGAGTGAAAAAGTCAAAGGGTTAAGTTTTTGCAGTTGGTCGACAGGGTGCAGGCTTCAAAGGGTTAATTGATCATTCGTTGGCTCTGTTGATAGAGCCAAAGAATCAAGATCAGATATGCTGTGTTCAATTCCAGGCTGCGACATAACATAAAACTGACCTGTTTGCTTCCTACTTTAATGCTGCAGTAATTCTGGTGGTATCAGCTTGGTGTTTCATCGGTCCATTCCCGCCATCGTTTCCAGCGTCTGCTAGCTCATGGGGTGTTGCACAGGCTTAAGGGGTCTGCCAGATAATTACTGGCAGATTCTGGTGAACACACAAGACAATGAATTGTCTGCACTCGAACTTCCAGGGTTGTTCTCCGTTGGGACCTAGATTTTTGTCTTCAGTTTGACCCGAATATCGAAGTGAACGTCTTTTCCTTCGGAAAAGGAGGAAAAAACGAGTGGAATCCGTGTGCTTTCTGGCCTGCGCAGGCTAAAGATCCTTCGGCAGTTGAAGATCGTGAAGAGCAGGGCATTTACCGGGCGCCCTGATATAAAACATTGGAGAGACAGATTGATGTC
>JAPXFY010000014.1:73811530-73821530 GCA_030674185.1 Monoplex corrugatus
TCTCCTCTGGGTATGTACGACCATTTCATTCAGGTAAGTCCAGAACGAGCATCAGCAATAGTCCGGTCAGCGCCTGGAGGCGGAAGAAGAACAATAAAGACTGATGCACAAAATCAATACCTGTGTTCGCCTCCATTCTCCCGCCAGCTAAGGGATCTATTCTCAATGGCAGTAGCGTTCAGCATAATTGTCCCAATATGTCAAGTCATTCATCATCTGCTGTACGCGCTGGCTCCCCCTTTTTTGGGGGGCTCAGGCAGATGGTTTTTGATGGAGTGAGAAGAGGTAACCTATCCCCCCCCCCCTCCACGTGTACTTTCGGTTTGGCCTGACTTTTTTTCAAGTGCCTTTTCCACATCCTCTCCACATTTCTCATCCTCCCCCCCCCCCCCCACCATCACCTCAAACACTTTGTAATGTCAGAAAGTTTTCTAAGTTGTTACGAAGCTTTCAACTGTGAAATCTAGTTTATTATTTGTTCCATGTTATTGTTTCTGCACATTTTTGTTTCAGACATTTTTTTTACAGAGTCTGGCATTTGTTCAAAAAGTATTGATCGTAGTCTGACTTTCCAAACATCTTAAAAAATACCAACAGTTTAGAATTACTGTATTGTGTTTGCCTGTTGTTTGATGTGTACACAGTTGCCCTGCATCATTACTGGATGATTGCTGTATTTTGATTGTTGCTTTTAATACGTGTTCGTCTACTTTCATGTTTTCATTTGATGATTGCTGTATTGACTGTATATCGTTTTAAATTCGTTCCTTGTACAAACATTTGATGCTTGTTGCATAGACTGTATGTTCTGTTTAATACATGCAAGTGCACAATACTATTTTCATTTGATGATTGCGGTATTGACTGTATCTTGTTTTTAATTCATGCAAACGATGTTTCATCTGAGATTAAAATTCAAATCAAATTCAGTCCAACTAGAATAAGTCAGTACTTAGGTGATCACTGGTGTTGAATATGATTGGAACTACACTTTGTGTTAGAAACATTTCTATGCATTTATACTGATCTTTTATGTTTTCGCATACTAACATCATAAAACTCTTTAGGAATCTTCAGGCCTTTTTAAAATATAAACTTGATGAATAATAACTCAAGACAGCTGCATTCATGCATAATTATCAACGTAATCTGAAGACTGGAAAGAGTTTGACAGTACAAAGTTCAAATGCTTTGGGATTTTAAAAGCATGTATACGGTAGAGAAGTAAAACGACGAAAAAAGTACACGCTTCCATTAAAACACACTTGGAAACTTTCTAGTAGTTCATTAATTTTGTTGCAAAACAAACAAACAAACAAACAAACAAACAAACAAACAAACAAACAACAAACAAACAAACAAACAAACAAACAAACAAACAAACAACAAACAAAAACAAAACAAAAAACAAACAAACAACAAACAAACAAAAAACTCAAAACAATCGACTGTATAGTCTACATCAGGGTAATATTTCAGATCGATGGAGTTGTGTGATTAGGTCTATTGCGTAGCAAAATCATTAAACGCTGTAATTTATGGTACAACAAGTTTGTACGATCTGGCTAGGCTGACGATTTAAGATCTCATGTCTTGAGTTTTGCTATAGCCTTCAACATAAAAAACGAACCTGCTTTCTGTTCTATTCGTTGTTTATTTTGGTCGTCTTATTGTTTCATAGATGCCGTTTGCTTGCCTCCCTTACAGTTTTAAAGCCTTGCCATTGTGTAGGGTTCTGTGCTGGCTCAAGGAATCTGCTTCAGGGTGGAGCGAATATGGAGATATCTGAATGTAATGAATTCCTCTTGAAACTGGAAACTTAAAAAAAATCTGCAAGTTCTGATTGCTTTTCTGTCTCCTTACTCTCTAGATTTGTCGTATGTTTTTCTGTTCATAAGGAACCGGAATACCTCTATATTCTGCACACATGTAGCTAGTTTGAAACAGGAATTCAGTATTCTCTTAATAAACAATTTTTGCTTCGTTTATGTCATCTCGAAGCTTTTTTTTTTTAATATTCATTACGCTTTGCTAGTTGAAATACTGTCTTTCATTGAGCGTGTTTTTCAGACATGTAGTTACCAAGGACATGCTATTTCAGAATATCTTAACGGTTTTCTCAAGCAAATTTATATCCCCGACGAAGCAAAACGTACCTCGAGAGAACAGCAGTTGATTCATTAATATCACAACTAGGTTGTAAAAGCACATCCCAACCAGAGCAGTCATAACACCGTTTTCTTACTACCGTTTCCTACTATTTCTGTTCATGTTTCAGCAAAGATTTGTCAGTCGCTTATCAACAGAGTTGTCTAACTTACCGTACAAATCCAGTCGAGTACATGCCTCCAGATGCACAATGCTGGAACAAACATCGGTCATTCCTTAGGACTACTGTAGCTAAGGATGTTAAAAACAATATTCATATATAACTCTCTGAGATGGCCATTAAAGAAAAGTTGGAAATGTGTTCAGTATCTATCTGTGACTATCTATGAACCAGTTAGAATCAGAGTTAACTTTTATACAGTGATCCGTTGATTTTTATGGCTTTTATCGCAGAAAACACATTACAAAGAATTTAAAAGGGAGTATGAATGATATAGCTTGACCATCTTCATACACCTACCCCCTGCATCCCTTTCACATCTCCCCTTTGCCAGAACAAAAATGAGTGTCCAAATGGCCTTCTCTGTAAACATACATTCACAAATTTCATACATAAAATAAAATCCTTCATGTGTGTGTATTTTTTGTGTGTGTGTGTGTGTGTGTGTGGTGTGTGTGTGTGTGTGTTTGTTGTGTGTGTGTTTGTATGTGTTTGGTGTGTGTTGTAGTGTGTGTTGTTTGTGTGTGTATGTGTGTGTGTTGTTGTGTGTGTGTGTTGTATGTTGTGTGTGTGTGTGTGTGTATGTGTGTGTGTGGTGTGTGTGTGTGTGTGTGTGTGTGTGTGTGTGTGTGTGTGTGTGTGTGTGTGTGTGTTTGTGTTTGTGTGTGTTCGTGTGAGTGAACGTATGTGCATTGTATATTTTTTTCCCGATTCTTGTCTCTAAGTTATTTTAATCCAGTTGTTTGTAAAAAGGAAATGAGTCATTCTGTCCTCTTGTTTATTAGTTATAAAAATGAATCGAAGTTGATCACACATTACCTGTTGGTTAATTCTTCGAAGGTACTGCTTGATTTAATCAAATTTGAGAAAAAGCATACATGCCAGCAAGTAAGTAAGACATTGTTAAAAAAAAAAGCAGTAAATAAAGTAAAATTCAGACGTGGGATAGGAATATATGATCACGTCCATAACATTAACAAAATATTCAAACAACTCAGTCAGTCAATCAAGCAAGCAAACAAACTAACAATCAACCAGTAAAGTCATCATACATTAAAACCATCCAATGGTGTGACAGTATGTCCGTCTTTGTCTGTTTGTCTATCCGTCCATCTGTCCGTCCGTCTGTCCGTCCGTCTGTCTGTATGTCTGTGTGTCTTTTGTTCTTTATCACCCCTTCATATAACTTTTCGTGTCAGATGCTCAACGGTTCATTTCTGGCCAAATTCGCCGGGACAGCCGAAAATGAAAATGGCAGGGGACGTAACTGCATGGGATGATTGTATTGGAAGGGAAAATGACTCCTTTCCTCGCCCATATTCCGAATTAGGCCGGTAGTCGCTGTAGGCACACATTCTGTGTTCAGATGATGCCCGTGTCATGTAGGATACGGTCACTTGGAAAATAAAGTCACCGTGACAAGATATTTTGGTAAAACAAGTTGTCTCATGGGGATTTATTATTCAGAGCGACCAATTGTTAATGGAAAGGCACTAGAAAAACAAAACAAAGCAAAACAAAAAACAACAACAACACACACACACACACACACACACACACACACACACACACACACACACACACACACACACACACACACACACACACACACACACACACACACACACACACACACAACCTGCATTGACACTGACTCTTTTTATCGTCCAGCCAACCGCTTACGAAAATATCAAAGTTTAAAAAAGACATCAGAAAGACATTACACTGATAAACACACAAGCTTACTCATCATGAAGCCAGAAATATTTCACAAACAATGAAAACCTACAAAATCAAAGAGGTAACTGACTTGGTATTTATAGACACCTTTAAATTCTAAAAATTGAAATAAACATAGGCTGTATTACAGACACAAACTAGCCTGTTTAATTTATCACATGTAGATTGATAAAAAAAATCAGTGCAGTACCACTGCCTCCCGAATGAAACAATATAGAATGAAATATAATCTTGTGATTATGTCATTATAAAAATATAAATAGACTAGAAAATGACACCACATTATATTTAGATCACCCAGTCGAAATACAGACCACGGCAGTCATATTTACGGATTGCATAGTAATGTTCATTTTAAGATGACTTTTGACCCAAGTTGTGTGAAAACGGCATGTGGACTTACCTGAGAAATTACTATTGATACATTTTGCATAGAGGCAGAGAGACGGACAAACAGCTGACAGCCAGCAGACATACAGACAGATAACAGACGGAGAGATAATATGCCTTTAGTCAGTATGAATTAAACTGGTTTTAAGAAAGTGACAGAAAAAAGCCCAGTATTTGCCAAGTGAATGGTGAGTGTCCATGTCACTGTTTACAATCTAATACCTTGGTGTCAGAGTAGAGCTGTTGAACAGGAATCTGAAGCACCGCGTAGGCAGATTGTCTGTGGGGAAAATCCATAATGCCGACAGAAAAGAAAGGGATTGGTAATCTCCCATGTGGTTCTGTCCTGTCTGAGTGCTAAAAAAATCCCCACTTCATTCTGTTGAGTCCAGAACAAGCAGCACCATTAGTGTATGCAGCACCTGGTGACAGACGATAAACAAGAACAAACATTATTCATATTCATATTCTTTTCTTTTGTCACAGTGGATTGACCGTGTGAAACTCGGGTTGTTCTCCCCCGTTGAGAGTGCGTCGCCGTAGTTCTGCGCCACCCATTTTTTAAAAACAAAACTGAAGAAAGGCAAGAAGGGTAGTTGGCCTTCAAGGGGAAGGAAGTGGGAAATCAACCTATCTCTTCAATGTTTTATATCAGAACAGCCTGGCGAATGCCCTGCTCTTCACGATTTTTCAACTGCCGTGGGATCTTTAGTGTGTGCAGGCCAGAAGGTACATGAGTCCGACTGATTTTCGTCCCTTTCCAAAGGGCTAGACATTCAGTTCGATTTTCTGGTCAAACTGAGGAGAAAAGTCCAGGCCTCAACGGGGAACAGACCCTGAACCTTGAGTTTAGTTATTGGCAGGCAAACGTCTGAACCATACTGCCACTGTCCTCCTGCAAGTTAAGGGATCAATTTCCATCAGCAGTGTGCTTCGTCTTAAAAGTCTCAGTATATTCAGTATATATCTCCCGCATGTGTTGCCTTGCTTTTTGTTCAGTTGGATTGTGTTTTTGATGGAGTGAAGAGGCAGCGTACCCTCTCTCCACCCACCCCTGTCTTCCTGCATAGAATGTCAAACCCGTTTGGTCAAACAATTTTTCAAGTGCCCTCTGCACATCTCTCCTCCTTCAACCACTTCGTGAATGTCAGAACGTTTGTTATGTTTTTGTGAAGCTTACACATTGAAAGCTGGCTTTAGCTTGCCAGATTTTATTGTTTCTTTTGTTTTGTTTTTTAATCAGACCTGGTGTTTTTTCAATGGAATGGAATCTTTATTTAATGTCTGTTCACAATAGTGATTTTAGACACACACACACACACACACACACAACACACACACACACACACACCACACACACACACCACACAACACACACACACGTAGGGAGAAAAAAGGGTGGGGGACGGGGATGGAAAGGGGAAGTGGGAATTTGAATGTAAGAAGAGGAACAATAACAATTAAGAATTCAGAACATTAAGTTAACAGTGTCAATCAATAACAGACAACAATTAATTAACTCTTCATAACAATTTGCCAACAGGGGATCTGAGAATCAGCTGGACTACCGAAATAATATCATTATTTTTGTTGTAAAGGATATCTCTAGAATCAGTACATGAAAAATCGAGATTGTTATTTCTATATGTCGTAAGTAAAATAGGACATTCAAAGAGCAGATGGTGGACAGATAATGCTTTTGAACAAATACATACATCTTTTATTTTGTTTTCCAAGAGTTAAGCCTTAGTTTGTATATCAAGGACGCTAACTGTCTGGGGCAGTTAGGTATCAGGCTTTGTATATAAAGTGAACATTCTAACACAGAACCAAGTACATGAAATGACAGTCGTATGTTATGGAAAGTTACGGTATTTTCATTATTGGATGCACCGTCTTTTGCTAATTTGTCCGAAACTTCATTCCAATAAAGTCCACAATGTGACGGAACCCAGCAAAAATTTATACCAACACCACTGGATGAAATACAATGTATCAAATGTTTGATCTCACATATAATGTCATTTCGTATTACATTTTCTGTTTGTTTCAAGCTACGTAACACTGATTTAGAATCAACACACAATAGTATATTGCAGATATGTATGAGAGGCTAATAATATAGTTAAGAGCCATCAATATTGCGAATAATTCTGATGTAAAAATAGAGAAGCCTTTACCTATGTAAAAAGATTTTTGTACCTTTAAGGCAGGAATGACGAATCCAGCTCCGCTATCAGCTGTATCTAAAACAGACCCGTCTGTGAAAATTTTAGGTGATTAGGATAATATGTGGTTAAATGAGATTTCACTTCTGATACTAGAATATTTATTTCTTCTGTTTTATTGAGATTTATGTAGACTATGTCAAAGTTAGCTTTTTCAAGTTCCCAGGAAGGTATGGATGGAATAAGAGGCATTACTGGAATGTTATTTATATCAATATTGTATACTGGGTTTGTTGAAGAAGTATTTATTGTACTCACACTTCACACAGGCCACACACAGGTTTTGAATGACTTTGCACTGCTTGCTATTTGAGATGTTGGAATTTTATCGGGTAGACTTTTTACTAAAGTTCTGGTTCGATGATTGTACTACTGACTGAAAGTTATGATTAATTTATGGACAGTTGTGTTTGATCATCATCGTCATCGTCATATGCTCTGCCGCATGGCGTTGGCGATCATGGCCCTCCATATGCATCTATCCCTTGTCGCCGTAGTACATCTTCCACCCTCTCCGTCCTCAGCTACCCTGCAAGTCCGTCCAATATTTTCTCCCTGGTTACTGGTGTTCTCTTTCCCTCCAGCTTTCCTGTTGTGTTTGATATGTAGCTCAAAATATGAATTCAGTTCAATCCAGTCAGAAACAGTTATTAAATGACCAAGAGTATTCAATGCCGCTAAACTCCCAGAGTTTATTTTAACGTTTCCATGTCATACTGAACATTATACCGTCACAACTTAATCTGAACATTTTTGGGAATCATCAGGCCATCTAAAACATTAAAGTGTAATGCACAGTTTACACATTGCCACCCACACAGCCGCAGTTTTTATCTTTCCTGATGCCACAAACAGGGCGTGTGTATCTTTCATTCTATCCAGAATAGACTATTGTAAATCTTCTTGCTGGATTTTCTGATGTAAGCTGTCCGAAACTCCAAACGACCCAAAACAATGCAGCTCGCTACGGGAAGCAAACGGATCAATGCAAAAGCACTGTTGCGAAAACTGCACTGGCCATCAGTCAAAGCGAGAATTCGGTATAAATTGCCACACTCTGCTTTCAGTGTCCGAGTTCGAAGATAATGCAACACATACATCACACACACACACACACACACACACACACACACACACCACACACACACACACACACACACACACACACAACCACACACACACACATCACACACACACACACACGCACACACACACACGCACGCACGAACTCACACATGCACGCTCACTCACGCACGCATGCACACGCACACGCACGCACGCACACACACACACACCACACACACACACACACACACACACACACGCATATATACATATGTACATATGTACACCAATCAGAACTCCTGCCATACAAAACATCCGAAAACTCTCAGGCCTCATGGAGCTCGGTTCTAACAACTTGCGGAAAGAAATCTTTCCCTTGTTTTGGCCCAACAACATGAAACTCCATCACAATATCTTTAAGACAAAGAAGCTGTCTGCTTGCTTTCAAAAAGCATCTCAAAACATCTCTTTCAGAATTATCTAAAAAAAAAAATCATAAATCGATGTTTGTGGCTCTCCTGAATCCAGTGGTTTTGCAATTTGTGGGTGGTGTGTGTGTGTGTGTGTGTGTGTGTGTGGTGTGTGTGTGTGTGTGTGTGTGTGTGTGTGTATGTTGTGTGTGTGTGTGTGTGTGTGTGTGTGTGTGTGTGTATGTGTGTGTATGTATGTGTGTGTGTGTGTGTGTGTGGTGTGTTGCAGTGTACGTGAGTGTGCATATGGTGTATACATGTATTCCATGTATTTGTACTGCATTATAATGTATTGGCATGGTAATGTGTTTGCTGCATTTATGTATAGTGTATGTGTCGGATCGTTGTACCGCATTACTATGTTAACATTGTAAAGTTTATGCTGTTCATAAAGTGCAGTGAGCATGCTCTGATTGTATGTTTGCGTTATATAAATGGATCATCATCGTCATCATCGTCGTCGTCGTCGTCGTCGTCGTCATCATCATCATCATCATCATCATCATCATCATCATCATCATCATCATCATCATCATCATCATCATCATCATCATCATCATCATCATCATCATCATCGTTCTTCTTCTTCTTGTTTATTACTGTCTTCATTATTATTATTACTATCTTCATTATTATTATTATTATCATTACTATATTTGTCATTATTATCGTTATTATTATTATCATTATTATCATATTCTTGTTGTTGTTGTTGTTATTATTCTTGTTGTCAAAGGATTTTGAAGACTAGAGAATGCATGTGAAAGTTCAAATGATGAAGGGTTTTAGAGGTACGTATACAATAGAGAACAAAATGAAGAGAGCAATGCACGCCCTCGATTTATGAACAGCTTTGTTACATTTCTGTTGTTTAATTCCTTTTCATTTTGTTTCGCTGAAAATCCAGTTGACTACCTTGGCCATCTCATGTTAATATTTCAGAACAATTGAATTATGTAATTATATCTGTTGTGTAGGAAAATATTTGAATGTTGTGATTTTTTTGGGCAAACATTTTTTTCTAGCATTTTACAAAGAAAACAAACGAGACAGTCTTGAAAGAGGCGAAACAAAAATAACATTAAGAAGAAGATTAGGAAAAGACAAACAACATTTATAGGACATTTTATGAGGCAAGAGAAATTAGAGCACGAGTCACATCAGGAAAGCTGGAGGGAAGAAGACCACCAGGTAGACCCAGGGAGAAAATATTAAACGGACTTGCAGAGTGGATGAAGACAGAGAGGGTGGGAGATGTACTTGCAGCGACGAAAGATAGATTTGTATGGAGAGCCGTGATCGTCAACATCATGCGACTTTCTGTTATGAAAAGGAAATAATATGTCTGAAAAATCTGTGCGTTTGTGCGCATAAAATCATAATGCTTACAATGATGATGCAGAGAAATGAAAATGGTGATGATATCTTTATGATGATAATGATTTCGTAGAAACTTTATTTCCCCAAAACTCTTTACTTCCCTCGTTTTGTCTGTTTCCTGGTTGAATATTATACACGATTCCTGCCTTTTTACGTATACTATAGTCAAAGGTAATAGGGTGTTTTTGAACTGAATTAGATTTGAACCAACCTGAATAATTACGAATTGAATAAACAGAATTTCCTTAAGCCTTTGACTTCCGCACCTGTCCACCAGCACCCTGTATTGTCAACCATGTTATCGAAACAAAAACAACCCTTTGACTTCCTCATCATCCACAGCTTTCTGCAGGAATTGTGGATAGGGTACGGGAGTCAAAGGGTTAACTTCTCACTCG
>JAPXFY010000014.1:73826530-73839030 GCA_030674185.1 Monoplex corrugatus
GCACGTCACTACTCAGTGCCATCGGCATGGCTTTTGCCCAAGTGGTTCTGAACTTGCTGCAGACACCAGCAAATCGCGTCTAACCCGAGTCATAGTGTAGATTCAGAGCTAAGAAATCCACCATCTGGTAAAAATGCATTCAAACCACTCGTTGACATGCTCATTCAAACAGTCAGTCATTCAATCGAGGTAAAACAAGCAAGCAACTGATAAAAACAACCATGATACCTTAAAATGGAGAATGGTGTGATGGCATGTCCGTATTTGTCAACCGTTGTATGTCTGTGGGTCTGACTTGATCTTTTTCTGCTTGTCTGCATGTCTTCCTGTCTGTCTGTCTGTCTGTCTGACTGCCTGTCTGTCTATCTCTCAACCTTTCATATTACTTTTCATGTCAGACTCTGAACGGTTCATTTCTGGACAAATTCGCCAGGACAACCAGAAATGAAGATGGCAGGGAACGTAACTGAAGGGGATAATTGTATCGGTGGTGAAAATGACTCCTTACCTCGCCCATATTCCGAGTTAGCTGGTTGTCGCGGTAGGCACCCATACTGTGTTAAGACAGTGCCCGTGTCGTGTGGGATACAGTCGCTTGGGAAATGGGACCTAGTGACAGGATTTCAGGTAAAAACATGTCACTCAGTGGAAACTTTGTATCTAGAAAACAGTTCACTAAAAGATTGACATTGTGTCGTCATCTGTGATACGTGGGCTCCCTGGCTGGATTAGTGGATACATCTGTGCACATAGATGTGATGTTAACTACCCAGCCTATAAACATAGACGCGAATACCATAGGATACCCTGTCAGCACCAATGATGTAGCTAGGCGCTGAGCGGCTTCTCATCAGAACTGCACATGATACCGTGGACTGCGTAGCTGGATGAATGGGCTCGACATGTTCACCGATATTTGATTTGAAGCTCCCAACCTGTAAACAGAGACATTGAAACCATGGGATACGCAATCAATCGTCACATATTAGCTAAGCATTGAGCAAATCCACATCACGACTGCAAAGAGTACAG
This sequence comes from Monoplex corrugatus, assembly GCA_030674185.1. Taxonomy (NCBI): domain Eukaryota; kingdom Metazoa; phylum Mollusca; class Gastropoda; order Littorinimorpha; family Ranellidae; genus Monoplex; species Monoplex corrugatus. The sequence continues at coordinate 73,827,563 of JAPXFY010000014.1, forward strand.
TTGTGTTGACTCCACATGTGTGATAATAGGCAGTGCGTTGACCATTTGTTTTTAAATCCATGACACACATTAAATCCAAACAGAGACTTGGAATTGTGAGAAAAGCTGTCAAGTGCATTATCGTGACAAAGTAAACTCCCACCATCATTAAGAAAAAGTCTTATTTTCATGTTTCTTATTGCCACCCCTCTGCCTCAACCCATCTTAGTCCTCTCTTGCCCTCCTCCTCATAGTATAATAATAATAATAATAATAAATAACAATGATAATAATAACAATAATAATAATGATAATAATAATAATAATAATAATAATGATAATAATAATAATAATGACAATGATAATAATAACAATAATAATAATGATAATAATAATAATAATAATAATGATAATAATAATAAAAATCACTTTTATATAGCGCTATCTCCTACACATAGGTAAAGACTCACTGCGCTTTACATTAATTAGTTCATTTTTCCAATCAGCCCTATGCCTAGTGGTCAATTATACTAACTCCCACTCCTAGTCCCTCCCCCCCCCCAATGCACACACTAGCACATCTGTTGCAAACAAGTATAATATATACATTAATGAATCAAAAAGATCAAAAATCATGTTTCATTACTGGTAGTATTTATCAAAAAGATGAGTTTTGAGGCCCGCCTTGAACAAAGAGAGAGATGATGAACAGTGGAGAGAAAAAGGCAGATCGTTCCAGACAAGTGGGACCTGGCAACGGAAGGCTCGGTGTCCAATGGTTTTGTATTTTCATTTTCATTTTGCCAGAAGCTTCTGGTTGCTTGACCTGAGACTGCGTTCAGGCCTGTATGTTTTAAGCACAGAAGAGAGGTAATCAGGCAAGGTACCATCAAAATGCCGATAAGCCAGAGTAGCTAGTTTATATTCTACTCTCGCTTTCACAGGGAGCCAGTGGAGCTGCTTCAATAGGCTGGTTGCTGAGGTGGTCTGTCGCTTTCTCAATACCTGCCTAGCTGCACTATTTTGTACCCTCTGAAGGCGCTTAATAGGAAAGGATGGGAAACCTGCAAGAATTGCATTACAATAGTCCAGTCTTGACAGTACAAAGGACACGACAAGTCATGCTGTGTCGTTTATAGAAAGATATGATCGAATTGAACTGATTCTTCTGAGATGATAAAAAGCAGACTGGCAGACAGCAAAAATGTGCTTGTCCAAAGACAGTGTCTCATCAAGATGGACACCCAAGTACTTTGCTGAGGACTGAAAAGGCACCGATTCAGAAGAGAGAGTTGGAGGATCAGGCCTTATCTCAGAAAGACGAACATGGTCACCAAGGGCAAGAAGTTCAGTCTTGTTCTTAGTTTACTTAAGTCTGTTTTTGCTCATCCATGATTTTATCTCACTGATACACAGCACAGTTTGCTGAGAAATGAACTGGAAATTAGAAGGGACTGCAGCTGTCTGTAGTTCTGTATCATCAGCAAGTTTGTGATAGTCAAAGTGATGTTTGTGAATGATGTAGGAGAGTGGCTGAGTGTACAAAGTGAAAAAGAATGGGACCTAAAACAGATCCCTGTGGAACACCAAAAAGTAAGGGAGATGGCTTTGAGTAGAGACCTTGAACAGTCATGGACTGTGTACATCCACTAAGGTATGACCTGAACCACTGGAGACCATTTGATATGATACCAAAGGAAGTGTAAAGACGCTCAAGAAGAATGTCATGATCAAAAGTATCAAAAGCGAAGACAGGTCTAAAAAGGCAGCGATGGAAACACAATTCTGTATGCATGTGCTTTGTATCCTTAAGTTGTTTCTGTCACTGTAATTGGTAATTGGAGAGAACGAAGCGAATGTGACTTTTAAGTAGATTTATACAAGATAGCACATTGGAAATATCTTCCTTCTCCTCATCATCATTGTCATCGTTATTATTATTATCATTATCATTATCATTATTATTATTATTATTATTATTATTATTATTATTATTATATTATTATTATTACTATTGTTGTTATTAAACATTACACTGTAAAATGTGGGCAATGTATTGTCCGTTCTTGAAACTATCTGGCAAAGATAGTGGAAACGTCAGCTGGATTTGTATAGATTGTTTGTTCTATCCTCTTCTTATATGGAAACCCAGCACACAGAAACGATTTTTCGTAGTAAGTTAAGTAGAGGGATCTCCCTGATCATTGTGATGCTGTGCGATTGTGTTTATTTGTGTTTTTATATGATTTATATATTATTTAGTTTTTATGAGCCTCATCTTGTGATTTAAACGAGCTTACTGTAATTTGATTGATTTGGTTCAGTTTTTACGTCGACACTTCAGGTGATATGGCTGACGGGGATAACCATCCCAGGGAAGTGGGGGAAGGGGGACTTATCTAATCCTATACTGACACCATCAGAACAACAATGATGTGAAGATGGGACAGTGAGAAGGCCAGTTTTAATGTAGCCCACCCCGTGATTTGAACCCCCAACCATTAGCATGTGAATCCGACGCTCAAACCAACTGAGCTACTGGGGCCCGCTGCTTACTGTAAATTACCAATTGTATCACTTATTGTACCGACGAGACAACTCATGCTCCCCTCCCTGTTTTTTGTTGTTATGTAAAGTGCAACATGCATGCTGTGACATGGACTGTTGGCGCTATACAGATGGAATTACATGTATTATTATTCTGGTAGACTTTTAATGGAGCGCGTTGCAACATGCCAGCAGTGCTGAGTGAATGACACTTCTAATTTGAATATAAAACTGCTTTTTGTCTGTACATTTAGACCACTGTGGAATTCAGGGCAGTATGAATTGTTATCTAATTTTCTCTTCAATTGAATCAGAGCGCAGTTTTAAATGAAGTGTGCCATTAGAAGTTTTATTTGAGAAAAATGTCACAGAACTTTGTTTTCCATAGAGAAGTGTACCAGTCCAGTCACCGAGACCTCATCTCATGGAATTATATTATGTTATCAAAGTTGCTGTTTATACATGTTGAGGCTTCTTTCTTTCTTTTCGTTTATATTACTTGTGTATTTGTCTGTCTGTAGAATGTCGAATGTTTACATTTTCTTTTTAACTGGTGTACTAATAACATGACTAATTGTGAAGTGATACTTTACTTTGAATTATGCTTGTTTATGTTAAGGTACCTTTACTCTTTTTTTTTTCATGGTATATCTATAGTTCATTCGATGTGTGCAGGAAGCTGGTGGATAAGGTGGGGGAATCAAAGGGTTAAGTTTTTAAGTTTGCTAGCATGATTGACAATGCAGTATGGTAGTGGACAGGGTGCGGGAGTCAAAGCGTTAAACAACAGGTGAAAACATCGGCCAGCTGTTCTTTATCAGGTACGTGGAAAAGGCAACAAAGACACGAATTCACCAGTTTTAAGAACGTATGACACAGCAACTTATTGTCTTGAGGAGCCGACTCTGTTCATTATTGAGTTTGTGAGAAGTTATTCCGCTCTTTGAGCTTCATTTGACGGGCTTGCCTCTGTTAGATCGTGGTTTACTCGTTCGTTGAATTAGGACATGATTTATTTCCCGCTGTTTTTCCGTAGCTGCATGCACTGAAGGACATGCAGTTCTCTTCTGTTGTGCCGGGAAATGGTCGCCACAGATGTGTCATTATTTGCATTCATGCGTGCCGTGTGTTGCAGGACTGGTGTTGTTTGTTTCTGTACCCTTGAAACAGCAGAGGGATATCAAAGAATAGTCATGGGTAAAGAAATTATCCTACATCTTCAAGACAGTCACAAAAATCCCACCTGAGGAATAGTTCTGCAAATCTGCAGCATAGCTGTCTGATCATAATCTTGTTTAGTACTGGATTGCTTGCAATACTGCGCATGAAGAGTGCATCAGTGTGTATGTGTTTGTGTTTGTGTGTGTGTGTGTGTGTGTGTGTGTGCGTGTGAGTATGTGTGTGAGTGCGAGTGTGTATGTGTGTGTGTGTGAGAGAGAGAGAGAGAGAGAGAGAGAGTGTGTGTGTGTGTGTGTGCGTGTGTGTGAGGGAGAGAGGGAGAGAGAGAGAGAGTGAGTGTGTGTGTGTGTGTGTGTGTGTGTGTGTGTGTGTGTGTGTGTGTGTGTGTGTGTGTGTGTGTGTGTGTGTGTGTGTGTGTGTGTGTGTGTGGTTGGGTAAGTGCGCGTGTGCGTCAAGGTTTGAATGCGTTTATCGTACGGCAGTCATTACGGGTATCTGTATGTGTTCAGCGTTTTGTCTTTACACCTATATGTCATGTGGTTAATTGTTACATGTCGCTGTATGTGCAGACATTAGCTGTTACTTCATAAAGGTATTGGAAAGGGTTCCGACCGCCGTAATCTTGGAATGGCGCTTAACGTACTTTGTGATTGTTATCATTGTACACAGACAGACTGACAAATGGACAAACAGACCTGAGATAACAGACAGCAGATAGATGGACAGACAGATGAATAGACAGACCTTAGTCCATTGTCATCTTTCGTGTCACTGAATCCTGCCTTTTCTCTCCTTTTTTCTTTTTGTAAAAGAGAACAAGAAATTGGCCTTCAGGTTATCTTTGTCTTTTTTTTTTAGCTTTAAGCAAGTAAACAAACAAGCAAGCAAGCAAGCGAGCAAGCAAGCGACCAAACAAGCAAGCGAGCCAGCCAGCCAGCAAGCAAACAAGCAGACAGACAGACAAACAAACAAATATTTTTGCAACATCGACAGACAGACAAACAAACAAATATTTTTGCAACATCAAAGTACGTGCACATTCTGCTATGGACTATAAACAGTATTCTGACCTGATGTGAAAACGTTCACTTTTTGTAGTAGCATTTTTCGTCACAGTAAACTACGCCAAATTAAGGATAAAAAAGACAGAAATAACCTAAAGCCCAATTTCTCATTCTCTTCTGCAAGCAGAGAATCCTCTTTGAGCACAATTAACACGTTTTGTCCAATATTCACGCTAAAATTGATCTCATTGAAAATTCAGCAATAAGTTTTCCAATCGTATGAAATGCATGGAATAGCTGTAGGTATTGAACCACGTATATCTGGAGCGTATACATATAACACTATGTACTAAACCGACTTAGGCTGTAAGTTCCGATGACTTCTAATTATCGATCATGTAGCGTCGTGGATTCATTCATTATGTATACGTTTATAATTTTGGCTATTTGTGTATGAGTAGTTAGGTATTATTGATATATATTGATTTGTATCAGTAGGCCTAATTTTTTTTTCTGGTGTTGCATATCTCTAGTAAGGTAGTGCTTCTAGTTCTGTATTTATGACAATGTGTGTATCTTGTGTAATACGTAATGGCAGTGAGTTCAGATGATTGTGCAGATTAACGTTATACAAGAAAGGTAATGATTATTAATATCGATGTCGGTCAGAATCCGCTTATAGCACGTAAACGTCTGAGAAGTGTTTGTTGATTGCGTAAACATATTTTCCACAGTTATGACTTCCGCCATTGAGCGATACTAATAATACATACAGGACTAAATATTCCTTCCACACAATACATTTACACGACGAATTTTTTTTTATCAAAAGTCTGTCCCCAAGCAGCCAAGATAACAGCGTAGTAGAATAAGCATTTTTACATTTCAGAACATCCCAATTTAAACATCAGTTCTGATCAAAACTTAGCCATTCCTAATTATTTACTGCAAGTAACAAACAGATGTGAAAATCTACCCACAAGTAGCTGAGAAATACTTGGTACACCCAAGGGAGAGAAAGAAAGAGAGAGAGAGAGAGAAGAGAGAGAGAGAGGAGAGGGGGAGAGAGAGAGGGGGGGGGGGGGGAAGAGACCATACGCACACCAGTCAACATAAGAAAATCTCCCTTTTTGAAAAAGGAGATTTAAAAACTCTCTATATCTCTCACTCGTATATCTATCTATCTATCTATCTATCTATCTATCTATTTATCTATCTATCTATCTATCTATCTATCTATCGATCTATCTATCTATCTATCTATCTATCTATCCGTGTGTGTATGTGTGTGAGCACATATGCACGCATGTTGAAATTCCACAATGACAAGTTGGAAGACAAGAACGAACCAGCAAACATTTTGCACACAAAAAAACAGCAAATATCCTGGACTTGTCTTCCATGTGCCGGGCAATCGATCTGTTCCTGCGCTTTGTTAAAAGCAGCAGTTGGTAAGTGCAACAATTGGTAAAAGCAACAATAGGTAAAGACAACAACAGTTGGTAAAGACAACAGTGGAACAACAACAGTGGTAAGACAACAGTGTAAAGCAAACAACAGTGGTAAAGACAACAACAGTAGGTAAAGACAACAACAGTAAGTAAAGACAACAACAGTAGGTAAAGACAACAACAGTGGTAAAGACAACAACAGTAGGTAAAGACAACAACAGTGGTAAAGACAACAACAGTAGGTAAAGACAACAACAGTGGTAAAGACAACAACAGTAGGTAAAGACAACAACAGTAGGTAAAGACAACAACAGTAGGTAAAGACAACAACAGTAGGTAAAGACAACACAGTGGTAAAGAAAAACAGTAGGTAAAGACAACAACAGTGGTAAAGACAACAACAGTGGTAAAGACAACAGTGAAAGACAACACAGTAGGTAAAGACAACAACAGTGGTAAAGACAACAACAGTGGTAAAGACAACAACAGTAGTAAAGACAACAACAGTGGTAAAGACAACAACAGTAGGTAAAGACAACAACAGTAAGTAAAGACAACAACAGTAAGTAAAGACAACAACAGTAAGTAAAGACAACAACAGTAGGTAAAGACAACAACAGTAAGTAAAGACAACAACAGTAAGTAAAGACAACAACAGTAAGTAAAGACAACAACAGTAAGTAAAGACAACAACAGTAGGTAAAGACAACAACAGTAGTAAAGACAACAACAGTAAGTAAAGACAACAACAGTAAGTAAAGACAACAACAGTAGGTAAAGACAACAACAGTAAGTAAAGACACAACAGTAGGTAAAACAACACAGTAGTAAAGACAACAACAGTAAGTAAAGAAACAAACAGTGGTAAAGACAACAGTGTAAAGACACACAGGTAAAGACAACAACAGTAGGTAAAGACAACAACAGTAAGTAAAGACAACAACAGTAGGTAAAGACAACAACAAAGTAAGCAAACAGGAAACAACAAACAGTAGGTAAAGACAACAACAGTAGGTAAAGACAACAACAGTAGTAAAGACAACAACAGTGTAAAGACAACAACAGTAGGTAAAGACAACAACAGTAAGTAAAGACAAAACAGTAAGGTAAAGACAACAACAGTAAGTAAAGACAACAACAGTAGGTAAAGACAACAACAGTAAGTAAAGACAACAACAGTAGGTAAAGACAACAACAGTAGGTAAAGACAACAACAGTAAGTAAAGACAACAACAGTAGGTAAAGACAACAACAGTAAGTAAAGACAACAACAGTAAGTAAAGACAACAACAGTAGTAAAGACAACAACAGTGTAAAAAGTGTAAAGACAACAACAGTAAGTAAAGACAACAACAGTAAGTAAAGACAACAACAGTAGTAAAGACAACAACAGTAAGTAAAGACAACAACAGTAAGTAAAGACAACAACAGTAGGTAAAAGACAACAGTGTAAACACAACAGTAAGTAAAGACAACAACAAGTAAGAAAACAGGACAAACAACAGTAAGTAAAGACAACAACAGTAAGTAAAGACAACAACAGTAAGTAAAGACAACAACAGTAGGTAAAGACAACAACAGTAAGTAAAGACAACAACAGTAAGTAAAGACAACAACAGTAGTAAAGACAACAACAGTAAGTAAAGACAACAACAGTAGGTAAAGCACAAACAACAGTAAGTAAAGACAACAACAGTAGGTAAAGACAACAACAGTATGGTAAAGACAACAACAGTAAGTAAAGACAACAACAGTAAGTAAAGACAACAACAGTAGTAAAGACAACAACAGTAAGTAAAGACAACAACAGTAGGTAAAGACCAACAAACCAGTAAGTAAAGACAACAACAGTAGGTAAAGACAACAACAGTAGGTAAAGACAACAAGCAGTAAGTAAAGACAACAACAGTAGTAAAGACAACAACAGTAGTAAAGACAACAACAGTAAGTAAAGACAACAACAGTGTAAAGACACAAGTGGTAAAGACAACAACAGTAGTAAAGACAACAACAGTAGTAAAGACAACAACAGTAGTAAAGACAACAACAGTAGTAAAGACAACAACAGTAAGTAAAGACAACAACAGTAAGTAAAGACAACAACAGTAAGTAAAGACAACAACAGTAAGTAAAGACAACAACAGTAGGTAAAGACAACAACAGTAGGTAAAGACAACAACAGTAGGTAAAGACAACAACAGTAGGTAAAGACAACAACAGTAGGTAAAGACAACAACAATAGGTAAAGACAACAACATAAGGTAAAGACAACAACAGTAAGTAAAGACAACAACAGTAAGTAAAGACAACAACAGTAGTAAAGACAACAACAGTAAGTAAAGACAACAACAGTAAGTAAAGACAACAACAGTAAGTAAAGACAACAACAGTAGTAAAGACAACAAAGTAGGTAAAGACAACAACAGTAAGTAAAGACAACAACAGTAAGTAAAGACAACAACAGTAGGTAAAGACAACAACAGTAAGTAAAGACAACAACAGTAGGTAAAGACAACAACAATAGGTAAAGACAACAACAGTAAGTAAAGACAACAACAGTAAGTAAAGACAACAACAGTAGGTAAAGACAACAACAGTAAGTAAAGACAACAACAGTAAGTAAAGACAACAACAGTAGGTAAAGACAACAACAGTAAGTAAAGACAAACACAACAGTAGGTAAAGACAACAAGTGGTAAAGACAACAACAGTGGTAAAGAAAAAACAGTGGTAAAGAAACAACAGTGTAAAGACAACAATGGTAAAGACAACAACAGTGGTAAAGACAACAACAGTAGTAAAGACAACAACAGTGGTAAAGACAACAAGTGTAAAGCACAACAGTGTAAAGAAAAACAGTGTAAAGACAAAACAGTGGTAAAGACAACAACATGTAAAGACAACAACAGTAAGTAAAGACAACAACAGTAGTAAAGACAACAGTGTAAGACAACACAGGTAAAGACAACAACAGTAGTAAAGACAACAACAGTAGTAAAGACAACAACAGTAGTAAAGACAACAACAGTAGTAAAGACAACAACAGTGGTAAAACAACAGTGGTAAAGACAACAGTGGTAAAGACAACAAAGGTAAAGACAACAACAGTAGGTAAAGACAACATGGTAAAGACAACAACAGTGGTAAAGACAACAGTGGTAAAGACAACAACAGTAGGTAAAGACAACAGAGGTAAAGACAACAACAAGTGTAAAGACAACAATGGTAAAGACAACAACAGTGGTAAAGACAACAGTGTAAAGACAACAACAGTGGTAAAGACAACAGTTGAGTAAAGACAACAACAGTGGTAAAGACAACAGTAGGTAAAGACAACAACAGTGGTAAAGACAACAACAGTGGTAAAGACAACAACAGTGGTAAAGACAAACAGTGGTAAAGACAACAACAGTGGTAAAGACAACAACAGTGGTAAAGACAACAACAGTGTAAAGACAACACAGTGGTAAAGACAACATGGTAAAGACAACAACAGTGTAAAGACAACCAGTGGTAAAGACAACAACAGTGGTAAAGACAACAGTGGTAAAGACAACAAGTAGGTAAAGACAACAACAGTGGTAAAGACAACATGGTAAAGACAACAACAGTGGTAAAGACAACAACAGTAGGTAAAGACAACATAGGTAAAGACAACAACAGTGGTAAAGACAAACAGTGGTAAAGACAACCCGTGGTAAAGACAAACAGTGGTAAAGACAACAACAGTGGTAAAGAACAACAGTGGTAAAGACAACAACGTGTAAAGACAACAACAGTGTAAAGACAACAACAGTGTAAAGACAACAACAGTGGTAAAGACAACAAGGTAAAGAACAACAACAGTAGGTAAAGACAACAACAGTAGGTAAAGACAACAACAGTAGTAAAGACAACAACAGTAGGTAAAGACAACAACAGTAGGTAAAGACAACAACAGTGGTAAAGAACAACAGTAAGAAATAGTAAAGACAACAACAGTAAGTAAAGACAACAACAGTAAGTAAAGACAACAAAAGCTAGGTAAAGACAACAACAGTGAAGAATAAAGACAACAACAGTAGGTAAAGACAACAACAGTAGGTAAAGACAACAACAGTGTAAAGACAACAACAGTAGGTAAAGACAACAACAGTAGGTAAAGACAACAACAGTATAAAGACAACAACAGTAGGTAAAGACAACAACAGTAGTAAAGACAACAACAGTAGTAAAGACAACAACAGTAGGTAAAGACAACAACAGTAGTAAAGACAACAACAGTAGGTAAAGACAACAACAGTAGGTAAAGACAACAACAGTAGTAAAGACAACAACAGTGGTAAAGACAACAGTGTAAAGACAAAACAGTGGTAAAGACAACACGTAGGTAAAGACAACAGTGGTAAAGACAACAATGGTAAAGACAACACAGTGGTAAAGACAACAGTGTAAAGACAACAGTGGTAAAGACAACAGTGGTAAAAACAACAGTGGTAAAGACAACAAATGGTAAAGACAACAACAGTGGTAAAGACAACAACAGTAGTAAAGACAACAACAGTAGTAAAGACAACAGTGGTAAAGACAAAACAGTAGTAAAGACAACAGTGGTAAAGAACAACAGTGGTAAAGACAAACAATGGTAAAGACAAACAACAGTGGTAAAGACAACAACAGTGGTAAAGACAACAGTGTAAAGACAACAGTGTAAAGACAACAGTGGTAAAGACAACAGTGTAAAGACAACAATGGTAAAGACAAACAGTAGTAAAGACAACAACAGTAAGTAAAGACAACAGTGGTAAAGACAACAGTGGTAAAGACAAAACATGGTAAAGACACACAGTGGTAAAGACAACACAGTAAGTAAAGACAACAACAGTAGGTAAAGACAACAGTGGTAAAGACAACAACAGTGGTAAAGACAACAGTGTAAAGACAACAGTGGTAAAGACAACATGGTAAAGACAACAACAGTAGTAAAGACAACATGGTAAAGACAACAACAGTGTAAAGACAACAGTGGTAAAGACAACGTGGTAAAGACAACATGGTAAAGACAACAGTGGTAAGACAACAAATGTAAGACAACACAGTGGTAAAGACAACAGTGGTAAAGCAACGTGGTAAAAAACAACAGTGGTAAAGACAACAACAGTGGTAAAGACAACAATGTAAGACACAACAGTGGTAAAGACAACAACAGTGGTAAAGACAAAACAGTGGTAAAGACAACAACAGTGGTAAAGACAACAACAGTGGTAAAGACAACAACAGTGGTAAAGACAACAACGTGGTAAAGACAACAACAGTGGTAAAGACACTA
>JAPXFY010000014.1:73869030-73884030 GCA_030674185.1 Monoplex corrugatus
TGTACAGACTTTTTCTTTGCCACAATGCATGGTGTATGTTGTTACACAGTGTGTTTTTGCCACAGTGCATGCTGTATGTTGTTACACAGTGTGTTTTTGCCACAGTACATGCTGTGTGTTACTGTACAGACTTTTTCTTTGCCACAGTACATGGTGTGTTACTGTACAGACTTTTTCTTTGCCACAGTACATGCTGTATGTTGTTACACAGTGTGTTTTTGCCACAGTACATGCTGTATGTTGTTACACAGTGTGTTTTTACCACAGTACATGCTAGTGTGTTGTTACACAGTGTGTTTTTGCCACAGTACATGCTGTATGTTGTTACACAGTGTGTTTTTGCCACAGTACATGCTGTGTGTTGTTACACAGTGTGTTTTTGCCACAGTGCATGCTGTATGTTGTTACACAGTGTGTTTTTGCCACAATGCATGCTGTATGTTGTTACACAGTGTGTTTTTGCCACAGTACATGCTGTATGTTGTTACACAGTGTGTTTTTGCCACAGTACATGCTGTATGTTGTTACACAGTGTGTTTTTGCCACAGTACATGGTGTATGTTGTTACACAGTGTGTTTTAGCCACAGTGCATGCTGTATGTTGTTACACAGTGTGTTTTTGCCACAGTACATGGTGTATGTTGTTACACAGTGTGTTTTTGCCACAGTGCATGCTGTATGTTGTTACACAGTGTGTTTTTGCCACAGTGCATGCTGTATGTTGTTACACAGTGTGTTTTTGCCACAGTACATGCTGTATGTTGTTACACAGTGTGTTTTTGCCACAGTACATGGTGTATGTTGTTACACAGTGTGTTTTTGCCACAGTGCATGCTGTATGTTGTTCACAGTGTGTTTTTGCCACAGTGCATGCTGTATGTTGTTACACAGTGTGTTTTTGCCACAGTACGTGCTGTGTGTTGTTACACAGTGTGTTTTTGCCACAGTACATGGTGTATGTTGTTACACAGTGTGTTTTTGCCACAGTGCATGCTGTATGTTGTTACACAGTGTGTTTTTGCCACAGTGCATGCTGTATGTTGTTACACAGTGTGTTTTTGCCACAGTACATGGTGTATGTTGTTACACAGTGTGTTTTTGCCACAGTACATGCTGTATGTTGTTACACAGTGTGTTTTTGCCACAGTACATGGTGTATGTTGTTACACAGTGTGTTTTTGCCACAGTGCATGGTGTATGTTGTTACACAGTGTGTTTTTGCCACAGTACATGGTGTATGTTGTTACACAGTGTGTTTTTGCCACAGTACATGGTGTATGTTGTTACACAGTGTGTTTTTGCCACAGTACATGGTGTATGTTGTTACAGTGTGTTTTTGCCACAGTACATGCTGTATGTTGTTACACAGTGTGTTTTTGCCACAGTACATGGTGTATGTTGTTACACAGTGTGTTTTTGCCACAGTACATGCTGTATGTTGTTCACAGTGTGTTTTTGCCACAGTACATGCTGTATGTTGTTACACAGTGTGTTTTTACCACAGTGCATGCTGTATGTTGTTACACAGTGTGTTTTTGCCACAGTGCATGCTGTATGTTGTTACACAGTGTGTTTTTACCACAGTGCATGCTGTATGTTGTTACACAGTGTGTTTTTGCCACAGTACATGCTGTATGTTGTTACACAGTGTGTTTTTACCACAGTGCATGCTGTATGTTGTTCACAGTGTGTTTTTGCCACAGTACGTGCTGTATGTTGTTGCAACCGGATACTGACATGATTTATGGGATCTTTAACGTGCATATTTAATATTCAGCGTGCGTACAGACACGAAGGGAGTTTAGACATTAACACATCTGCACACAGGCTGACAGACATGAGTGACCGGAAAAATCAGGCGGGAGGTACTCGGATAGGATCGAATCCCAGACTTTCTGGTTGAGAGTCTGATGTCTTACCCACTTGACAAGGGCGACCGTGCATGCATGTTCTGATCAACATGGTTTCAGAACTGTAACCACCTTATACAATTCTATCACCACAGGTTTGAGACCAGTGACAACACGGCTCCATCGGCTCCTACTCTATAACGGGAACACGCGAACTCTGTCACGCGTAATACACGGTCGGTGACCTCCGTGCAGGATTTAGGGAAGGAACTGTTTGTGCCATATTGTGACAACCTGATGGGTTCTGTCTGTGGCCGGTCATTGGCGTATTGAGCTATGAACCCTTTGATTGGGTGCTGGGTTTTATGTCTGTGCAGATATAACACAGCGCTGTTGTTATTCTCTACATCTATTCTGGTCCGAGGCTTTGATTTATCAGCAACACTCACCGAGCCGTTTAGCCTCTGTCAGCTTTTTTATTGGCTTTGGGTTGAGGCGTTGGTATTATGGCTTCGGCATGCCAAGCGATAATTTTGTTTATAGTGCACATTTTGTTTATAGTTAACATACAAAATGAATTTTATGAGTGTGCTTGAAGAGAAGAGATATCAAATCATAAGTAGCTGTTCGAGAGTCAGAAGAATGCAGCAGCAACCACTAGACAAAAATAAGAAGAAGGACAACAAAAATGACGAACGGGAAATATACTCGGATGGTCTCCATTCTTTCGTGAATGAACTGACAAAAGCGAATACAGAGAGGTAAGGAAATAGTCATGAGACAGATATAGATTAAGATTTAGTCGTGCCTAGGATCTTCTACCCAGTAGATGCAGCAGGTTGCAGGGCAGGATTGAAACTGAGTGCTAAAACAAACAAACAAACAAACAAACAAGCAAGCAAACAAACAAACAAACAAACAAACAAACAACAAACAAACAAACAAACAAACAAACAAGCAAGCAAACAAACAAACAAGAAAAACCCAAAGTCATGCACATAGCGAGAAAAGAAGACTAGGAACATCGAAACATTCAAATAAATTGAACAGGATTAGAAAATGTCCAATATTTCAAGTATCTAGGATCTGTAAAAGCCAATGATGGCTCCTGCATCAAAGACGTGAAAACAAAAATTGGCTTAGCAAAAAACAAACAAACAAACAAAAAAACCCCAACAACAACACCCCCCCAAAACAACAACAACAACAACAACAACAACAACAACAACAACAACAACAACCAGCAACAACAACAAAACAGTTAAACAACGTATGGCAAGACAGAGGGCTTCTCAAAGATTTAAAACTAAGAATCATGAAAATTTTGATTTGACCTGTATGTATTGTTGCGAAGCCTGGATACTAAAGAAATACGAAGAAAATAAATCAGTGCACGAGAAATGTGGCTCTGTAGACGACTTCTCAGAGTCAAATAGACATACAGAAGAACAAACAATAGCGTGTTAAAGGAACTGAATGTCAAGCGCCGACTACAAACAGAGATCAACGTAACAAAGCTGAAATATGTAGGCCATGCAATCAGAAATACCCAAACAGATTTGATATCCATAGTCTTGCAGGGGAAAGTTGAGGCGAGGAGAATAGACGACCGCACGCATCCTGTTTCAACAACATCGCTGATGTCTGTGGCCTGGGGATCCAGGAGGTCGTCCACAGATGTCTCCATCGTGTAGCCTGGAGAAGACGCGTGACGTCGAGCGTGGCTCCTACCGCTGATCCCGGCGAGGGAGAGAGGTGAGGTGAGGATCTTCAGAACTTTTAAAGTGGGTGTGTAATGAAAACCTTTTTGAAAAAAAGCGCATTTGTTTTTGTGAGCAAATAAGATTGTATATTCTCAGTAATTATGTAAACTGGTTGGGGTCTACATACACAATTACAAGTAAGCAACACTTACGTGTGTTTCCATGGGAAAAATGTAAAAATCAACATGTATTTCCATGGGAAAAAATGTAAAAAATAATAGTCTTGCGAAAGCGATAATCTAATCGTGATAATAACCTACATGATATCAAATACGCAGACCATTACATATGCTTTCAGGAATATTTGTGTTGAGAGAGAGAGAGAGAGAGAGAGAGAGAGAGAGAGAGAGAGAGAGGAGAGAGAGAGAGAGAGAGAGAGAGAGGAAGAGAGAGAGAGAGAGAGACTCGGGGGTTGACTGCACCGTACATGGTAAAGAGCAGAGCTGTAGATTCTCAGTCCTCAATGATGTTGTAACGAGACTGTCTTGAAGGAGGCAGACACAAGAGCATTAATAAAGAAGATTAGGAAAAGACAAGCAATTTTATAGGACATGTTATGAGGAAAGGGGAATTAGAACACCTGATCACAACAGAAAGCTCAAGGGAAAAAGAACACCGGGTAGACCAGGGAGAAAATATTGGACGGACTTGCAGGGTGGCTGAGGACAGAGAGGGTGGAAGATGTACTTGCAGCGACAGGGGATATATTCGTGTGGAGGGTCATGGTCGCCATCGCCATGCGGCAGGGCACATGATGATGATGACTACGTTGCACAAGTAAGCCCTAACTACAGTAACCCACAGTGCAAAACATGTTTGTCCCACAGTTTGCCCTGTGCATGCATGGAACTCAAAATTTCGGTTTTGTGCTTTGCTGTAAGGAATCATCTCCATCTCAACGTATCCGGAACTAATGGTCTTTCTACTGATTACAGGTAAATGAGTCCCCATCTCTAGCCCATAGTAATCAATAGTGAAGCTGCTCAGTTTATAGAGCAAATGACCAAAAATCGATTCTTAGTCAAAATGCTGTTGCCTTTAGAAAATGTCGGCAGAGGATTCGCTTCCTTTGAAAACTCACATCGTTTAGTGATGGCATGGTACTGTCTACTGTTTTTTAAAAAAAAGATTTTTTTTACAAGTTGTTTATTCAAAGTGTCGTCAGTTTTGATTTGTTTACTGGCTTTCAAATATCGATATATTTGATCTAACAAACTGTAAAGAATATAAATCATCTGCAGTTCAATTACAGGTCATAGCTACCTTCTTTGGCATTCTTTCAACGTAAAACGGATACCGGGTGCAACTGAAAACCCGTCAGATTCTTCACGATCGGGACTAGTGTGTGTGTGTGTGTGTGTGTGTGTGTGTGTGTGTGTGTGTGCGTGCGTGTGTGTGTGTGCGTGTGCGTGTGTGCATGCGTGGTGTGTGTGTGTGTGTGTGTGTGTGTGTGTGTGATGAATATGAAATCTTGCCGTCTGTGAAACGGTTCCGATCTCCCGTGTTTGCAAAACAGATAATGATGATCGTCATTCATTTCTATTTCCGTTCATTTGGTTTTTTTTTGTTTTGTTTTCTTTTTTTTTGGGGGGGGGAGGGGTAACTCAAAAGACTAACTAATTTTTTTAACTGTAATGCTCCCCTTATCACCCATCCCCCTTTTTTCAATTCAAATGATCTTTCGTGTGTTTTCATACGTGGTATGTATATGATAACAATTGACAGTTGTGTTAGTATCCATTCTCGTGTTTGATTATGATTTTGAATCAGTGCATCAGTATGTTTGCCTGTCATGTTATAATTAGAGTGCTTTACACAAGATACAGTAAAATGGATTTAAACTGAATTGAATTGAAATTTTCCTTTTTTTTTTTTTTTTTTTATAAATGTGAAGCTTTAAGGGTAAACATTCGAAGGAAAAAACAAAATTTCTTCAAAAGTTTGCATTATCCTGTCTGAAGTTTTTGGACTTATAAAGGACATTTCGTTCTTGACAAACTGTCTGCTGTGGCAGCTTTGCTCGTAATAGTGGTGATCAATATGACAGTCGATGTCGTTTACAGCCTGAAGACCTGCAAGCAACGAATGCTGTTACATCTGATCTGATTACTGCAGGTCAGGCTGGCCCCTTTTTTGGACAGGCGGAGTGACAGGCATCTGGCGATTGTCTTTTCCTGACTCGTCCTTGTTTCTTGGTTAATTGACCTGCTGGGTGGGTGGTTAGAGAGTTACTTTGTCGGGTGGTTGCTTTGTTTGTTGGGTACTTAGCTGCATGGAAAGGAATCCTACGGCCTTGGGTTCTGTTTCCGCCGATCTTTTTTGTGTTAATTAGCGACTCTTCTGCGCTGTTCAAATGTGAATATATCCTGTGTGCGTTTGCTGACGTCAACTTACTCTGTAGTTGTGTACAGTGTCGTTCCAGTTGGCGATGTATTTATTGTTATTGTTATTGTTGTTTAAAGCCCAGCCGACTGCGTAGAGCATTATCACAGCTATAACCGCTTCAAAACACACAAAATTTCAACAGGAAAAAAATAAGAAAATTAAGTACACATATCAATGCATTCGCGCATATAATCTAGGACATGCCCCTTGCGTTGACCACTCCGTCCAATTTATCGCACGGGGGATTTAAAAAAACACCTGAATAAAAATATAAGCATACCTAAAGACACCAAAGCATATAAAAACAGACATAAATTACCTAAAATGGCTTCCGCATATCTCATTTCCCTAGAGCTTAAAATGCACTTAATACATGTAGGCTACACAATTATCAATCCTAAGAAAAAGTTTGTAAGACTTTATCGAACACATACAGTCGAATGGACATTAAGGCAGAAAATGATAGGTAGAAATAATAGCAAGCAAAGGAACAAGACAGAAACAAAGAGAGTGACAGAAAAGAGGAAATTTCTAGCACAGAATTTCCAGAAGGTGGGGATATGGGGATACTATTTGTAATGAAAGAGCCCTCAGCATCCCAAGGGGGGAGTGGATGGTGTTGATAGCACAGTTGATAAGGCTGGCCTTCAGAGTGTCCTGGTACCGCTGTAATGGTTCTACCTGGTCACTGTATCCTTACCTCAGCTATCCGTACAGGGGCATTTTTAAGATGCAGTTGCCTTACTCTGTTAGTTTGTAAATTATTCATTCATGTAGTTAGGAGTAAATGAATGAGTGCATGATTGGAGCTTTACATCATGTTAACGATATTGTTATCCCATGGCAGTCATGACTGGCTTTGCGGGTTGAGTTTATTCTGTCATTTCGCTATAAAAGGAAACACTGTGTTCTACCCGCTTGAATCTTAATGTATTCATGACTTGTTCTTTCGACACCATGTCAGAATTGATGTTTTTCCTTTCAAACTAAAAAAAAAAAAAAAATAAAGCAGGTACTTAGACAAACACAAAACAAAACAGCAAAGTGTAATTGCAGTCACACTATAAGAAAAATTTCCCATTCTTACAAAGTATCTGTAAGCTTGAAACACAAATCAATACACATCATTAACAATAAATAAATATTTTTATAAAAGAAAGCTTATCAGCATACAGGGGTTGATTGTTAAGAAGAGTCACTATCATATTTCATTACGTATATGGACTATCATATTTCATTACGTATATAGACTATCATATTTCATTACGTATATGGACTATCATATTTCATTACGTATATAGACTATCATATTACATTACGTATGTAGACTATCATATTTCATTACGTATATGGACTATCATATTTCATTATGTATGTGGACTATCATATTTCATTACGTATATAGACTATCATATTTCATTACGTATATAGACTATCATATTTCATTACGTATATAGACTATCATATTTCATTACGTATATAGACTATCATATTTCATTACGTATATGGACTATCATATTTCATTACGTATATGGACTATCATATTTCATTACGTATATGGACTATCATATTTCATTACGTATATGGACTATCATATTTCATTATGTATATGGACTATCATATTTCATTACGTATGTGGACTATCATATTTCATTACGTATATGGACTATCATATTTCATTATGTATATGGACTATCATATTTCATTACGTATATAGACTATCATATTTCATTACGTATATAGACTATCATATTTCATTACGTATATGGACTATCATATTTCATTACGTATATGGACTATCATATTTCATTACGTATATGGACTATCATATTTCATTACGTATATAGACTATCATATTTCATTACGTATATAGACTATCATATTTCATTACGTATATAGACTATCATATTTCATTACGTATATGGACTATCATATTTCATTACGTATATGGACTATCATATTTCATTACGTATATGGACTATCATATTTCATTATGTATATGGACTATCCTATTTCATTACGTATGTGGACTATCATATTTCATTACGTATATAGACTATCATATTTCATTATGTATATGGACTATCATATTTCATTACGTATATAGACTATCATATTTCATTACGTATATGGACTATCATATTTCATTACGTATATAGACTATCATATTTCATTACGTATATAGACTATCATATTTCATTACGTATATAGACTATCATATTTCATTACGATATGGACTATCATATTTCATTACGTATATGGACTATCATATTTCATTACGTATATAGACTATCATATTTCATTACGTATATAGGACTATCATATTTCATTACGTATATGGACTATCATATTTCATTACGTATATAGACTATCATATTTCATTACGTATATAGACTATCATATTTCATTACGTATATGGACTATCATATTTCATTACGTATATAGACTATCATATTTCATTACGTATATAGACTATCATATTTCATTACGATATGGACTATCATATTTCATTACGTATATGGACTATCATATTTCATTACGTATATAGACTATCATATTTCATTACGTATAATTATGGACTATCATATTTCATTACGTATATGGACTATCATATTTCATTACGTATATAGACTATCATATTTCATTACGTATATAGACTATCATATTTCATTACGTATATGGACTATCATATTTCATTACGTATATGGACTATCATATTTCATTACGTATATAGACTATCATATTTCATTACGTATATGGACTATCATATTTCATTACGTATATAGACTATCATATTTCATTACGTATATAGACTATCATATTTCATTACGTATATAGACTATCATATTTCATTACGTGTATGGACAGTATGTGTGTAACTAATTCCATAGACTGTATCACGTGTCAGTTGTTACTAATGGAAATATGGCAGACATTTCGTTATAAAAGTGGCAAGTTCCATGTCGGTTTTGTATTGTGTTAATCTATGTGACATTTTGTAGCAAGATATCTTTTAAAAGAGGATATATTTGCTAATGTCTTTTGAATTTTGCAATTTATAAATGTACATTTTCTCAAGACCTATAATCAAATGAAAGACATATTGGTGTGCATATTTTCGTCAACATCTAATATCAACATGTTTTTAGTCAAAATCTACTATTTGCACAGCAGGCATATTCGGATTTCCAGAACTGTTTGATTCTTCCTCAGAAAGCTTTAGTAGATAAACATTTTCTAAATATATGATCGATATTATCTTTCGTATCCAAGCAGCAACAGTTATTTATGATTTCCATTTCTTCAATAAGACGTGATTTCAAATGCGCGTTTTTAGCCTCTTCAGTTTACCTTCTTGTAATTCTTGAGTTTTTGTAAATCTTGTTATATGAAATATCTCTTTCCAATCTCTCTGACCACTTATAACAAGATTCTGGGAATGCATAATTCTTTTTTTTTGTTTCTATTTTATGATATTACCTTACCTTTCGGTACAGTGTAAAATGATTTTGATTCTTTTGGTGTAATCATTGTATACAAATGGTACAATGCCAGTCCTTCTGTTCCTGCTGTTTCACACACGTATAGACACACAGATACAGGCACACAGAGACAAAAACAGACATACACATACAAACACACACACACACACAGACAGACAGACAGACACACACACACACACACACACACACACACACAGAGACACACACAGACACACACAGACACACATACAAACACACACACACACAGACACACACACACATACACACACATACAAACACACACACACACAGACACACACACACACACACACACAGACACACACAGACACACACACAGACACACATACAGACACACACGCGCACGCGCACGCGCGCGCGCACACAGACACACACAGACACACACACACACACACACACACACATACACACACACACACAGACACACACACACAGACACACACACACAACACAGACACACACACAGACACACAGACACACGCACACAGACACACACACACACACACACACACAGACACACACCATACACACACACAGACACACACACACAGACACACACAGACACACAGACACACAAAGACACACACACACAGACACACAGACACACACACACACACAGACACACACACAGGCACACACACAAACACACATACAGACATACACGCGCACGCACGCGCGCGCGACACACAACATACACACAAACACACACACACACACACACCACACACACACACACACACACACACACACACACACACACACACGGTGTTGATTACTTTTGTACACACTCCCCTTCTCTGTAATGAACGACAACATGGGAAGCCATTAACTTGTTGACACTTCACTTTTTTTCTCATGTGTAATCACCTTGTGTCTATTGACCTGTATGATTGTCATTGACCTGTATGATTGTCATACATTGACCTGTATGATTGTCATTGACCTGTATGATTGTCATTGACCTGTATGATTGTCATTGACCTGTATGATTGTCATACCATTGACCTGTATGATTGTCATTGACCTGTATGATTGTCATTGACCTGTATGATTGTCATTGACCTGTATGATTGTCATACCATGACCTGTATGATTGTCATACCATTGACCGTATGATTGTCATTGACCTGTATGATTGTCATACCATACCTGTATGATTGTCATTGACCTGTATGATTGTCATACCATTGACCTGTATGATTGTCATACCATTGACCTGTATGATTGTCATTGACCTGTATGATTTCATTGACCTTATGATTGTCATTTCTGTTGTCATTGACCTGTATGATTGTCATACATTGACTGTATGATTGTCATACTTGACCTTGTATATTCATCCATTGACCTGTAATTGCTCCATTGACTGTATGCTTGCCTTGACTGTATCATGACCTATATTGTCATACCATGCCTATGTGTCATACATTGACCTGTATGATTGTCATATGACCGTATATTGCCCTGACCTTATGATGCATTGCCTGTTATGTCAACCATGACCTTAATGTCATTGCCGTAGATTGTCATTGACCTTATGATTGTCTACATTGACCTGTATGATTGTCATTGACCTGTAGATTGTCATTGACCTTATGATGTCTCATTGACCTGTATGATTGTCATTGACTGTATGATTGTCATACCTGCTGTATATTGTCATTGACCTTATGATTGTCATTGACCTTATGATTGTCATTGACCTGTATGATTGTCATGACCTGTATGATTGACATTGACCTGTAGATTGATTGATAGATTTCATTGCTTGATGCACCATGACCTGTATATGTTTGATTGTCATACTAGATTGTCATGACCTATATTGTCAACCTGATGTAGATGACATTGACCTTATGATTGCATCCATGATATTGTATGACCTGTTGATTGTCACATTGACTATGATTGTCTTGACCTAATTGTCATTGACCTTATGATTGCATGACTTTGATGTCATTGACCTGTATGATTGTCATTGACCTTATGATTGTCATGCCTGTATGATTGTCATTGACCTTATGATTGTATATGACCTGTATGATTGTATTGACCTGTAGATTGTCATACCATTGACCTGTATGATTGTCATTGACCGTTGTTGTCATACCATTGCTTATGATTGTCATACCATTGACCGTATGATTGCATACCATTGACCTGTATGATGTCATACCATGACCGTATGATTGTCATTGACTGTATGATTGTCATTGACCTTATATTGTCATTGACTTATGATTGTCATGACCTATGATGTCATACCATGACCTTATGATTCATTGACCGTAGATTGCATACATTACCTGTATATTGTCATACCATTGACCTGTATGATTGTCCATTGACCTTATGATTGTCTTGACCTGTATATTGTCATTGACCTGTATGATTGTCATTGACCTGTATGATTGTCATTGCTTATGATTGTCATTGACCTTATGATGTCATTGACCTAGATTGCATTGACCTTATATTGTCAACATTGCCTTATTTGTCTTGACCTATATTGTCATACCTGTATATGCATTGACCGTAATTGTCAATCTTGATGTCATTGACTGTAGATTGTCATACTTAGATCATTGCCTGTATATGTCATAGACTGTAGATTGTCATCATGACTTATGACATGACCTGTATATTCTTGACTTATGATTCATCATTACTGTAGATTTCATGACCTGTAAATGTATACATGACCTGTATGATGTCTTGACTTATGATGTTACTTGACTGTAATTGTCATGACCTTATATGTCATGACTGTTGATGCTGGTAGTGTCCTACTGAGTTGTCATGATATGTGCATGACTATGTGACATGACTTTGATTGTCATTGATTATGTTCAGACCTGATGATGCATGACTGTATGATTGTCATGACCTTATGATTTCATTGACCGTATGATTGTCATTGACCTGTATGATTGTCATACCAGACCTGTATGATGTCATTGACCTGTATGATTGTCATACCATGACCTGTATGATTGTCATACCATTGACCTGTATGATTGTCATTGACCTGTATGATTGTCATACCATTGACCTGTATGATTGTCATTGACCTGTATGATTGTCATACCATTGACTGTATGATTGTCATTGACCTGTATGATTGTCTCATTGACCTGTATGATTGTCATCCATTGACCTGTATGATTGTCATTGACCGTATGATTGTCCATTGACCTGTATGATTGTCATACCATTGACTGTATATTGTCATACCATTGACCTGTATGATTGTCATTGACCTGTATGATTGTCATACCAACCAATTGCAGACCTGTATGATTGTCATACCATTGACCTTATATTGTCCATACCATGACCTGTATGATTGCAACATTGACCTGTATGATTGTCATTGACCTGTATGTATCTGTGTCTACCATTGACCTGTATGATTGTCATACATTGACCTGTATGATTGTCACATTGACCTGTATGATTGTCATACCATTGACCTGTATGATTGTCATTGACCTGTATGATTGTCATTGACCTGTATGATTGTCATTGACCTGTATGATTGTCATTGACCGTAGTGATATGACTTTTTATTGTACCATTGACCTGTATGATTGTCATTGACCTGTATGATTGTCTACATTGACCTGTATGATTGTCATACATTGACCTGTATGATGTCATACCATTGACCTGTATGATTTGTTTCCTGACCATTTAGACCTGTATGATTGTCATTGACCTGTATGATTGTCATACCATTGACCTGTATGATTGTCATTGACCTGTATGATGTCATTGACCTAGATTGTTCATTGACCTTATGATTGTCAACCTTGATTGTATTGATTGTTCATTGACCATGCTGACCTGTATGATGCATTGACCTGTATGATTGTCTTACCAATTGACCTTATGATTGTCATACATTGACCTGTATGATTGTCATACCATTGACCTGGTATACATTGATGATTGTCATTGACCTGTATGATTGTCATACCATTGACCTTATGATTGTACCATGACCTGTATGATTGCATCCATGACCTATGATGTATCTGACCTTATGATTGTAACCATTGACCTGTATGATTGCATCCATTGACCTGTATGATGTCTACCATGACCTGTATGATTGTCATACCATTGACCTGTATGATTGTCATACCATTGACCTGTATGATTGTCATTGACCTTATGATTGTCATACATTGACCTGTATGATTGTCATTGACCTGTATGATTGTCTACCATTGACCTGTATGATTGTCATACCATTGACCTGTATGATTGTCATACCATTGACCTGTATGATTGTCATACCATTGACCTGTATGATTGTCATACCATTGACCTGTATAGTCATACCATTGACCTGTATGATGCATACATTGACCTGTATGATTGTCATACCATTGACCTGTATGATTGTCATACCATGACCTGTATGATTGTCTACCATTGACCTGTATGATTGTCATACCATTGACCTGTATGATTGTCATACCATTGACCTGTATGATTGCCATACATGACCTGTATGATTGTCATGACCATATATGAACCATTGACTATGATTGTCATACCATTGACCTGTATGATTGTCATACCATTGACCTGTATGATTGTCATCCATGACCTGTAATGCATTACGAATCATACCATTGACCTGTATGATTGTCATACATTGACCTGTATGATTGTCATACCCTTGACCTTGATGTCATACCATTGACCTGTATGATTGTCATACCCTTGACCTGTATATTGTCTTGACCTGTATGATTGTCATACCATTGACCTGTATGATTCAATCATTGACCTGTATGATGTCATACCATTGACCTGTATGATTGTCATACCATTGACCTGTATGATTGTCATCCATTGACCTGTATGATTGTCATACCATTGACCTGTATGATTGTCATTGACTGTATGATTTCATACATGACCTGTATGATTGTCATACATGACCTGATGATTGTCATCATGACCTGTATGATTGTCAACATTGACCTATGATTGTCATTGACCTGTATGATTGTCATACCACTGACCTGTATCCTGTATGATTGTCATACCACTGACTTGTATCCTGTATGATTGGCATACCATTGACCTGTATGGATTGTCATAACTAATTAATAGTCTGGCCGAGCTTCACACACACACACACACACACACACACACACACACACACACACACACACACACACACACACACACACACACACCACACACACACACACCACCATGGAGTGCGCACGCTTTCTCTTCTTCTCTCTAACAGACACTTTCATACACCCTCCCACATACGCAAACATGCATACACCCAGACAAACCTTCCCTCTCATACACACATGCACACACGTACCCATTCATACATACACGGATGCATGCACGCACACTAACACAAGCAGACATAAAACCACACACATTACATAACAGACACACACAGACGCACACACACGCTCACACATGCGTGCCCTCACACACACA
>JAPXFY010000014.1:73896530-73901530 GCA_030674185.1 Monoplex corrugatus
GCGGCAAATGTGTGTTTTGAATTGGTTTTATAAACGATGCAGCACTGTAGTTTTGTCCTGTACAATAATAAAATAATGAAAAATATGCACTGCAAAAGATATTGTTGCTATGGAGTAGCATCTCCTCGTCGTTTACCACTGTATCCAAAGTGAGGCGAAAATACATCTTTAATCTTCAGAAAAGACTTCAGAGAACGATCTCATTTGAGGGCTGGTCATAGCCTTTGGTGACCTTCACACTTTGAAAACACGCAAGGGAAAAGACGCCTAACCCAGTCGGTGGCTTTCCCTGACCTTCAGTGACTCCGTTGACTTTTGGTTCTAAATTACCCAAGGGAACATTGCTGGCGAGGAGCGCGAACTTCTGAAAAGAGCTAACTCGTGAAAATCCTTCATTTACAAAACCTGAGGGAAAGACTATGATAATCCTGGCTAGTGTGCGGCCTTCATCAGCGCAGGATTCATGGATAATCTGGCACCTCCGTCCAGTAACGAGACAGTATTGTTCATTATGCAGATACCTCAGTATTTTTCTGTTTAGTCCTCGTGCTCCTGATACGAATTCGCAGTACAACATAAACAACAAACAACAACAACAAACAACAACAACAACAAACAACAACAACAACAACAACAACAACTTATACTATACTATAACCTAAACTACTACTACTAATACTACTATCTACTACTACTACTACTACTACTACTACTACTACTACTACTACTATACTACTACTACTACTACTACATATACTACTACTACTACTATACTACTACTATTACTACTACTACTACTACTACTACTACTACTATACTACTACTATACTACTACTACTACTACTACTACTACTACTATACTACTACTACTACTACTACTACTACTACTACTACTAACTATACTACTACTACTACTACTACTATACTACTACTACTACTACTACTAACTACTACACTACTACTACTACTACTGTATAACGGTTTCTGGTAGTTTCAGGGGAAATTGGCTGGGTGTGAAGCACGCTTCCATGTCATTAAAACCTGCTGGGGTGACCGTTCAGTGACACGTGAGTGAACTGTACTCCTGAATGCTCAAAATGTATGTTTAACCCTTTGACTCCGGCACCCTTATTACCAGCACCCTGCATTGTTAACAATGCTAGCAAAGCAAAAACTTAACCCTTTGATTCCCTCACCCTGTCCACCAGCTTCCTGCAAGCTGGTGGACAGGGTGAGGGAATCAAAGGGTTAAGTTTTTGCGGTTGTTCACTTGCATCTCCAACGACAACCGTTTTCAGAGTCTGCTGTATACATAGTAAGCTGTCTGGAGAGTTAGCTGGGAACTGACCTCGTTTGAAGACTGGCAGCTAGTACTGTAGCATATTTTTTATCAGTTGTTTCTGTTTCACAATGGTAAAATTATTTCTGACCTGTTTCTCTCTTTCTCTGTGTCGGTCGTAGTCCGTGTCTGCCACTCTCTCTCTCTCTCTCTCTCTCTCTCTCTCTCTCTCTCTCTCTCTCTCTCTCTCTCTCTCTCTCTCTCTCTGTGTCTCTCTCTGTCTCTGCCTGTCTGTCTGTCTGTCTGTCTCTCTTCTTCTTCTTGTTCTCTCTCTCACTGTGTTTGTCTCTGTCTGCCTGTCTGTCTGTCTGTATGTCTCTCTCTGTCTGTCTGTCTGTATGTCTGTCTGTCTCTCTTTTTACCTCTCTGCCTCTCTTTCTGTTTCTTTTTTTACCTAAATGT
This sequence comes from Monoplex corrugatus, assembly GCA_030674185.1. Classification (NCBI taxonomy): domain Eukaryota; kingdom Metazoa; phylum Mollusca; class Gastropoda; order Littorinimorpha; family Ranellidae; genus Monoplex; species Monoplex corrugatus. Next base: position 73,898,272 of record JAPXFY010000014.1, read on the forward strand.
GTGATTAATGATTTTTCGTTTATTTGTAGACGGATTTTTTCTGAATTGGAATTAATTATGTATCAGCCCAAATTTCTGTCCGAGTTTAATCCAAATGTAAGTGAATTGGTTCATGGAGATATTGTCCTCAACTCGTTAGTGTATTTAATTTAAACGACTGATTATTATATCTTAACATACTTGGGCAAGTTACCCACATTTCTCACACGGTTTGTTTTAACAAGATCTTATGTATAACACGAGTACATTGCAATTCATTAGAACATACCTTAGTACAGTGTAACACACACACAAAACCCACAACACACACACACACACACACACACACACACACACACACACACACACACACAAGAGGAGAGGAGAGAGAGAGAGAGAGAGAGAGAGAGAGAGAGAGAGAGAGAGAGAGGAGAGAGAGAGAGAGAGAGAGGAGAGAGAGTGATGACGTCACACGTGTCGGGTAGTGTGTGTATGCGTTATTGAACAAGACTCTGCCTCGAATCTCCATGCCCACAGGTGGCAAGATAAGAACATTCAGTATGCAATACTTGTATTGGGCAAACGACCTGCTGAGAACCTCGGAGATAGATATGAATCAGTGACATTTCATGGAATCGACTGCGAGAAAGCGGATGTTTTACGGACGAAACAAAATAGTTATTTCTGAGCGCATCTCCCAATGTTTCCCTTCAAGTTTCTCTTCAAAGTGTCTGACATTGTAGCCATTTTGTAAATAAAGATATCAAAAGTAGATAAAAAAAAGAAAGAAAGAAAGAAAAAGAAGAGAGAGAAAGAGAGAGAGAGAGAGAGAGAGAGAGAGAGAGAGGAGAGAGAGAGAGAGAGAGAGAGAGAGTATGAAATAAATAAAAAACAATCGAAATAAAACATTTTATCACGAACCAAAAAAAGTATACACATATCTGCTGTCAGTGTATCTCAGTTTGTATCTCTACCTCTCTAGTCTTCCTTGCCTCTCTTCAATCTGTCTCTCGTCTGTTTTCTCTCTCTCTCAGTCTTTCTGTCTGTCCATCTGTCTATCTGTCTCCTTCTTCTCTCTCTCTCTCAGACACAACATGCCCACGCTGACGTCCACACCCACCACACACACGACCAGACACGACAACAGCACACAACAGCGACGACATACAGACAGACACACACACCACACACAAACCACACCACACACACACACACACACACAACGACACGACCGACACACACACACACACACACACACCACACACAACAGACACACACACAGACACAAACACACACACACCACACACAGACACAGACACAACACAAACACACGCACACAGACACAGACACACAGACACACACACACCACACACACACACACACAGACACACACACACAACAACACACACACACACACACACACACGACACACACAGACACACACACACAACACAACACACACACACCACACACACACACACACACACACACACATGTGCATGAACACTGTGTGAAATAAAGTTGATAGCATCTTCCTCAGTATTTATAAACAATTCCTGTTGCACAGTGTGTGATAGTGTAAAAAACATCCACATGCAGCGTACAGTGACGGTCCTTCAACCTACTGAAATCAAATTTGAAACACTTTCGATCAAAACACGGGATCGTGTTGTTATTTTAAGGGGATGTCAGTAAACATTCACGGAGTAATGCGGTGTAAGTACTCGAAGATGGAGATGTACATGCCATCTCAATGGACTCGTTCTGGGGCTCTTCGAATTCTAGCAGTTGAACATTCATGACAGTTTTTGCAATTCAGGAGCAAAACGTTCTTGTGGTGACGCATTACTGTTGTAAACTACAAACCACATTATGTCCAATAAAATTCAGGATGTTAAATGTACGTTGTAAGTACTCGAGAGATGGCGATTGATGTATTTTAAAAGTCAGTGTTTCATGCTTGTGGTTCAAAGGTGTTTGAGAGGGGCATTCAAATATGTACTTGCTACCAGTTGCCATGGTGTAGTTGTTAGTGCAACAGACTACTGACTAGAAGGCTATGGGTTCGAATCCCCATCAGTCCCTTCCAAAAATCATTTGTGGGATTTCTCGGCTCCGACCGGCTCCTATCCAGAGTTGAGTGCATTGAAAAGACTCAATTGAGTCTCATCCACTTCACGAATGCGTTATTGAGGGCGCTGCTCAAATCTTCTGACCAACAGCACAGATGTTTGTATCACTCGGGCCTGGTTGATGCCGGCATGTACTATGATAGTAAGAGTAGAGTATAGCCCTGTCACGCAGTCCTAGATGGAACTTCGTAGCATCATGATTATTATCGTCGTCATCATCATAATATCACTGCATTGTAAAAACTGTGCCAGCTTCTGTGACCATTGAAGTGGCGCGGAAAGGAAAAATGAGTTGGCAGGGGCGAAAGGGGGAGGGGAAGAAAAGAAAAAGAAAAGAGAAAAAGAAAAAAATGTGAGTACGAAGTAAATCCCCATAAGTGCAATGGCCCTCAAAGGATACGCACGTGGGTCATGTAGATGTGTATAATAAAATTACATGTGGTTGTAAAATAACCATTCAAAAGTCTGCAAGAGAAAGATTCCTATTTGATTTTTCACTTTCAAGTTTACACTTCTAAGACAGCAGACTTATCTAAATTGCCGTGTATACTGTGATTAATTAATGAAACAAGCGAAGATTACACAGGCGTTTGTAATTATAGAGTAAAACTTCCCTCATCTCCTGTCCCTTTGCGGACGATTAGGCTCAAATAAAGTTAACTAGAGGATATCTGACCATAGCACAAGACCAAAGAATGACACCTCTTGGCGGTCAGTCGTAGCTATTGGTGACCTTCACACCTTAAAAACGCCCAAGGGAAAAACGCTGCACTAAATCAGCGGCTGTCAGTGACCCGTAGTGGCTTTCAGTGACTGCGGGTACTAAACACTCAAGGGAATCACAAGTGACGAGGAGTGAAAAGACCTACCATCCTCTCGTAACTAGTGAAAGGTTCTTCTGTTAATTGGACACGTGGGAAACATTGTAATTCTGATTATTCTTCGGACTTCTTCAGTGCAAGATTTATGGATAACCCCAATCAGCCACCCGATTCGTCCAGTAACGAGAGCGTGTTGTTCATTATGCAGATATCTTAATGTTTTATCTGCTAGCCATCGTGTTCCTGGTGGTCTAGTAACGAGAGCGTGTTGTTCATTATGCAAATATCTCAATGTTTTATCTGCTAGCCATAGTGTTCCTGGTGGTC
>JAPXFY010000014.1:73909030-73911530 GCA_030674185.1 Monoplex corrugatus
CATATTTGCCTCACCATCACTAACATATGAATTTTTGGTTCGCCTGTCAAAAAGTCATATAACGAATTCTTTTTATAACATGTTGTTATTTAACCTGTTCGCTGTTATGGTTAGTCAATTTTATTGTTAATCGTTAATTATGATAACGTCATTTGTTAGTTTTTCCTTCCCCCTCCTCCAGACTGTTGTTTCCTGGTTCATCTTTTCTCAAGATTGATTATTTTCGAGTATCCTCTTCACTTCTCCTCTATCTCCCCCCTCCCACACACATACATAGACACACACATACAGAGAGAGAGAGACACACACAAACACACACATACAAACACACACACGTACACACACACACACACACACACGCACACACACGTACACACACACACACAAACACAGCACACACACATAGACAAACCACACACAACACAACAACAACAACAACAACAACACACACAAGACAATACACAACACAACACACAACCACAACACAAACACACACACAACTCAACACACACACACACACACACAACACAACACACATACACACACACACACACACACACACACACACACACACACACACACACACACACAGCACCACACACACACACACACACAAACATATTACATTACGTGGATAGACATTAAATGAAATTGAACATAAACGCACACACACACACACACACACACACACACACACCACACACACACACACACACACACAACACACACACACACACACACACACACACATACACACTCACTCACTCATAACACACACACACACTCACAACACACACACACTCACAACACACACACACACACAACACACACACACACACAAACACACACACACACTCACACACAAACACACACACACACTCACAACACACACACACACACACACACACACACACACACACACACACACACACACATACACACACACAGACACACACACACACACAATTATATCAGGCAGACAAAACTGCAATAAATAATGCGAATAACGAGCCACACGCTTGGCATCGATGTTCAGTAACGTAGATGGATGGACAATGTGCGGAGAGAACATGAAGGAAGGAAAGGGGGTAGATGAAACTTTCAGGACGGTCATACCATACGAATAAACTTCCTTTTCTTCCCGTGCAATCACCACCGCTCACAAACACTTTGTGATTTTACACCAACTTCTAGAACATCTTGAATCAAACCATTTATTATATCCCAATCAGTCAGCATATAGATCAGGACATAGCACTGAAACTGCTTTATTGAAAATTGTGAACGATCTTCTGACATCCCTTGATGATGGTGACATTTCTCTTCTCTCTCTCTTAGATTTGTCTGCTGCCTTCGACACTATAGACCATGAGATACTGCTTTGGCGCCTCCACAACTGCTACGGAATTTCTGGCTCCGCTCTCTCCTGGTTTCAGTCATATCTCTCTGACCGCACACAGACTGTATCTGTAAATGGCTTGCCCTCACCTCCCTCAGCCCTCAGATATGGCGTTCCTCAAGGATCCGTCCTGGGTCCAGTTCTCTTTGTTTTGTACACGCAGCCTCTCGCAAATATTATTCTCCGCCATTCTGTATCACATCATAGCTTCTCAGATGACAATCAAATTTACAATTCTGGTCCCATCTCTAATGTAAACAACATCGTACAAACCACTAAAGCCTGCATTTCCGACGTGAAAGACTGGATGACTTGTAACAAATTACAACTAAACCAAGACAAAACTGAAATGATTTTCATTACTCCTAAAAAACTTCTCAACTGTGACTTAATTCCATCTTCCATATCACTGAATGGGACAGACATCACCCTCTCCCAAAAAGTTAAGAATCTAGGTGTCACCATCGACAACACTCTTAACTTTCAGCAGCATGTCTCAAACATCTGTCGTGTCTGTTACCTTGAACTTCGTAGAATAGGTTCCATCCGTCATCTCCTTACTCTCGAAGCTACTAAAATATTAGTTTGTGCTTTCGTTCTTTCTCGTCTTGACTATTGTAATTCCCTTCTGTCTGGTTCCCCAAAACAGCTCCTTGACAAACTTCAGAAAGTACAGAACCATGCCGCTCGGCTAGTATTTCGGTCTTCCAAATTTCAGCATGTCTCTCCTCTTCTCCAAGACTTGCATTGGTTACCTGTGTTGAAAAGGATCCAACATAAAATTGCTGTTCAGTGCTTCAGATACTTCGACAATTCTATTCCCTCTTACCTGTCTGAATATCTTCAACTATACGTTCCATCTCGTCATCTTCGTACCTCAGCCGATACCCGCTTATTTCGAATCCCAACTTTTCGAACAAAATCATATGGTGAGCGATCCTTTTCTTTTCAAGCCCCTTCCTCATGGAATTCACTTCCCTACCCGCTGAGGCACAAAACAAGTCTTCAGTCATTTAAATCTGGCTTGAAAACGCATCTCTTTCCTCTCTGAAATTTATTAACCTAAAAGAGCTATGCTGTCTGCGCGCTAGCGTGCTTCTG
>JAPXFY010000014.1:73916530-73926530 GCA_030674185.1 Monoplex corrugatus
ATCTGATGTGATGTGTGTGTGTGTGTTGTTTGCACATGCATTGATAGCCTGTGTGTCCAACCAGGCATAGAACTCGAGTTTCTCGCATACTAGACGAGTTCTTTATCCACCAAGTCACACACTGTTGGTTTAGTTGTTTTTTGCTTTCTGTCCCAAGTGGATTTTTTTTTACAGAATTTTGTCGGGGATAACTCCTTTATTTCCTTGGGATCTTTTTTTTTGAGATAAGATACACAGATACACATGTCATGTATATGTAACCAAGATTATTCCAGTGATAGGCTGATAAAATACCAGTATAAAATAACAAAATTATAGACTAAGTAAAACATAGGCTACGTAGGGCCTCAGGACCTGGCCATCTAATGTGTGTAAGTGCAGGCTTAAGGCATGTGCTGTGATCACCATTCGCATGACAACTGTGACGTTAGTGCATGTGGAAATCGTTCCGAGCGCGGAGACGTCATCTTGAGAAACTGAAACTGAAGCAGACTTAAGGCTTGTGCTATGATCATCATTCACATGGCACCTGTGACGTTAGTGCATATGGAAATCGTTCCGAGCGCGGAGACGTTGTCTTGAGAAACTGAAACTGTCCCAATAACATGTGCGCCGTGTCAGTGACATTGATCCCATGCGCTTATTCCGATCCCATAACACAGCACCAACACCAAGTTCATTTAGTGGAAATGCCAGTGTCAGGACGCCTGTGGTAGCTAGTGATGTCAGAACACCATGGGGAACCACAGCCAGAGGATATCCTGCATTGCTGAATCATATTCATGTTCATCTGTCTGTACGGCTGTGTGTCTGCCTATCCATTTCCCTGCATCTGTCAGTTTAGGTGTGCACCTCTGTCTCTGTGAATCTGCTCACACACACACACACACACACACACACACACACACACACACACACACACACACACACACACACACACACACACACACCACGCACGCACCACACACACACACACACGCACCCGTACACGCACAGACACACTCTCACGCAAAAGCCTTTCACACCACACACACACACACCACACACACACACACGCGCACCCCCAAACTCCTGTCTCACATACAGGTATTCTATCTGTCTCTCTCGCACACCACGCACGCAGCCAACACACACACACAGACACACACAGACACACAACAACAACAAAACACACATCACACACATCACACACCACCACACACACATCACCCCGACACCACACACACAGACAACACACAACCCCACCCCACACACACACACACACACATATAACAACACATACACACACATGTACCACACACACACACATACAACACCACACACACACACACACAACCACACACACACACACACACACACACACACACTGTGTCTCTCTCACATGCACTTTCTCTCTCATATTCTCTCTTTCTCTCCCTCTTTTTCTCTTTCACTCTCTCTCTCTCTTTCTCTCTCTCTCTCTGTCTGTCTCATATACGCGAGCGCGCACTCATTCAAACAAAAACGCACTCACACTCGCACACACACATGCGTGGGCTTGACCTCTCTCTAGTTCGCTTGCTGGCTTGAGTTTCATTTTAGCCAACTTCCGTCCTCCAAGCCTTGTTTATCAAAGAGTAGTCGTCCTATTTTCTCTCCTCCTTGCCCAGTTTTTCTTACCCGTCTGTTAGTCTGTTCGTCTGTCTGTCTGTCCGTCCATCTCTCCGTTTATAATTGCTCATGTAGGCCTGTTATTTTTTTCTTAACCTGTGCACACATGCACGCACACACATTTACACACATTCACAATTACTCACAGACATTGACGCATACCGACACAGACGCACACACAGACAAACACAGACACACAGACAGACACACACATAGGCACACACACAAGACACATCACACAGAAACCACAACCAAAACAAACACACATAAGACACACACAACACATACACAGACACACACAGACATAGACACACAGACACACCACATAACACACACACACACACACATACAGACACACACAGACACATAGACACACAACACATACACACTAGACACACAGACACATCAAGACACACACACACACACAAACAAACACACACAGACACACACAGACACACAACACACAGCACATAGACACAGACACAGACAAACACACACACACAACAAACAAACAAACACAGACACACACAGACACAGACAGACACACAGACACACACACACACACACACACACACACACAACAAACAAACAATATCACAGATCACACACAAAAGAACACAACATCACACACACCACACAACACACACACACACACACACACACACACACACACACACACACAAACAAACAAACACACGTAGTGCACATGATCCACCCATTGAAAAGAGGATATACACAAACATTCCAAGAGAAGACAGTAAATGCATGATTTGTGTGGTGATTATTAACTTTTGTCTAAGTCAGTAACAAATACTCAAAATGACGATACAAAAGCAATAATCATGCAAACAAACAAACAAACAAACAAACAAACAAACAAACACACAAACAAACAAACAAAGAAACCCCAAAGCAAAGATAAAATGACCTCCATGCACCCACCCAATCACCCACCCAACCAGCCAGTCAGTCAAGCAAGCAGTCAACCAACCAACCCACAAAGACAACACATTAAGCAACCAACAGACCAGCCTACTTGCAAAGAAACAAACACAGTCAACAACCAAACAGGAACCAACCGTAGACGTTTGGAAATATCTGTTCTGCTTATCCTTAATATTTTTTAACAGAACAGGCTATTGTCCATCCCCATAGTTTGAAAGGTTAATTGAACAAAAGTAGCTGGATATTGCTTGTAACTTTTGTAAACAGAATAAAACAAAGGAAATTAGTAGGACAAATGAAAAATAGAAAAGATAGACAGCCAAACAGATACCAGAAAAAACACGAAGTAAAAATTTCACAACGCGATTTAATATAACCAGACAAGACAAGACAAGACAAGACAAGCGACAGACAGAAGACAAGACGGACAGACAGAGACAGACTGACTGACAGACAGTCAACCTTCCAATCAGTCAGCCAGACAGATAGAAAAAGAAAGTTTGAAAATAACTTGAGGAAAGTAGCTTAACGTTTTGGAAGCTTTAGTAAATACTGAGTTGCGGTTATCGCGGTTTTTGGATCACACTGATTGTGCTCTATGCCATTTGCATTTGTTTGAATCCTTTCACTCTCATTTTCCAGAACGGAGATTAATATCAGACACCGGCAGTTACTGTCGGCTTGTGCAGACTATAAAGATAATGGTATAGCGCTGTCGAGTTTGTATAAGCTGAGAATGTTTTTCCTACTCAGTTCCAAACCTGAAGTCCCACCAACAAGACCTCCTAGGGATAATACTGTTTGGCAGTACGGTATAATAAGCTGAAACGCTCACCTACATAGTCATGTTTGGCAATTCCAAAGTGTCCCATTATACAAGTTGGGATCGTTTAAATTTCGTCTTCCCAAGATTTAGAACTGTCTAAGCAGTTTGCATCTCTTCATGTTTACTCGGAAATCTAAAATCTACCCGTAATACTACGTTTTGATACGCAGGCTTTCAGTCAGAATACTGCCTGTTACTCAAACATTTTTAGCACAACTGACCATTTGCTTTTGAACAAAAAAAAGAAGAAATCCATTTTATTTCCGCTGCGCAATTTCCATCGTTTATCAAGATCTTGCCAGGTCGTAGGATATTGCGCAGGTTAATGAGTCTGCTAGCTGAATGAGTGCCAGTAGACTTGGGTTGAGTCTATGATTATGAGACTGTCTTGATGTGTTGAATCCTTGTTGAAGAAGAATACTAACTCTAAACGACGCAAATTTAGAAAGACAGGGTGATGTCTGAGAACTGCTTTCCAACTTTACCTGAATTGATGTGATAATAGATCCCGTATTTTCTGAAAAACAGAAATGAACTGACAGCTAGCTGAAAAGTGCTAATCATTATCATGTGCCGTAACGCGTGGCGTTGACGATCATGACCCTCCATATGAATCTATCTTGTGTCACTGCAAGTATATCTCCCAGCCTGCCTGTCCTCATTCACGCCGCAAATCCGTCCAATATTTTCTCCCTGGATCTATCTGGTGCTCTTTTAGCGGGCCACAGTAGCTCAGTTGGTTTCAGCGTCGGATTCACATGCTAATGGTTGTGGGTTCGACTCCTGGGGTGCGCTACATTAAAACTGGCCTTCTCACTATCCCTTTTAATTAAAACATCATTGTTATTCTGGTGGTGTCAGTATAGATTGGATAGGCTCCCCTTCCCAACTTCCCTGGGATGGTTATCCCCGTCGGCCATATCACCTAGGTGGGTGTCGACGTAAAAACTGAACCAGATCAATCTGGTGCACTTTTCCATCCAGCTTTCCTGTTGTGACTGGGTGCTCGGATTTCCCTTGCCTCATAAATTGTCCTAAAACTGTTGCTGTCTTTTCTAAGATGTGCCTTTGTTTGTTTTCTTTGCTGTCCATGGAACTCTTTAACATTTTTCTCAGAAATCACATTTCGCTGCCTCAATCTTCTTCTGGCTTTGCGTGTTGACTGTCCATGCTTCGCATCCATTTAATTTATTTAAAAAGATGCCTTGCAACCAATTAGCCAACAACCGTCACTGACAAACTTGCTTAGCAGCCAGTGGGCACACAACGGACTGATTGATCAAACGAGTGAACTGATAAGTGAATAAACCAATGAATCAACTGACAAAGACCTCTCCAACACAGGGTAACTTCTTCATACAATAACACACACGCACACACACCACACACACACACACTCACACACACACACACACACACACACACAACACACACGCACACAACACACACACAACACACACACACGCACACACACACACACACACACACACACGCAACATAAACACGCTCTCTCCTCTCTCTCTCTCTTCACTCACCAAGGTAGAAGTTTAGAAAGGAATAAAAACAAACATTCAGAAGAAGTTAAAACAAGGAGAATAAACACAAACACACGAAGAAGAAACAAAATGAACACAAGTTACTTATTCTTCCTAGTAACCGCTGATAAAACAATTAGTCAATACCAGGTCGCCATTTCATTTGTGGGCATTCCGATTTCCGAGCTTCCGTCATTGTCTGGTCGTGCAAACACAAGAGCTTTCCCGTCGTACAGGGAGTATTTGATTTATTTAACCCCTTCCTGCAGGAAGCTGGTGGATAGGGAGAGGGAGTCAAAGGGTTAAGTTTTTGCTTTGCCGGCACGGTTGATAATGCAGGCTGGTGGTGGACAGGGTGCGAGAGTCAAAGGGTTAAACCAGGCTATCATTACTAGGATGACTTCATGATTCTCCGGAAATGACGCACATGACATGTGGTGTAGGGCAGGAATAAATCTGACACGAGCTACCATTGGTCGACACGTAAAGCGGAATGATCACAGAGACAGCGTTGATGATGAAGTGTCCCAGCAAACTGGTGGTGTGGCTGTCCTGTATGGGTAGACACAATCGATTTGTGAGGCAAACTAAGCATTTCACCAATGATTAGACGACTTATTTCACATTTGCCTTATTCCTCATTGCTGTGTATTTGTGCTTTTTGTCTATTTCATTTTATAAAACGATTTGAATCAATTGTATCTAAAAGAGAGATTAAAGGCAAAATTAAACCAAACCACTAACAAAAGAGACGACGTTTTGTTGCAAAAGTGGTAAAGAACTATTTGTAACGTACATACAACAAATCAAAATTGCTTGGATGTAGATTCCACAACCCGTTACCTTGGTAAAAAAGTGGGTGGCGCTGCATTGCGGCTACGTGATCTCAAAGGGGAGAGCACCCCGAGTTTCACATAATGAATCCTCTGTGACAAAAGAAATGAATATGAATATGAATACGATAGACAGAGAGACAGACAGATGAGCAAACTAGTGGTTTGGTGGTACAAGTCAGTTGTAGACTCACTCTATTCCAAGCAATTATCTGTCTGATTGCGCAGTCATTGCATACACTTGTCTTTCTGTAAGTATGGCCTTCAGGACAACGTAGCTTTTCTCTTTCCCTGATTGCACTCTGTAATAAGCTGTCAGATTTATACGTTCCTTTTCATTTGATGGTAGGCTCCACAATACTGTAAGTCTGTGTCTTCCACTGACTGCATTCCATAAGGATCTGTCAGACATGGTTACATTGTTCTGTCCCAGTGCATAGACTTCATTCAGTTTGTACTTTTCTCTGTCGGTGGTACATGAAAGTGCTGCTCATCATGCTATGTGTAACCAGATTAAGACAGAGAAATAAGAATATGTCGTCATAAAAGTCTATAGATGTATATTAACTCTTTATGCACGTGTGCATAATGCTTTTTTTTTTCGCTATATAGGTCAGTGAAAGACAGTCTTTTTTGATTTGAGAAGCCTCAGGCCGGATCTTGACTATCTTAATGTTGTCATTTCCTCGTTAGAGTTTGTGCGTCTATTGCACGTGGGATATTAAGTTACGCAACTTTCTGAATAAATCACAAACTTCTCGTTTCTTAATCCTGATTGCTTTCTTTCGTCCGTATTTTTCTTCTCGTTTCAGTCTTTGTTTTTGTGCAGATACATTAAAAATAAATTTTCAATCTCAAAAATTAGGGCCCCAAAAGACATTTTAATGCAATCACATTAAAAATGATTTTTTTTTCAATGTCTAAAATTAGAGCCCCAAAAGACATTTTAATTGACACATTATTCTAATACTCAACCTTACTATTTTAAATTTCTTCCCTTTATGTCTCTTATTTTCCAATGTTTATGGTATCTCAAATCGATAAGACATATTGCCTTAAAAAATCTATCTTCAATATTTAAAGTTAAAACCAGTCGAACAGCCAAATTGTAGCAACATCAACGATACAACATTTTTATCGAAATATGACGAGGATGTATATCTATAACAAACAAACCGATAAAATACTTACTTCATATTTTCATCACAAACGAATACCCAGACAGGGTATATATATCATTCAGGACGCAACTCAGTCAAACAGTCACATCTCCCAACAGCAGTCCAGCACATCAGGCCCTGGCATCACAGCATACACTTCATCCTTTGAAGGACAGGCCTTCCACTTTTTTTGACTAATCTAATTACTAGTATAGCCGTGTGAAAACTGCAGGGATGCAGCAGTAGATAGAATCCTCCATCTCTATCTGTAGGGTGCAGCAACTAGCAGTGTAGGCATACTGGAGTTGATCCACTCTCTGATATAATATGTCAACCAGGTCCTGTTGTTGATGTTTTCATCATTATAATAAATATTATAATTATTACTATTATTATCATTATCATTATAATTATTTTCTCTGAGGAGTGTGTGCGGTTCTTTTCTTAAGACAGGTTGATACACTCATGCCTTTTTGCTTTACTTTATTGTTCGTGTCTTTATCAAAATATTCAAATGTCAGCTTGAGATTAGTGTACAGATGATTGTATGTCTTTATGCAATCTGTATACACGTGTGTGTGTGTGTGTGTGTGTGTGTGTGTGTGTGTGTGTGTGTGTGTGTGTGTGTGTGTGTGTGGTGTTGTGTGTGTGTATGGTGTGTGTGTGTGTTATGCGCGCGCGTGCGTGCTCAGATGCGCTCGTGCGTGTATGTGTTTTTGATCATAAATGAGTATACACACATATTTGTGTATTTGGATTGTCATATATAATATCCATTTAAGTGTGTGTTCTACAAAAATGAAGTTTATGTTTATATTGTATGAATTTTTTTCCCTAAACTTGAATAAAAAAAATTGAAGAAAAAAAAGATGTCAACCAATTGGTCTTCTTTTATGGGCCTTGGTGGCATCCATTCAGGGCATCCTCAAGAACTGTCTTTGATAGCGTGTCATGGCCGATGACAAGACCAAACCATGTAAGCTAATATATTATGTGTTGATCTTGTTTCCATACGTACTTGTTAGACTTTTGTTTCAGGTGGAATATGCGAAACAGTTTTTTTTCAGGCAATTGATCACAAAGGCCTGAATTCTCTTTTCTGAGCCAGTATGTAAGTTTTACAGGAGGAGAAGGATACACTTGTACAGTCTGTATTTTACGGTGGAACTGGTATGCTGCTTTTTTCAGATTCTGTTTAATCTTAACTTGCTGCCATTACTGTTGAAATCTTAAATCCTGTTTCTGATGTGCTGCTGCCATCTTTGACCGGGGCAGCTCCACAAAAGTTATATCAGTGAGGATGGAAGGAATGGAGGTTTGATTTAAAGGGCTGGTCATATTTTATAACACTGTAAGTTAATGCTTACAGGATGTTTGAGTTTATTAATCAGCGCGATTTCTTCAGCAGCTAAAGGATGGACATAGCAACAGTATCCTGATAACTTAGAACGAAAAAGAAGAGTAAAAGATGATGTTAACAGTGTGAAAGGTCATTGGTAGCAGTACATCTCTGCTATCGCTCTTGCAATAGCCCTCTAGAAACTGGTGTTATCACGCTACATGTAACCACATTGCGTGCTGTAACAGCCATTATCCAGTTCCAGAGACAGTGCATTTGCATCCTCTTTTGGACATGTGCAGCACAGCATGTTTTTCTGCCTTATAAACATGGATCAGCGACAGGCTTTGTTGACTCTGGCACTCTCATATGGAGACATCGTGTATGCATGTTGCTCAGAGCAGATCATGTCTGCTTGTTGCTCAGAGAATATCGTGTATGCATGTTGCTCAGAGCAGATCATGTCTGCTTGTTGCTCAGAGAATATCGTGTATGCATGTTGCTCAGAGCAGATCATGTCTGCTTGTTGCTCAGAGAATATCGTGTATGCATGTTGCTCAGAGCAGATCATGTTGCATGTTGCTCACAGCTTGCTTCTCTGCGCCTCTGCTTTTTGAAACTGGCATATAATGGCATATATTCCAGGGTGCAAAATAAAATTGTTGTTTTCCTTGCTTTTGCAGCCTCTCCATATTTTGGAGTGTAGAAATCATGGTATATTATGGACTGCTAAAAAGGAAGACGGATTAGAGTGAGCTGAAAATGGAAATACACATTGTTTTTAATTGTAAAGGAGCTTCAGTGGAGTCCTTTTGTATATGAATTCACACGTTGAGAAAGAAAGGATAATGATATTGACGTTAAGTATGTTGCAACAATACTTAATGGTTTGGACAAATAACCGTTTGAGAGAGAGAGAGAGAGAGAGAGAGAGAGAGAGAGAGAGAGAGAGAGAGAGAGAGAGAGAGAGAGAATCAGAATAGATCAGATCAGAATCAGAACTTTATTCAGTAAGGTCAAAGCCCCATTTAAAGGGGCATGAACCACATTATAAACATTATACAAATACAAGGTACAACACTTAGTCGTTCTTGGACAATGCATACTTAAAAATATTCTGGAATAATTACAATATAGGACGCGCAGCCAAACTTCAATAATACAGTAGGAACATATAACTAGGTTTGACACACATCACAAGAATTAAATTTTAATGATAAGGCAAACTCTTATCTCTTAAAAGCTTCATAGACCTTGTTGGCAGATTTCTAACGTTTTTGTGCACGCTCACGTTTTGGAGCCATGAGCATTTTTAATTTGAAATCATTTGGTTTATAGTAGTAATTTGGCTGAATTAACAGGTGTCTCAGATCCTCAAGGGCTGGACAACATAGAATAAAGTGATTTTCATTTTCAGCAACACTTTGCATAATGGGCATGAGAGAGAGAGAGAGAGAAGAGAGAGAGAGAGAGAGAGAGGAGAGAGAGAGAGAGAGAGAGACAGAAAGGAGGGAGACAGACTGACAGACGATATAACACAGAGCTTAAGGCTCAGAACTAGAGTACCAATGAAAGGAGTGGGAGTGGAAGTGCAGCATCCGACCTGTTGCTCTCGCCACTGTGTGGATGGGGCATAGACATTAGAAGGGGGTAAGCCATGGAAAGACAGCCATACTATTGATTTTCAATCCTATTCTTCCTGTTTCCCTTGC
>JAPXFY010000014.1:73931530-73981530 GCA_030674185.1 Monoplex corrugatus
CCCTCCCTTTCCCTATAACTTGTTGTAGTATAATGTATCCCTCCCTTTCCCTATAACTTGTTGTAGTATAATGTAGTCCCTCCCTTTCCCTATAACTTGTTGTAGTATAATGTAGTCCCCCCTTTCCCTATAACTTGTTGTAGTATAATGTAGTCCCTCCCTTTCCTATAACTTGTTGTAGTATAATGTAGTCCCCCCCTTTCCCTATAACTTGTTGTAGTATAAAGTAGTCCCTCCCTTTCCCTATAACTTGTTGTAGTATAATGTATCCCTCCCTTTCCCTATAACTTGTTGTAGTATAATGTATCCCTCCCTTTCCCTATAACTTGCTGTATAATGTAGTCCCTCCCTTTCCCTATAACTTGTTGTAGTATAATGTAGTCCCCCCCTTTCCCTATAACTTGTTGCAGTATAATGTAGTCCCCTCCTTTCCCTATAACTTGTTGTAGTATAATGTAGTCCCTCCCTTTCCCTATAACTTGTTGTAGTATAATGTAGTCCCCCCCTTTCCCTATAACTTGTTGTAGTATAATGTAGTCCCTCCTTTCCCTATAACTTGTTGCAGTATAATGTATCCCCCCCTTTCCCTATAACTTGTTGTAGTATAATGTAGTCCCCCCCTTTCCCTATAACTTGTTGTAGTATAATGTAGTCCCTCCCTTTCCCTATAACTTGTTGTAGTATAATGTAGTCCCCCCTTTCCCTATAACTTGTTGTAGTATAATGTAGTCCCCCCTTTCCCTATAACTTGTTGTAGTATAATGTAGTCCCCCCTTTCCCTATAACTTGTTGTAGTATAATGTAGTCCCTCCCTTTCCCTATAACTTGTTGTAGTATAATGTATCCCTCCCTTTCCCTATAACTTGTTGTAGTATAATGTAGTCCCCCCCTTTCCCTATAACTTGTTGTAGTATAATGTATCCCTCCCTTTCCCTATAACTTGTTGTAGTATAATGTATCCCTCCCTTTCCCTATAACTTGCTGTAGTATAATGTATCCCTCCCTTTCCCTATAACTTGTTGTAGTATAATGTATCCCTCCCTTTCCCTATAACTTGTTGTAGTATAATGTATCCCTCCCTTTCCCTATAACTTGTTGTAGTATAATGTAGTCCCCCCTTTCCCTATAACTTGTTGTAGTATAATGTAGTCCCTCCCTTTCCCTATAACTTGTTGTAGTATAATGTAGTCCCTCCCTTTCCCTATAACTTGTTGTAGTATAATGTAGTCCCCCCTTTCCCTATAACTTGTTGTAGTATAAGTAGTACCCCCTTTCCCTATAACTTGTTGTAGCATAATGTAGTCCCTCCCTTTCCCTATAACTTGTTGTAGTATAATGTAGTCCCTCCCTTTCCCTATAACTTGTAGTATAATGTAGTCCCCCCCTTTCCCTATAACTTGTTGTAGCATAATGTAGTCCCTCCCTTTCCCTATAACTTGTTGTAGTATAATGTAGTCCCTCCCTTTCCCTATAACTTGTTGTAGTATAATGTAGTCCCTCCCTTTCCCTATAACTTGTTGTAGTATAATGTAGTCCCCCCCTTTCCCTATAACTTGTTGTAGTATAATGTAGTCCCCCCCTTTCCCTATAACTTGCTGTAGTATAAAGTGCCCCTGTCTCAAAGAATACTTTAGAATGACCTGAATTGTTCTGCTCAATCTGAAAATCTTAAACTCTCCAAACAATGTTCATGGACATGCATTGCCTGATGAGTCTACTAGTACAACGTAAGTTCTTACACATCATTGTGCGTTAATATGGAAATCTTAAACAAACAATAAAAAAAATCAGCCAAGAAATTCATTAGACATTTGCTTAGCAATATTTGTCAAGTATTTTTGAAATTCAAAATGACAATTTCAGTATCTCATATCAGTATCATACTGTTGACATAACAGCACAAAATACGCCAGAAGTGATTTCTTAAATGGATGTGACGAGACAGGCTCGAATTGTCAGCTCGTATCACTTTAACATTATACAGAGGATCTTATTTGTCTTACTTGACCAAAACTTGCAAACACTTTGTGCAGCATAGTGTATCTAGAGTAATCCTCCGAATTTTGTAGTCTGTGGTCAGTTGCTTCATTGTCTCCCGAGTGAGGTTATTTATGAACCTAAAGTTCTTCTGAGTTGATCCAAGTCTGTTGAAAGTATATTCTCTTCTTCTTTCTTTGGGAATTCTAGTCCGTGCTCGGTTAATTATGCAAGATGGCCCTTGGTCTAAACTCTGATACATTGCAATTTTTCTTTGTGATTTGAACCTATATAAACAATTTGTTGCTTCTTTTCTGAAGATCTTTAATATGACATTTTGTTGTATAATGTATTCTGAGATTTTTTTCTGAAATGTCTGAAGGGCGAACAAGTGACTACACAAACAGCACACCATCATCCATCTGTCGTTGGAGTATCGTGGCCAACAGAACAACGTTTTGGAAACAGGACACAATGCGTTTTAGCAAGAAGCGGATGCATAGTGTTTTTTTGTTTTGTTTTGTTTTGTTTTGTTTGTAACAACCCTATCTGAAACTGGATTGTCGTCGTATTTATTTGTGTGTTTATTATTTAGTTTTGAGCATACTTGATAAAGATACTTATACTGGAAAAATCACATTATCTCTTCAAAATACTGATTTGCTTCCATTGATTTTTTTGATAGTCACTTTGATTCAGAACAATAATGGTGGCGTAATAAGAAGGATAAAACGAAGAAACAAACAAACAAACAAACAAACAAACAAACAAACAAACAAACAAACAAACAAACAAACAAACAAGCAAACAAGCAAATTCTACAGGCAGGCCATTTTTATCCCAACATGTTTTACAGTCCTTTGAGAAGTAGCAATATAACTTACGAGTTGTCTTTTTCTTTTTTGTGTGATGTATACTTCAAAAGTAAACGCCTATGGTGCAAAATCCCATCTTAATTCACAGGTGTTTTTCAGTAAGATGCTTAAATAGTTTTGGTCTTTTATGGAAAAAGTTTATTCACAGTATTCGGTTCACAGAATCTGGGGAAAGGGAGGGCCAGGGGTTGTTTATATACCAGTTTCACAACGAACACAGCCAAGAAAACAAACCTCCCTTGTTCCCAACTAGTCAACCAACAAATCAACCAAACAACCAGCTAACCAGCGTCAGACCGAATGACTGACGGAACTTTCAAACGAATAAACCCACCAGCTAATTCATTAAGGACCTCAAAAAGTTTATGTCACACAGTAAACATACACATACACAGAGAGAGAGAAATGTACGCTCATAGACAGAAATTTACGACAGTATCCTAACTATCAACCGTCCCAACCAACCTCAATAAAAGACCAAAACAAAACAAATAAACAAACCCCCCCCCCCACACACAAGAGAAAAGAAAACAAAAAAAGCAGGAAAAGATCATTCTTTCAGTTAAACACTGGTGAGACATGTTGTCACCATCCCTTCGTGGTTCTTTTCCTCTGATTTACAAAACTTTAAGCTAACTCCACTTCTTGTTTTCCATTATTCAGACAATCTTTGGTTTGTCTTCGCCAGGCTGTCGCTGCCAGAATGACTTGGTAATTCTTCAGGAATGGAAACGTGGTTTGTAGTAAAGGGTAAGAATAAATCTGACACGAGTTGCCTTTGGTTGACTGTATGGACAAGCCGTGTGATGACCTGTCACAATAAACTGGTGTGGCTGTTGTATATTGAACACACAGTAGTTGGTTAGCGTCACACACAAGGATACAGTTTTACCAGTGTGGCCACTTTTACATTTGTCTAATCTCGTTTTGCTATATGTGGTCGTTTGTTTGTCCCAGATTCGCATTACAGATGGTATAGTATGATCTGAACAAATCTATCAACTTCAAAGGAATAAAAAAATTCCAGACAATATATGATTAGTAGAGGCAACATTTGTTAACAAATGTAACAAAGCAAACGCAGAAATAAACACAAGCAAAAAACAAAAACAAAGAAATAAAGAAAGAGAGAAACAAAGAATGAAAGAAAGAAAGAAAGAAAGAAGAAAGAAAGAAAGAAAGAATCAATAAAGCAAGGGAACATAATTGCGTCCATATACTTCCCACATGCGCTGAGACATTGACAAAGGCAGACAGTGTGGACAGACTGATAAAACGGAAGGACTGGCTGCTCGGTTTGGCACACATGTCAGTGGAAGATTCACTTTACTCTTAGCAATAATATGTCAGTATGACTCAACAGATATAGCATATACTTATTACTAGTCGCCGTGGTGTAGTGGTTAGCGCAACGGACCACCGACTGGAAGGTTGTGGGTTCAAATCCCCATTAGTCCCTTCAAAAATTATTGTGGAATTTTTCGGCTCACCGGCTCCTACCCAGAGTTGGGCGTGCTATGGGCTCGTTGGGAAGACTGGGACTACACAGTCGAGTCTCATCCTTTTCACGGATGCGTCGTTGAGGGTGTTGCTCAAATCTTCTGACCAGCACTGCAGGCGTCTATATCTCGGGCCTGGTTGACGCCAGGATAGATTATGACAGTAAGCATAGAGTACAGCCCTGTCACACAGTCTCAATCCTAGATGGAACGCCATAGCATCATGATTATCATCCTCATCGCCATCATCATTATTGCATTGTAAAATCTGTCCCAGTTTATGTGGCCATTAAGGTGGCATAGAAAATGGGACGAGAAAAAAAAAGAAGAAAAAAACAAAGACATAGCACATACTTTTCCATTGCAAGGCTGACTTTTAGTTCCAACTGATTCTGTTTTTCGCTCACTGCACTTTGTAATGGTCTGTCAGACTACATCTACTCTTACATTCACTTTCAGTGGGAAAGAAGGGACTGTACTACTGTAGAATTGTGATTACTGTCGGTTGCATTCTATTATTGATCTGTCAGACTTTGCTATGAGTATATTGATCTGACTGGTGCGTAGTTATTATTCTACGCTGGTAGGTCTGTAGTTTTCTCTATCTGTGGCATCCAGACAGTATGGCTTACCATGCCACATGTAGCCACATTAAGACAGTAAAACAGAATGATAGGTATTTGTCAGTCTACATAGGCTATAGATGTGGATTACAGTAAAAAAACAGGATGATAGGTATTTGTTAGTCTCCATAGGCTATGGATGTTAGATTACAGTAAACAGGATGATAGGTATTTGTCAGTCTCCATAGGTATAGATGTGGATTACAGTAAACGGATGATAGGTATTTGTCAGTCTCCATAGGCTATAGATGTGGACTACAGTAAAACAGGATGATAGGTATTTGTCAGTCTCCATAGGCTATGGATGTGGATTACAGTAAAACAGGATGATAGGTATTTGTCTGTCTCATAGGCTATGGATGTGGATTACAGTAAAACAGGATGATAGGTATTTGTCAGTCTCCATAGGCTATGGATGTGGATTACAGTAAAACAGGATGATAGTATTTGTCAGTCTCCATAGGCTATGGATGTGGATTACAGTAAAACAGGATGATAGGTATTTGTCAGTCTCCATAGGCTATAGATGTGGATTACAGTAAAACAGGATGATAGTATTTGTCAGTCTTCATAGGCTATGGATGTGGATTACAGTAAAACAGGATGATAGGTATTTGTCAGTCTCCATAGGCTATAGATGTGGATTACAGTAAAACAGGATGATAGGTATTTGTCAGTCTCCATAGGCTGTGATGTGGATTACAGTAAAACAGGATGATAGGTATTTGTCAGTCTCCATAGGCTGTAGATGTGGATTACAGTAAAACAGGATGATAGGTATTTGTCAGTCTCCATAGGCTATGGATGTGGATTACAGTAAAACAGGATGATAGGTATTTGTCAGTCTCCATAGGCTATGGATGTGGATTACAGTAAAACAAGATGATAGGTATTTGTCAGTCTCCATAGGCTGTAGATGTGGATTACAGTAAAACAGGATGATAGGTATTTGTCAGTCTCCATAGGCTATAGATGTGGATTTATTTTCATGCAGTGTGCAGAACAGGTTGTTTTTATTAAAGAAAGTATAAGCTGTATAGGCGTATTGCATGGATGATAGTATTTCTTATCCTTTGGATGTCTTCATTCGGAAACTTGATTGTGTGCTCGCTACCAGCCCGTCTGAGAGCATATGTGTCTCTTCTTTTTGAAACATGTTGATAATATACCTTTGGAATGAACGAACTTGCTGATTCTTAACTTTGCTTACGTTTTTCGTCGTTGTCTTTCCTCTTGTTCCCTTGTATATACCTCGTTGTTTGCGTTTCCTTTCTTTCAGACACATTTCAGTTTCGAAAATTTAAATACTTGAAGACATTTTGGACGATGTTTTTATATTCAAGCTCAATCCTTTTGAAATCATTTCCTCTATATCCGAAAAATTTTCCATGCTTTAGATGTAAACTCGTATCTAACAATTGTTGCCTTTTAAATACAATTCAAAGGTATTAAAATAATACTAAATCAGCAGCAACAACACCAGCATTTTTTCTGAAACGTGTTAAATATCTTTTCACAATCCAAAAACACCAGTAACTTTAGTTTAAGATCAGCATCATGGACCATACAGACAGACAATACATAAGTTCAGATGGAGAATTTAAATGCTGTATCGTCAGCAGTAATCTAGCCTTCTGAGCTTATCATTACAGATCTCTCTTTTCCTGCAAGAATGACTTTTAGCAACACATAATTCTGTCTTTTACTCTTCCAGACCATGTTTGTGGATCAGCTTGACGTTGCTGTTATATTGATACACGTATAAGCAGCCACAGACATCTTGCCAATTGATAGTCATCATTGACACACACATTTCATCATGTATTGGTAACTGCAATATAGATTAGATTTTGTATTAAAATACGAGACCAAGAATAAGCAAGTTATTTTGCCGGTTAGTGTCATGTAATTTTTTTGATATTGCATTCGTCGTGTTCTGTGTGTTCAGATACTCTGATTCTATTTTGTGTACTGGTTTTCTCTCCTTCAATGATCTATTTTTGTACTCGTGAATCTCTGGCCAATCTCTCCTTCACTGATCTATTTCTGTACTCGTGAATCTCTGGCCAATCTCTCCTTCACTGATCTATTTCTGTACACGTGAATCTCTGGCCAATCTCTCCTTCACTGATCTATTTCTGTACTCGTGAATCTCTGGCCAATCTCTCCTTCACTGATCTATTTCTGTACACGTGAATCTCTGGCCAATCTCTCCTTCACTGATCTATTTCTGTACTCGTGAATCTCTGGCCAATCTCTCCTTCACTGATCTATTTCTGTACACGTGAATCTCTGGCCAATCTCTCCTTCACTGACTTCGTTTTCTACTGATTGAGTTTTCTGTTCTCTCCTGCATCGGCTTCGTTTTCGTACTGTTGAGTTCTCGCGATTCTCTCCTTTATTGATTTCGTTTTGAACTTGTTAAGCTCTGGTTACTCTCCTTCATTGACTTCATTTGTACTGGTTCAGCTCTTGCTATTCTCTCCTTCATTGACGTCATTTTGTACAGGTTCAGTTCTTGGTATTCTCTCCTTCATTGACATCATTTTGTACTGGTTCAGTTCTTGCTATTCTCTCCTTCATTGACATCATTTTGTACTGGTTCAGCTCTTGCTATTCTCTCCTTCATTGACGTCATTTTGTACTGGTTCAGTTCTTGCTATTCTCTCCTTCATTGACATCATTTTGTACTGGTTCAGCCCTTGCTATTCTCTCCTTCATTGACATCATTTTGTACTGGTTCAGCCCTTGCTATTCTCTCCTTCATTGACGTCATTTTGTACTGATTCAGCCCTTGCTATTCTCTCCTTCATTGACGTTATTTTGTACTGGTTCAGTTCTTGCTATTCTCTCCTTCATTGACGTCATTTTGTACTGGTTCAGCTCTTGCTATTCTCTCCTTCATTGACGTCATTTTGTACTGGTTCAGTTCTTGCTATTCTCTCCTTCATTGACATCATTTTGTACTGGTTCAGTTCTTGCTATTCTCTCCTTCATTGACGTCATTTTGTACTGGTTCAGTTCTTGCTATTCTCTCCTTCATTGACGTCATTTTGTACTGGTTCAGCCCTTGCTATTCTCTCCTTCATTGACGTCATTTTGCACTGGTTCAACCCTTGCTATTCTCTCCTTCATTGACATCATTTTGTACTGGTTCAGCTCTTGCTATTCTCTCCTTCATTGACGTCATTTTGTACTGGTTCAGTTCTTGCTATTCTCTCCTTCATTGACATCATTTTGTACTGGTTCATTCTTGCTATTCTCTCCTTCATTGACGTCATTTTGTACTGGTTCAGTTCTTGCTATTCTCTCCTTCATTGACGTCATTTTGTACTGGTTCAGCCCTTGCTATTCTCTCCTTCATTGACGTCATTTTGTACTGGTTCAGTTCTTGCTATTCTCTCCTTCATTGACGTCATTTTGTACTGGTTCAGCCCTTGCTATTCTCTCCTTCATTGACATCATTTTGTACTGGTTCAGCCTTTGCTATTCTCTCCTTCATTGACATCATTTTGTACTGGTTCAGCCTTTGCTATTCTCTCCTTCATTGACGTCATTTTGTACTGGTTCAGCCCTTGCTATTCTCTCCTTCATTGACATCATTTTGTACTGGTTCAGCCCTTGCTATTCTCTCCTTCATTGACATCATTTTGTACTGGTTCAGCCTTTGCTATTCTCTCCTTCATTGACGTCATTTTGTACTGGTTCAGTTCTTGCTATTCTCTCCTTCATTGACGTCATTTTGTACTGGTTCAGTTCTTGGTATTCTCTCCTTCATTGACGTCATTTTGTACTGGTTCAGTTCTTGCTATACTCTCCTTCATTGACGTCATTTTGTACTGGTTCAGCTTTTGCTATTCTCTCCTTCATTGACATCATTTTGTACTGGTTCAGTTCTTGCTATACTCTCCTTCATTGACGTCATTTTGTGCTGGTTCAGTTCTTGCTATTCTCTCCTTCATTGACATCATTTTGTACTGGTTCAGTTCTTGCTATTCTCTCCTTCATTGACATCATTTTGTACAGGTTCAGCCCTTGCTATTCTCTCCTTCATTGACGTCATTTTGTACTGGTTCAGCTCTTGCTATTCTCTCCTTCATTGACGTCATTTTGTACTGGTTCAGTTCTTGCTATTCTCTCCTTCATTGACGTCATTTTGTACTGATTCAGTTCTTGCTATTCTCTCCTTCATTGACGTCATTTTGTACTGGTTCAGCTCTTGCTATTCTCTCCTTCATTGACGTCATTTTTTACTGGTTCAGTTCTTGCTATTCTCTCCTTCATTGACGTCATTTGTACTGGTTCAGCTTTTGCTATTTTCTCCTTCATTGACGTCATTTTGTACTGGTTAAGCTCTTGGTATTCTCTCCTTCATTGACGTCATTTTGTACTGGTTCAGCCCTTGCTATTCTCTCCTTCATTGACGTCATTTTGTACTGGTTAAGCCCTTGCTATTCACTCCTTCATTGACGTCATTTTGTACTGGTTCAGCTTATGCTATTCTCTCGTTCACTGACGTCATTTTGTACTGGTTTAGCCCTTGCTATTCTCTCCTTCATTGACGTCATTTTGTACTGGTTCAGCTTTTGCTATTTTCTCCTTCATTGACGTCATTTTGTGCTGGTTCAGCCCTTGCTATTCTCTCCTTCATTGACGTCATTTTGTGCTGATTCAGCTCTTGCTATTCTCTCCTTCATTGACGTCATTTTGTACTGGTTCAGTTCTTGCTATTCTCTCCTTCATTGACGTCATTTTGTACTGGTTTAGCCCTTGCTATTCTCTCCTTCATTGACGTCATTTTATACTGGTTAAGCCCTTGCTATTCTCTCCTTCATTGACGTCATTTTGTATTGGTTAAGCCCTTGCTATTCTCTCCGTCATTGACGTCGTTTTGTGCTGTTCCAGCCCTTGCTATTCTCTCCTTCATTGACGTCATTTTGTACTGGTTCAGTTCTTGCTATTCTCTCCTTCATTGACGTCATTTTGTACTGGTTAAGCCCTGCCCAGTCTCTCCTTAAATGATTTCAATTTGTACTGGTTAAACTCTCTATTCTGTCCTTCATTAACATCAGTTTGTACTGGTTAAGCCCTGCCCAGTCTGTCCTTTAAGGATTTCAGTTTGTGATGGTTAAGTTCTCTCTGTTCTGTCCTTCATTTAGGTCAGTTTGAACTTGTTAAGGTCTGACCAGTCTCTTCTTCAGTGACTTCAGTTTGTAATTGTTAAGCCGTCGCTATTGTTTCCTTCATTGATTTCATTTTGCACTGTTAACTTCTCGCTATTCCGTCCATCATTGACGTGATTTTATTTTGGTTAAGCTCCGCTATTCTCTTCTTCATTGACTTCATTTTGCACTGGTTAAGCTCTGCTATTCTCTTCTTCATTGACTTCATTTTGCACTGGTTAAGCTCTGCTATTCTCTTTTTCATTGACGTCATTTTGTACTGGTTAAGCTCTGCTACTCTCTTCTTCGTTGACTTCATGTTGTACTGGTTAAGCTCTGCTATTCTCTTCTTCATTGACGTCATTTTGTACTGGTTAAGCTCTGCTATTCTCTTCTTCGTTGACTTCATGTTGTACTGGTTAAGCTCTGTTTATTCTCTTCTTCATTGACGTCATTTGTACTGGTTAAGCTCTGTCTATTCTCTTCTTCATTGACGTCATTTTGTACTGGTTAAGCTCTGTCTATTCTCTTCTTCATTGACGTCATTTTGTACTGGTTAAGCTCTGTCTGTTCTCTTCTTCAGTGACGTCATTTTGTACTGGTTAAGCTCTGTCTGTTCTCTTCTTCAGTGACGTCATTTTGTACTGGTTAAGCTCTGTCTATTCTCTTTTTCATTGACGTCATTTTGTACTGGTTAAGCTCCGCTATTCTCTTCTTCATTGACGTCATTTTGTACTGGTTAAGCTCTGTCTATTCTCTTTTTCATTGACGTCATTTTGTACTGGTTAAGCTCCGCTATTCTCTTCTTCAGTGACTTCATTTTGTACTGGTTAAGCTCTGCTATTCTCTTCTTCGTTGACGTCATTTTGCACTGGTTAAGCTCTGTTATTCTCTTCTTCATTGACGTCATTTTGTACTGGTTAAGCTCTGCTATTCTCTTCTTCAGTGACTTCATTTTGTTCTGGTTAAGCTCTGCTATTCTCTTCTTCATTGACTTCATGTTGTACTGGTTAAGCTCTGCTATTCTCTTCTTCATTGACTTCATGTTGTACTGGTTAAGCTCTGCTATTCTCTTCTTCATTGACTTCATGTTGTACTGGTTAAGCTCTGCTATTCTCTTCTTCATTTTCGTCATGTTGTACTGGTTAAGCTCTGTCTATTCTCTTCTTCATTGACGTCATTTTGTACTGGTTAAGCTCTGTCTATTCTCTTCTTCATTGACGTCATTTTGTACTGGTTAAGCTCTACTATTCTCTTCTTCATTGACGTCATTTTGTATTGGTTAAGCTCTGTCTATTCTCTTCTTCATTGACGTATTTTGTACTGGTTTTAGCTCTACTATTCTCTTCTTCATTGACGTCATTTTGTATTGGTTAAGCTCTTTCTATTCTCTTCTTCATTGACGTCATTTTGTACTGGTTAAGCTCTGTCTGTTCTCTTTTTCACTGACTTCTTTTGATATTGGTTCAGCTCCCGCTGTTCTCTTCTTTGGTGACTTCATTTTGTATTGGTTAAGTTCTTTCTTCTCACTTCTTCATTGACTTTGTTTTGTACTGTGAAGCTCCGGCTTTTCTCTTCCTCACAGGCACCTGAAATGACCACTTCTCGCGCCACTTATAACCACCACAACTAATCACAATAACAATCATTCGCCAGTCTACAACAGAGACAGTTTATTTGCATAACTCTTTTGCATGTGTGCAACTCAGCTATGTCTAAAATCTAAAACACCAATGAGTGATTAACATTCTTTGTTGATGCTGGCACCTCTCAGTGTGTGCATTTCCTGTCTTTACATTTCTCATTTTTTTCCAGAGCCCGTCTCTCTCTTAGTTTTTTTAATCAGCTCCATGTTCAGAATTTTTATACTGATCACAGATTTACCGATAAGCCGATCCTTGTTTCTTGACGTTCACTATTTGTTTCGCTCAGGAAGAAGGGGTGTTTCGTGCTATGGACCGTTGTAAATTAAGGATTACCAACCAGGGTTGTTGTTTATCTGCCAAATTTATTCCTTTTGTAATACTGTATTCTGGTATGGAACCCTGGAAGACAGAGGTGCAGGAGACGGACAGACATGTTTTGTAAAAAGCCATAGTCCCTAGGAATATTCTTTTGCGTGTAGGTTTACATGATAAAAATAAAATTGCTCATCTATGTGCACTTGAATTATGTTACATCAACACAAATAATTTAAATGCTTTATACAAATAGACAGTTATTTGAGAGAGAGAGAGAGGGGGAGGGAGGGAGGGAGGACACAGAGAGAGAGAGAAAGAGAGAGAGAGAGAGAGAGAGAGAGAGAGAGAGAGGGGGGAGACAGAGAGAGAGAGAGAGAGAAACAGACAGACAGACAGACAGACAGACAGCTTTTCCACAGAACTAAGGCACCAAGGACAGGAAGAAGGGACGGAAGCAAAACATCAAACCTGTTGCTCTCCCCTCTGCGTGGATGGATCAAAAAAAAAAAAAAAAAGAAAAAAAAAAAAAAGAAAAAAAGGTCAGAGAGACGGTTAAGTAACAGAAAGGGAGCCCCTCAATTGATTTTCGCCGTTTTATTCTTCCCGTTTCCCTAAGCCAACATGAAGCTGTGTTGTCGTCCATCCCTTTTCCGTACCTTGCTCTGTTCTCCCACCCTTTCTCCTGTCCTGTTGCTGTTTTTTCTTCTTCTTTTTTTCTCTCTCTAAACCAACCATCTCTTTTACTTTCCTGGTTTTCAACCAATGAATGTGATGGATGCATGTTTTGGTTGACCGAAGATTTGGTCCAGTGTTAGTTTTCAAACCTTTTCACAGATCTAAGTGGAAAAACCTTGAGAAATTAACAGTGACGTGACCATGACCATCCATATTTAAATGTCCTTAAAAGACAAGGGAAGGGAGCGTGGTTTCTGGAAAGAATTGTGTGTGAGTGTGTGTGTGTGTGTGTGTATGTGTGTGTGTGTTTGTGTGTGCGTGCGCGCGTGCGTGTGTGCGTTTGTGTGTGCGTGCGTGTGTGTGGTATGTGTTTGTGTGTACTTGAGCGTGCGTGTGTGTGTTTGTGTGTGTTTGCGCGCGCGCGCGTGTGTGTTTGTGTATGTGTGTGTGTACTTGTGTGTGTGTGTGTGTGCTTGTGTTTGTGTGTGTTTGCGGGCGCACGTGTGTGTGTGCGAGAGCGCGCATATGTGTGCGCGCACGCGTGTGCGTGCGTGTGTCAGCTTACTAATAAACAAACAAACAAACAAACAAACAAACAAACAAACAAGCACTACTGCTCAAACAGGATATTTTCATTCATACAGACAATGCATGGTTAATTTAAGACAGACTGTCACTACTACATGTGTAACAACTTGCTGGTTCTTCAGAAATGACATACATAGCCTGTGGAGTAGGGTGGGAATGAATTGGATATGAACTTCTACTTCTACAACACGTCTTGTGAAACAAAATATTCACAGCAAGAACACTGGTTATGAACTGTCTGAACATAGTTGTAAGACTGTTGGGTATCAAGTAGAAATTAGTCAACTTATATGACCAGGAAAGAGTTCCACCAATGACTGTGCCATATGTTTTATATCTGCCTTGTCTTGTAATGCTTACTGCCGGCATATTTTCCCTGTCTCATTCTAACTCATACACAATGATGATCTGAACAAATGTGTCTATTTGAAAGGAAAAGTGAAAACATTATCAAGCAGAGCACTGACACTAGAAGCAACATTCTGTTACAAATCTAGACACCGATCTGTAACAAACGAACGAACAAACAAACAAACAAACAAACAAACAAACAAACAAACAAACAAACAAACAAACAAGCCAATCAGTTTGCATATATTTTTCGAAGACATGCAGACACACAAACAAACAGACAGACTAGACAGGTAGACAAACAGACAGTCTATCAGACACACAAACAAACAGACAGACTAGACAGGTAGACAAACAGACAGTCTATCAGACACACAAACAAACAGACAGACTAGACAGGTAGACAAACAGACAGTCTATCAGACACACAAACAAACAGACAGACTAGACAGGTAGACAAACAGACAGTCTATCAGCTTGGTCCACAAGTCAGTTGTACACTCACTTCACACTCAATGTTCTGTATCAGTCTGACCCGGTAGATACAGCGTAAACTTTTCCTTACACAAATAGGGTCTTCAGGACCATGTAACTACGTCTTTCACTAACTGGGCTATATGATTATATGTCAGACTACCTCTACTTGTTAACGTTCATTCACTTTGCCCTACACTGCACTCATTAATTCTCTATCAATTTGTATTTAGTCTGTCTTGAGACACTGATTTCGTTCTGTACCGGTTAACCCGCCGTTATTCTCTCTAGCATTAACGCTATAAAACTGTCGTTTATCACGCTGCAAATAAAAACGTTAAGACTCAGTAATAGGGATTTGACAATTTCAAGAGGCAGTGGGATTTGTACCGTCTTTTCTGCACGAGTACAGTATAGCCTTTCTTTCCCAAACTTAAACACACATTTGGTTAAAATGACAGACTTGGATGACTGTGTCACCTCTCTGTATTGAGTGTTGGACAGACATGGATTACTGTGTCACCTCTCTGTATTGAGTGTTGGACAGACATGGATGACTGTGTCACTTCTCTGTATTGAGTGTTGGACAGACTTTGCTGATTGTGTCACCTCTCTGTATTGAGTGTTGGACAGACTTGGATGACTGTGTCATCTCTCTGTATTGAGTGTTGGACAGACTTTGCTGATTGTGTCACCTCTCTGTATTGAGTGTTGGACAGACTTGGATGACTGTGTCACCTCTCTGTATTGAGTGTTGGACAGACTTGGATGACTGTGTCACCTCTCTGTATTGAGTGTTGGACAGACTTTGCTGATTGTGTCACCTCTCTGTATTGAGTGTTGGACAGACTTGGATGACTGTGTCACCTGTCTGTATTGAGTGTTGGACAGACTTTGCTGATTGTGTCACCTCTCTGTATTTAGTGTTGGACAGACTTGGATGACTGTGTCATCTCTCTGTATTGAGTGTTGGACAGACATGGATGACTGTCATCTCTCTGTATTGAGTGTTGGACAGACTTGGATGACTGTGTCACCTCTCTGTATTGAGTGTTGGACAGACATGGATGACTGTGTCACCTCTCTGTATTGAGTGTTGGACAGACTTGGATGATTGTGTCATCTCTCTGTATTGAGTGTTGGACAGACTTGGATGACTGTGTCATCTCTCTGTATTGAGTGTTGGACAGACTTGGATGACTGTGTCATCTCTCTGTATTGAGTGTTGGACAGACATGGATGACTGTGTCACCTCTCTGTATTGAGTGTTGGACAGACATGGATGATTGTGTCATCTCTCTGTATTGAGTGTTGGACAGACTTGGATGACTGTGTCATCTCTCTGTATTGAGTGTTGGACAGACTTGGATGACTGTGTCACCTCTCTGTATTGAGTGTTGGACAGACATGGATGACTGTGTCATCTCTCTGTATTGAGTGTTGGACAGACATGGATGACTGTGTCACCTCTCTGTATTGAGTGTTGGACAGACATGGATGATTGTGTCATCTCTCTGTATTGAGTGTTGGACAGACTTGGATGACTGTGTCACCTCTCTGTATTGAGTGTTGGACAGACATGGATGATTGTGTCATCTCTCTGTATTGAGTGTTGGACAGACTTGGATGACTGTGTCACCTCTCTGTATTGAGTGTTGGACAGACTTGGATGACTGTGTCATCTCTCTGTATTGAGTGTTGGACAGACTTGGATGACTGTCATCTCTCTGTATTGAGTGTTGGACAGTCTTGGATGACTGTGTCATCTCTCTGTATTGAGTGTTGGACAGACATGGATGACTGTGTCACCTCTCTGTATTGTGTGTTGGACAGACTTGGATGACTGTGTCATCTCTCTGTATTGAGTGTTGGACAGACTTGGATGACTGTGTCATCTCTCTGTATTGAGTGTTGGACAGACATGGATGATTGTGTCATCTCTCTGTATTGAGTGTTGGACAGACTTGGATGACTGTGTCATCTCTCTGTATTGAGTGTTGGACAGACATGGATGATTGTGTCATCTCTCTGTATTGAGTGTTGGACAGACTTGGATGACTGTGTCATCTCTCTGTATTGAGTGTTGGACAGACTTGGATGACTGTGTCATCTCTCTGTATTTAGTGTTGGACAGACTTGGATGATTGTGTCACCTCTCTGTATTGAGTGTTGGACAGACTTGGATGACTGTGTCATCTCTCTGTATTGAGTGTTGGACAGACTTGGATGACTGTGTCATCTCTCTGTATTTAGTGTTGGACAGACTTGGATGATTGTGTCACCTCTCTGTATTGAGTGTTGGACAGACTTGGATGACTGTGTCACCTCTCTGTATTGAGTGTTGGACAGACATGGATGATTGTGTCATCTCTCTGTATTGAGTGTTGGACAGACTTGGATGACTGTGTCACCTCTCTGTATTGAGTGTTGGGCAGACATGGAAGATTGTGTCACCTCTCTGTATTGAGTGTTGGACAGACATGGATGACTGTGTCACCTCTCTGTATTGAGTGTTGGACAGACTTGGATGACTGTGTCACCTCTCTGTATTGAGTGTTGGAAGACTTTGATGACTGTGTCATCTCTCTGTATTGAGTGTTGGACAGACTTGGATGACTGTGTCACTTCTCTGTATTGAGTGTTGGACAGACATGGATGACTGTGTCACCTCTCTGTATTGAGTGTTGGACAGACTTGGATGACTGTGTCACCTCTCTGTATTGAGTGTTGGACAGACTTGGATGACTGTGTCATCTCTCAGTATTGAGTGTTGGACAGACATGGATGATTGTGTCATCTCTCTGTATTGAGTGTTGGACAGACATGGATGATTGTGTCACCTCTCTGTATTGAGTGTTGGACAGACATTGGATGATTGTGTCACCTCTCTGTATTGAGTGTTGGACAGACTTGGATAACTGTGTCACCTCTCTGTATTGAGTGTTGGACAGACTTGATGACTGTCATCTCTCTGTATTGAGTGTTGGACAGTCTGATGACGTGTCACTCTCTGTATTGAGTGTTGGACAGACTGGATGACTGTGTCACCTCTCTGTATTGAGTGTTGGACAGACTATGGATGACTGTGTCACCTCTCTGTATTGAGTGTTGGACAGACTTGGATGACTGTGTCACCTCTCTGTATTGAGTGTTGGACAGACTTGGATGACTGTGTCACCTCTCTGTATTGAGTGTTGGACAGACTTGGATGACTGTGTCATCTCTCTGTATTGAGTGTTGGACAGACTTGGATGACTGTGTCACTCTCTGTATTGAGTGTTGGACAGACATGGATGACTGTGTCACCTCTCTGTATTGAGTGTTGGACAGACTTGGATGACTGTGTCACCTCTCTGTATTGAGTGTTGGACAGACTTGGATGACTGTGTCATCTCTCTAGTATTGAGTGTTGGACAGACATTGGATGATTGTGTCACTCTCTGTATTGAGTGTTTGGACAGACATTTGGGTGATTGTGTCATCTCTCTGTATTGAGTGTTGGACAGACTGGATGATTGTGTCACTCTCTGTATTGAGTGTTGGACAGACTTGGATGATTGTGTCACCTCTCTGTATTGATGTTGGACAGACTTGGATGACTGTGTCACCTCTCTGTATTGAGTGTTGGACAGACATGGATGACTGTGTCACTCTCTGTATTGAGTGTTGGACAGACATGGATGACTGTGTCACCTCTCTGTATTGAGTGTTGGACAGACTGGATGATGTTGTCACTCTCGTATTGAGTGTTGGACAGACTTGGATGATTGTGTCATCTCTCTGTATTGAGTGTTGGACAGACTTTGATGACTGTGTCACCTCTCTGTATTGAGTGTTGGACAGACATGGATGACTGTGTCATCTCTCTGTATTGAGTGTTGGACAGACTTGGATGACTGTGTCACCTCTCTGTATTGAGTGTTGGACAGACTTGGATGACTGTGTCACCTCTCTGTATTGAGTGTTGGACAGACTGGATGACTGTGTCACCTCTCTGTATTGAGTGTTGGACAGACATGGATGATTGTGTCATCTCTCTGTATTGAGTGTTGGACAGACTTGGATAACTGTGTCACCTCTCTGTATTGAGTGTTGGACAGACTTGGATGACTGTCACCTCTCTGTATTGAGTGTTGGACATCTTGGATGACTGTGTCATCTCTCTGTATTGAGTGTTGGACAGACTATGGATGACTGTGTCACCTCTCTGTATTGAGTGTTGGACAGACTTGGATGACTGTGTCATCTCTCTGTATTGAGTGTTGGACAGACTTGGATGACTGTGTCACCTCTCTGTATTGAGTGTTGGACAGACATGGATGATTGTGTCTCTCTCTGTATTGAGTGTTGGACAGACATTTGGGTGACTGTGTCATGTTGGACAGACATGGATGATTGTGTCACTCTCTGTATTGAGTGTTGGACAGACTTGGATGACTGTGTCATCTCTCTGTATTGAGTGTTGGACAGACTTGGATGACTGTGTCACTCTCTGTATTGAGTGTTGGACAGACTTGGATGACTGTGTCATCTCTCTGTATTGATGTTGGACAGACTTGGATGATTGTGTCACTCTCTGTATTGATGTTGGACAGACTTGGTGATTGGTCACCTGGTTGATGTGTCACCTGGATGATGTTGGACCACTGTATTGTGTTTCCTGATGGTGTTGCACTCTGTGTGTTGGACTGTTCACTCTCTGTTTGAGTGTTGGACAGATGGATGACTGTGTCATCTCTCTGTATTGAGTGTTGGACAGACTGGATGACTGTGTCACCTCTCTGTATTGAGTGTTGGACGACATGGATGATTGGTCACTCTCTGTTTGAGTGTTGGACAGATTGATGCACCTTGTCATTCTTGTATTGAGTGTTGGACAGACTGGATACTGTGTCACTCTCTGTATTGAGTGTTGGACAGACTTGGATGACTTGTATTGTGTTGACTGACTTGGATGATTGTGTCACTTGTATTGAGTGTTGGACAGACTTGGATGACTTGTCACTCTCTGTATTGAGTGTTGGAAGACTGGATGACTGTGTCACTCTCTGTATTGAGTTTGGACAGACTGGATGACTGGTCATCTCATGTATTGAGTGTTGTGACAGACTTGGATGACTGTGTCTCCTCTCTGTATTGAGTGTTGGACAGACTTGGATGATGTGTCATCTCTCTGTATTGAGTGTTGGACAGACTGGATGATGTGTCACTCTCTGTATTAGTGTTGGACAACTTGGATGACTGGATCTGTTATTCTGTATTGAGTGTTGTACAGACTCTGATGATGTTACCATCTGTATTGGTGTTGGACCTTTGAGTGTACTGTGTCACTCTCTGTTGATGTTGGACAGTTGGATGATGTGTCATCTCTCTGTATTGAGTTGGACAGACTTGATGATGTGTCACTCTCTGTATTGAGTGTTGGACAGACTGGATGACTGTTCATCTCTCTGTATTGAGTGTTGGAAGACATTGGATGCTGTGCATCTCTCTGTATTGAGTGTTGGACAGACTGTGGCATTGTATGTCTCTGTATTGAGTGTTGACAGACTTGATTGAGTTCCTCTCTGATGATTGTTGACAGACTTGGAAAGACTGTGTCACCTTCTGTATTGAGTGTTGGACAGACTTGGATCTGTGTCACTCTCTGTATTGAGTGTGGACAGACTTGGATGATGTGTCACCTCTCTGTTTGAGTGTTGGCAGACTTGGATGACTGTGTCATCTCTCTGTTATTGAGTGTTGGACAGACTGGATGACTGTGTCATACTCTCTGAAGAGTGTGACAGTACTTTTGAGGTGGATTGTGAGTCATCTCTGTATTGGTTGGAATGTTGAAGACTTGGATCTGTCACTCTCGTATTGAGTGTTGACAGACTTGATTGATTGTTTTGTATTGGTTGCAGACTGTATTGCACCTTCTGTATGAGTTGACATGGATGTGTGTCATCTCTCTTGATTGGACAGACTTGATGACTGTTCTCTATGAGTGTGACACTGGATATGTGTCTTCTGTATTGGTTGACAGACTGGATACGTACTCTGTATGAGTGTTGAACTGAGGTCACTCTCTTATGAGTGTCAGACTTGAACTGTGTCATCTCGTATGTGTGCAACTGGTAGTGTCACTTGTATGGTGTGGAACTGTGGTATCTCATTGGTGTGACAGACTGAGGTCACTCTATGAGTGAAGACTGGATGATTTCACTCCGATTGATTGACGACTGGATACTGTCACTCTCTGATTGTTGCACTGATGTGGCACTCCGATTGAGGTGAACTGATGATGTCACTCCGATGTGTGGAAACTGGCTGTCTCTCTTGTATAGGTGACGACTGATGTGTCACTCTGTATGTTGACTTGGTCGTCACTCCTTATGATGTTGCACTGAGTGTCATCTCTGTATTAGTTGACACTGGATTGTCACTCTCTATGGTGTTGAGATGAGATGTGTCACTTATGGTGAAACTGATGACGTCTCCGTATTGGTGTTGACGTGATATGGTCATCTTTGATGTTGCAACTATGACTGGTGTGTTGGACAGACTTGGATGACTGTGTCACCTCTCTGTATTGAGTTGTTGGACGACCATATGGGATGATCTGTGTCATCTCTCTGTATTGAGTGTTGGACAGACTTGGATGACTGTGTCACCTCTCTGTATTGAGTGTTGGACAGACTTGGATGACTGTGTCATCTCTCTGTATTGAGTGTTGGACAGACTTGGATGACTGTGTCACCTCTCTGTATTGAGTGTTGGACAGACATGGATGATTGTGTCATCTCTCTGTATTGAGTGTTGGACAGACTTGGATGACTGTGTCACCTCTCTGTATTGAGTGTTGGACAGACTTGGATGACTGTGTCATCTCTCTGTATTGAGTGTTGGACAGACTTGGATGACTGTTCATCTCTCTGTATTGAGTGTTGGACAGTACTTGGATGACTGTGTCATCTCTCGTATTGAGTGTTGGACAGACATGGATGACTGTGTCACCTCTCTGTATTGAGTGTTGGACAGACTTGGATGACTGTGTCATCTCTCTGTATTGAGTGTTGGACAGACATGGATGACTGTGTCACTCTCTGTATTGAGTGTTGGACAGACATGGATGATTGTGTCATCTCTCTGTATTGAGTGTTGGACAGACTTGGATGACTGTGTCATCTCTCTGTATTGAGTGTTGGACAGACATGGATGATTGTGTCATCTCTCTGTATTGAGTGTTGGACAGACTGGATGATGTGTCATCTCTCTGTATTGAGTGTTGGACAGACTGGATGACTGTGTCATCTCTCTGTATTAGTGTTGGACAGACTTGGATGATTGTGTCACCTCTCTGTATTGAGTGTTGGACAGACTGGATGACTGTGTCATCTCTCTGTATTGAGTGTTGGACAGACTTGGATGACTGTGTCATCTCTCTGTATTTAGTGTTGGACAGACTTGGATGATTGTGTCACCTCTCTGTATTGAGTGTTGGACACACTTGGATGACTGTGTCACCTCTCTGTATTGAGTGTTGGACAGACATGGATGATTGTGTCATCTCTCTGTATTGAGTGTTGGACAGACTTGGATGACTGTGTCACCTCTCTGTATTGAGTGTTGGACAGACATGGAAGATTGTGTCACCTCTCTGTATTGAGTGTTGGACAGACATTGGATGACTGTGTCACCTCTCTGTATTGAGTGTTGGACAGACTTGGATGACTGTGTCACCTCTCTGTATTGAGTGTTGGACAGACTTTGATGACTGTGTCATCTCTCTGTATTGAGTGTTGGACAGACTTGGATGACTGTGTCACTTCTCTGTATTGAGTGTTGGACAGACATGGATGACTGTGTCACCTCTCTGTATTGAGTGTTGGACAGACTTGGATGACTGTGTCACCTCTCTGTATTGAGTGTTGGACAGACTTGGATGACTGTGTCATCTCTCAGTATTGAGTGTTGGACAGACTTGGATGATTGTGTCATCTCTCTGTATTGAGTGTTGGACAGACATGGATGATTGTGTCACCTCTCTGTATTGAGTGTTGGACAGACATGGATGATTGTGTCATCTCTCTGTATTGAGTGTTGGACAGACTTGGATGACTGTGTCACTCTCTCTGTATTGAGTGTTGGACAGACATGGATGACTGTGTCATCTCTCTGTATTGAGTGTTGGACAGACATGGATGACTGTGTCACCTCTCTGTATTGAGTGTTGGACAGACATGGATGATTGTGTCACTTCTCTGTATTGAGTGTTGGACAGACTTGGATGACTGTGTCATCTCTCTGTATTGAGTGTTGGACAGACTTGGATGACTGTGTCACCTCTCTGTATTGAGTGTTGGACAGACTTGGATGACTGTGTCATCTCTCTGTATTGAGTGTTGGACAGACTTGGATGATTGTGTCACCTCTCTGTATTGAGTGTTGGACAGACTTGGATGACTGTGTCACCTCTCTGTATTGAGTGTTGGACAGACATGGATGACTGTGTCATCTCTCTGTATTGATGTTGGACAGACATGGATGACTGTGTCACCTTCAGTATGAGTGTTGGCAGACTTGGATGATTGTGTCATCTCTCTGTATTGAGTGTGGACAGACATGGATGATTGTGTCACCTCTCTGTATTGAGTGTTGGACAGACATGATGATTGTGTCATCTCTCTGTATGAGTTTGGACAGACTTGATGACTGTGTCACCTCTCTGTATTGATGTTGACAGACAGATGATTGTGTCATCTCTCTGTATTGAGTGTTGGACAGACTTGATGACTGTGTCACCTCTCGTATTGGTGTTGGAAGACTTGGATGAGTGTCACCTCTCTGTATGAGTGTTGACAGACTTGGATGACTGTGTCACTCTCTGTTTGAGTGTTGGACAACTTGGATGAGTGTCACTCTCTGTATTGGTGTTGGACAGACTTGGATGAGTGTCACCTCCTGTATTGAGTGTTGGACAGATGAATGATGGTCACTCTGTATTGAGGTTGACAGACTGATGATGTGTCACTCTGTATTGATGTTGAGACTTGGATGACGTGCACTCCTGATGAGTGTTGGACAGCTTGGATGACTGTGTCATCTCTCTGTATTGAGTGTTGGACAGACTTGGATGACTGTGTCACCTCTCTGTATTGAGTGTTGGACAGACTTGGATGACTGTGTCATCTCTCTGTATTGAGTGTTGGACAGACTTGGATGACTGTGTCACCTCTCTGTATTGAGTGTTGGACAGACTTGGATGACTGTGTCACCTCTCTGTATTGAGTGTTGGACAGAC
Source organism: Monoplex corrugatus (assembly GCA_030674185.1). Classification (NCBI taxonomy): domain Eukaryota; kingdom Metazoa; phylum Mollusca; class Gastropoda; order Littorinimorpha; family Ranellidae; genus Monoplex; species Monoplex corrugatus. The sequence goes on from JAPXFY010000014.1 coordinate 73,955,002, forward strand.
TTGGATGACTGTGTCACCTCTGTATTGAGTGTTGGACAGACTTGGATGACTGTGTCACCTCTCAGTATTGAGTGTTGGACAGACTGGCATGATTGTGTCACTCTCTGTATTGAGTGTTGGACAGACTTGGATGACTGTGTCACTCTCTGTATTGAGTGTTGGACAGACTTTGATGACTGTGTCACCTCTCTGTATTGAGTGTTGGACAGACTTGGATGACTGTGTCACCTCTCTGTATTGAGTGTTGGACAGACTTGGATGATTGTGTCACCTCTCTGTATTGAGTGTTGGACAGACTTGGATGACTGTGTCACCTCTCTGTATTGAGTGTTGGACAGACTTGGATGACTGTGTCACCTCTCTGTATTGAGTGTTGGACAGACATTGGATGATTGTGTCATCTCTCTGTATTGAGTGTTGGACAGACTTGGATGACTGTGTCACTCTCTGTATTGAGTGTTGGACAGACTTGGATGACTGTGTCATCTCTCTGTATTGAGTGTTGGACAGACTTGGATGATGTGTCACCTCTCTGTATTGAGTGTTGGACAGACATTTGGGTGATTGTGTCACCTCTCTGTATTGAGTGTTGGACAGACTTGGATGACTTGTGTCATCTCTCTGTATTGAGTGTTGGACAGACTTGGATGACTGTGTCACCTCTCTGTATTGAGTGTTGGACAGACATGGATGACTGTGTCACCTCTCTGTATTGAGTGTTGGACAGACATGGATGACTGTGTCACTCTCTGTATTGAGTGTTGGACAGACTTGGATGATGTGTCACCTCTCTGTATTGAGTGTTGGACAGACTTGGATGACTGTGTCATCTCTCTGTATTGAGTGTTGGACAGACTTGGATGATGTGTCACCTCTCTGTATTGAGTGTTGGACAGACTTGGATGACTGTGTCACCTCTCTGTATTGAGTGTTGGACAGACTTGATGACTGTGTCACTCTCTGTATTGAGTGTTGGACAGACTTGGATGACTGTGTCACTCTCTGTATTGAGTGTTGGACAGACTTGGATGACTGTGTCACCTCTCTGTATTGAGTGTTGGACAGACTTGGATGACTGTGTCACCTCTCTGTATTGAGTGTTGGACAGACTTGGATGACTGTGTCATCTCTCTGTATTGAGTGTTGGACAGACTTGGATGACTGTGTCATCTCTCTGTATTGAGTGTTGGACAGACATGGATGACTGTGTCACCTCTCTGTATTGAGTGTTGGACAGACTTGGATGACTGTGTCATCTCTCTGTATTGAGTGTTGGACAGACTTGGATGACTGTGTCACCTCTCTGTATTGAGTGTTGGACAGACTTGGATGACTGTGTCATCTCTCTGTATTGAGTGTTGGACAGACTTGGATGACTGTGTCACCTCTCTGTATTGAGTGTTGGACAGACTGGATGATTGTGTCACTCTCTGTATTGAGTGTTGGACAGACTTGATGACTGTGTCATCTCTCTGTATTGAGTGTTGGACAGACTTGGATGACTGTGTCACTCTCTGTATTGAGTGTTGGACAGACTTGGATGACTGTGTCACCTCTCTGTATTGAGTGTTGGACAGACTTGGATGATTTTGTCACTCTCTGTATTGAGTGTTGGACAGACTTGGATGACTGTGTCACCTCTCTGTATTGAGTGTTGGACAGACTTGGATGATTGTGTCATCTCTCTGTATTGAGTGTTGGACAGACATGGATGACTGTGTCACCTCTCTGTATTGAGTGTTGGACAGACTTGGATGACTGTGTCATCTCTCTGTATTGAGTGTTGGACAGACTTGGATGACTGTGTCACCTCTCTGTATTGAGTGTTGGACAGACTTGGATGATTGTGTCATCTCTCTGTATTGAGTGTTGGACAGACTTGGATGACTGTGTCACCTCTCTGTATTGAGTGTTGGACAGACTGGATGACTGTGTCACTCTCTGTATTGAGTGTTGGACAGACTTGGATGACTGTGTCACCTCTCTGTATTGAGTGTTGGACAGACTGGATGACTGTGTCACTCTCTCTGTATTGAGTGTTGGACAGACTGGATGATGTGTCATCTCTCTGTATTGAGTGTTGGACAGACTTGGATGACTGTGTCACCTCTCTGTATTGAGTGTTGGACAGACATGGATGACTGTGTCATCTCTCTGTATTGAGTGTTGGACAGACTTGGATGACTGTGTCACCTCTCTGTATTGAGTGTTGGACAGACTTGGATGACTGTGTCACCTCTCTGTATTGAGTGTTGGACAGACTTGGATGACTGTGTCATCTCTCTGTATTGAGTGTTGGACAGACATGGATGACTGTGTCACTCTCTGTATTGAGTGTTGGACAGACTATGGATGACTGTGTACATCTCTCTGTATTGAGTGTTGGACAGACTTGGATGACTGTGTCACCTCTCTGTATTGAGTGTTGGACAGACTTGGATGATGTGTCATCTCTCTGTATTGAGTGTTGGACAGACTTGGATGACTGTGTCATCTCTCTGTATTGAGTGTTGGACAGACTTGGATGATGTGTCACCTCTCTGTATTGAGTGTTGGACAGACTGGATGACTGTGTCATCTCTCTGTATTGAGTGTTGGACAGACTTGGATGACTGTGTCACCTCTCTGTATTGAGTGTTGGACAGACATGGATGATTGTGTCACTCTCTCTGTATTGAGTGTTGGACAGACTTGGATGACTGTGTCATCTCTCTGTATTGAGTGTTGGACAGACATGGATGACTGTGTCACTCTCTGTATTGAGTGTTGGACAGACTTGGATGACTGTGTCACCTCTCTGTATTGAGTGTTGGACAGACTTGGATGACTGTGTCACCTCTCTGTATTGAGTGTTGGACAGACATGGATGACTGTGTCATCTCTCTGTATTGAGTGTTGGACAGACTTGGATGACTGTGTCACCTCTCTGTATTGATGTTGGACAGACTGGATGATTGTGTCACTCTCGTATTGATGTTGGACAGACTTGGATGACTGTGTCACTCTCTGTATTGAGTGTTGGAAAGACTTGGATGAGTGTCACCTCTCGTATTGAGTTGGACAGCTGGATGATGTGTCATCTCTCTGTATGAGTGTTGGACAACTTGGATGATGTCACCTCTCTGTATTGGTGTTGGACAGACGATGAGTGTCACTCTCTGTATTGAGTGTTGACAGACTTGAATGACTGTCACTCTCTGTATTGAGTGTTGACGACTGGATGATTGTGTCACCTCTCTGTATTGATGTTGGACAGACTTGGAGACTGTTCCCTTCTGTATTGATGTTGACAGACTGGATACTGTGTCACCTTCTGTATTGAGTGTTGGACAGACTGATGATGTGTCACCTCTCTGTATTGAGTGTTGACAGACTGGATGCTGACTCTCTGTATTAGTGTTGGACAGACTGGAGACTGTGTCACCTCTCTGTATTGAGTGTTGGACAACTTGGATGATGTGTCACCTCTCATTTGATGTTGGACAGACTTGGATGATGTGTCACCTTCTGTATTGAGTGTTGGACAGACTTTGGATTGTGTCACCCTCGATTGAGGTTGGACAGACTTTGGATTGTGTCCCTCAGTTGATGTTGGACAGACTTGTGATTGTGTCACTTCGATTGAGTGTTGACAGACTTGTGATGTGTCACCTCTCTGGTGAGTGTTGGACAGACTGGATGTGTGTCATGTCTGTATTGAGTGTTGGACAGATTTGGATGACTGTGTCACCTCTCTGTATTAGTGTTGGATAGACTTTGTGATTGTTCACCTCTCCGTATTGAGTGTTGGACAGACAGGATGACTGTGTCACCTCTCTGTATGATTTGGACAGACTTGGATGAGTGTCACTCTCTGTATGAGTGTTGGAAGACTTGATGAGTGTCACTCTCTGTATTGAGTGTTGGACAGACTTGATGACGGTCACTCTCTGTATTGAGTGTTGGACAGACATGGATGTGTGTCACCTCTCTGTATGAGTGTTGGACAGACATGGATGATTGGTCACTCTCTGTATTGAGTGTTGGACAGACTTGGATGACTGTGTCACCTCTCGTATGAGTGTTGGACAGACATGGATGACTGTGTCATCTCTCTGTATTGAGTGTTGGACAGACTGGATGACTGTCACCTTCTGTATTGAGTGTTGGACAGACATGGATGATTGTGTCACCTCTGTATTGAGTGTTGGACAGACTTGGATGACTGTGTCACTTCTTATTGAGTGTGACAGACTGATGATGTGTCATCTTCTGTATTGAGTGTTGGAAGACTGTGATGTGCACCCTCGTATTGAGTGTTGGACAGACTTGTGATGTGTCACTCTCGATTGAGTGTTGGACAGACTTGTGATGTCACTTCGATTGAGTGTTGGACGCTTGTGATGGTCATCTCTCGTATTGAGTGTTGGACAGACATGGAGACTGGTCACTTCTGTATGAGTGTTGGAAGATTGGATGACTGTGTCACTCTCTTATTGAGTGTTGGAAGACTTGGATATGTGTCATCTCTCGTATTGATGTTGGACAGACTGGATGATTGTGTCATCTCTCTGTATGGTGTTGACAATTGTGATGTGTCACTCTCTGTTTATTTGGACAGACATGGATGATTGTACTTCCAGATTTACAATGATACGTTCTCTCTTGTTTGATGTTCAGACTTGGATGATTGTATTTTTATTTAGTGTTGGACAGACTGGATGATTGTGTCACCTCTCTGTATTGAGTGTTGGACAGACATGGATGACTGTGTCATCTCTCTGTATTGAGTGTTGGACAGACTTGGATGACTGTGTCATCTCTCTGTATTAGTGTTGGACAGACTTGGATGATGTGTCACCTCTCTGTATTGAGTGTTGGACACACTTGGATGACTGTGTCACCTCTCTGTATTGAGTGTTGGACAGACATGGATGATTGTGTCATCTCTCTGTATTGAGTGTTGGACAGACTTGGATGACTGTGTCACCTCTCTGTATTGAGTGTTGGACAGACATGGAAGATTGTGTCACCTCTCTGTATTGAGTGTTGGACAGACATGGATGACTGTGTCACCTCTCTGTATTGAGTGTTGGACAGACTTGGATGACTGTGTCACCTCTCTGTATTGAGTGTTGGACAGACTTTGATGACTGTGTCATCTCTCTGTATTGAGTGTTGGACAGACTTGGATGACTGTGTCACTTCTCTGTATTGAGTGTTGGACAGACATGGATGACTGTGTCACCTCTCTGTATTGAGTGTTGGACAGACTTGGATGACTGTGTCACCTCTCTGTATTGAGTGTTGGACAGACTTGGATGACTGTGTCATCTCTCAGTATTGAGTGTTGGACAGACATGGATGATTGTGTCACCTCTCTGTATTGAGTGTTGGACAAACATGGATGATTGTGTCATCTCTCTGTATTGAGTGTTGGACAGACTTGGATGACTGTGTCACCTCTCTGTATTGAGTGTTGGACAGACATGGATGACTGTGTCATCTCTCTGTATTGAGTGTTGGACAGACATGGATGACTGTGTCACCTCTCTGTATTGAGTGTTGGACAGACATGGATGATTGTGTCACTTCTCTGTATTGAGTGTTGGACAGACTTGGATGACTGTGTCATCTCTCTGTATTGAGTGTTGGACAGACTTGGATGACTGTGTCACCTCTCTGTATTGAGTGTTGGACAGACTTGGATGACTGTGTCATCTCTCTGTATTGAGTGTTGGACAGACTTGGATGATTGTGTCACCTCTCTGTATTGATTGTTGGACAGACTTGGATGACTGTGTCACCTCTCTGTATTGAGTGTTGGACAGACATGGATGACTGTGTCATCTCTCTGTATTGAGTGTTGGACAGACATGGATGACTGTGTCACCTCTCTGTATTGAGTGTTGGACAGACATGGATGATTGTGTCACTTCTCTGTATTGAGTGTTGGACAGACTTGGATGACTGTGTCATCTCTCTGTATTGAGTGTTGGACAGACTTGGATGACTGTGTCACCTCTCTGTATTGAGTGTTGGACAGACTTGGATGACTGTGTCATCTCTCTGTATTGAGTGTTGGACAGACTTGGATGATTGTGTCACCTCTCTGTATTGAGTGTTGGACAGACTTGGATGACTGTGTCACCTCTCTGTATTGAGTGTTGGACAGACTTGGATGACTGTGTCACCTCTCTGTATTGAGTGTTGGACAGACATGGATGATTGTGTCATCTCTCTGTATTGAGTGTTGGACAGACTTGGATGACTGTGTCACCTCTCTGTATTGAGTGTTGGACAGACTTGGATGACTGTGTCATCTCTCAGTATTGAGTGTTGGACAGACTTGGATGATTGTGTCATCTCTCTGTATTGAGTGTTGGACAGACATGGATGATTGTGTCACCTCTCTGTATTGAGTGTTGGACAGACATGGATGATTGTGTCATCTCTCGTATTGAGTGTTGGACAGACTTGGATGACTGTGTCACCTCACTGTATTGAGTGTTGGACAGACATGGATGATTGTGTCATCTCTCTGTATTGAGTGTTGGACAGACTTGGATGACTGTGTCACCTCTCTGTATTGAGTGTTGGACAGACTTGGATGATTGTGTCACCTCTCTGTATTGAGTGTTGGACAGACTTGGATGACTGTGTCATCTCTCTGTATTGAGTGTTGGACAGACTTGGATGACTGTGTCACCTCTCTGTATTGAGTGTTGGACAGACTTGGATGACTGTGTCATCTCTCTGTATTGAGTGTTGGACAGACTTGGATGAGTGTCACCTCTCTGTATTGAGTGTTGGAAGACTTGGATGAGTGTCACCTCTCTGTATTGAGTGTTGGACAGACTTGAATGACTGTGTCACCTCTCTGTATTGAGTGTTGGACAGACATGGATGATTGTGTCACCTCTCTGTATTGAGTGTTGGACAGACTTGGATGACTGTGTCACCTCTCTGTATTGAGTGTTGGACAGACATGGATGACTGTGTCACCTCTCTGTATTGAGTGTTGGACAGACTTTGATGACTGTGTCACCTCTCTGTATTGAGTGTTGGACAGACTTGGATGACTGTCATCTCTCTGTATTGAGTGTTGGACAGACATGGATGACTGTGTCACCTCTCTGTATTGAGTGTTGGACAGACTTGGATGACTGTGTCACCTCTCTATATTGAGTGTTGGACAGACTTGGATGACTGTGTCACCTGTCTGTATTGAGTGTTGGACAGACTTGCTGATTGTGTCACCTCTCAGCATTGAGTGTTGGACAGACTTTGTGATTGTGTCACCTCTCAGCATTGAGTGTTGGACAGACTTTGCTGATTGTGTCACCTGTCAGCATTGAGTGTTGGACAGACTTTGCTGATTGTGTCACCTCTCTGTGTTGAGTGTTGGACAGACATGGATGACTGTGTCACTGTCTGTATTGAGTGTTGGACAGATTTGGATGACTGTGTCACCTCTCTGTATTGAGTGTTGGATAGACTTTGCTGATTGTGTCACCTCTCCGTATTGAGTGTTGGACAGACTTGGATGACTTTGTCATTGAGTGTTCCTCGTATGTGTATTGCCCAATCTTCTTTCGGGTTGCCTACCTCCTGCTTTTTGGAACAGAAACATATCCTGCATTATAAACTTACTTAACATTTACTAATGGATTATCGCTCTCCTTGTTTCTTCAGCCTCATCGTGTTTTTTAAAATTTTTTTATTTTATTTTATGGAGTTTCTATCACATCACAGTTCGGTGTGAATAAGGGAAAGATAGATGGAGAGGACGAGCAGACTTTTGTTTATAGAGGTCATAGCTGCAGGGAATGTATTTCCGTATCTGAAGCTACATGATTATGATGATTATTATGCATTATTCGCATGATTCACGTCTGTAGAATGAATTATCTATAAAGACAGTTGTGGTTGCAATGACACGTCATATTCTAAAATTGTACATGTTTGAATATTTCACTTACATTTTCGATTTTGTGATCTAAATACTTTATACTGTTTCAGAGAGAGAGAGAGAGAGAGAGAGAGGGGAGAGAGGGAGGGAGAGGGAGAGAGGGAGGGAGGGAGGGAGGGAGGGAGGGAGGGATAATACTCCTACAAAGGTCTGTGTACAGAACCAGAGTACCACGGAGGAGAATGGGAATGGAAATGAAGCATTAAACCTGTTGCTCTTGCCTCTGTGTGGATGGGGCAAGGAGGTCAGAGAGACAGAATTGATGTAAAGACAGCCCCGCTATTGATTTTTGCCATTTCATTCTTACCGTTTCCCACAGCCAGCCTGAAGCTGTGATGTTGTCCACCCTCCAACCATTTCCTGGTTTTTCACTATTCTGCACTCCCTTCCTCTGTCATGTTCCTGCCTTTTCTCTTCTTGTTTCTCAGGAAACAAAGGCTCTCCCACTTTCCTGTTTTCCATTAAATCAGTGTGGTGCATGCATAATTTATTTGACTGATGAATAAGTCGAGTTCCAGTTTTTAAACTGCCATTGTTATAAGTTCTATAATGCTGATTTGTCCGTAGTTTTCACGCCTTTCTGAACTGTGTTTTAATGTCTATAAACCACAAGGGATGGGGTTGATGTTTGGGAGGTTGATCCCCACATGCGTGTGTGTATGTGGGTGTGTATGCATGTTTGAGAGAGAGAGGGGGAGAGAGACAGAGAGACAGAGAGAGAGACTGAGTGAGCGTGTATGTGAGCTTAATGTTTGTGTGTGTGTGTGTGTGTGTGTGTGTGTGTGTGTGTGTGTGTGTGTGTGTGTGTGTGTGTGTGTGTTCATGTTTCAGTACTATCATCATCATGATCAGTACTGATATTGTATTGACTGATACACTGCAAGCGGCAGCTATGTCTGTGGTGTGGCTTCAAGCAGATCAAGCAGTCCGTGTGGTCAGTTCATTACTTTATGTTTGCCACACACCTTTTGTTCTGTTCATCTTGCCGTTGATCTCTTTCCAAAGTACAGTGACAAATGCTATGGAAAAGTGTGTCACGAAGGATGCCATGTTGAGCTAGGCATGTTCTTGCAGTCCTCCCAAAGTACTGATCACGTTTCATACAATACGTGTTGACCTTGCTTCTTTCCTTTCAGCACACGTGAGAACATTAACATGAAAAAGTCTCGTTTTGACAGAATTTATTTTAATCAGAATCTACACATTTTAGGGCTTCTTAGAAAATAGAGTCCAATGGAAATTTGATCAAGATTACCAAGTGTTTAAGACATGTGTACATAAAATGTATGGCTATGCGTTGAACAGAGGGTTATTGACAAGACTATTATTTTGTTATGTGGGCTTTTATTTGCTGTAATTAACTTTCTGATGATAATATTCTAAATTCTGTGTCATTTTTTGATAGAATAGCTATAAAACGTAATAGCCATATAATGCAGTGAATCATTCTTCTACTCTAATTACATCTCTGACTGCCTTTCTTTCTTCAATGCAGGGAAATGGAATTTATTCCTTCATCCTGTATTTTTGTCTTTTTCATTTTCACTTTCTGAAATTCCTGTCGCTGTTTATTTCTGATATTTAGGGGGCTTCTGAATATGCTAGCTGGTTTATTTTGAGTGGGGTTTTTTTTCCAAGTTGTTCTATTTTTCCCGTTTCTGTCTCTCTGGTTTATTTTGAGTGTTTTTTTTTTCAAAGTTGTTCTATTTTTTCCGTTTCTGTCTCTCTGGTTATCGTGTATTTTATGGGTCGAAATGGCTAAAAACAGTTGAGTGTAAAGAACGCTTGTGATAGTTTAAGTCCTCTCCGTGTCAGATATGCCAATTGGATAATAAAAAACAAAACAAATTTACAATTCATTTACTTCTTAGCTTTGTTTTTGGTCGAAGGTGTGGGTCCACATTCTTATTTGGAAAATTGACGAAGTTTGGAAGGTTGGAAGGTTGGAAGGTTGGAAGTTTGGAAGGTTGGAAGGTTGGAAGGTTGGAAGGTTGGAAGGTTGGAAGGATTATTCCATACATGCACTTCGTTTCAGATTCAGATAGTTCAGTTGAAAAATCGTTTTTCACGAAAGATATATATTTGAATATACAATGAAAAATAAATTCACGCAGCGTGCCTGCTCGCGCGCGCAAGCACACACACACACACACACAACAACCACACAACACACACACACACACACACACAACACGCACGCACGCACGCACACACGCAAACGCGCGCGCACACACACACACACACAAATATATATACACATACACACACACACACACAGAGCTACACATAATCGGTCTCTTACACACACACACACACACACACACACACACACACACACACACACCATAAACACACTCCATAAACACACACACACACACACACACACACACACACACACACACACACACACACACACACACACAGAGTTACACATAATCGGTCTCTCTCTCTCTCTCACACACACCACACACCATAAACACACCCCACACACACCACACACACCACACCCCCACCCACCCACCCACCCACACAAAGACAAGCGCACACGCCCTCACCACATGTACAACACTCACAAAAACTTTACCACAGACACAACACACCATACAAACACACACCATACACACACTCACACGCCACACACAACACATACGACATACACATCACACCTACACGCACACACACACACGCTACCCACACTACACACACACACACACGCACACACACACACCACTACACACACACACCATTGAATATATTAACATATTAACATCCCGTTCGTGCAATCGGTTTCAGAGTTCCACATACTTGTGATCTAAATCAGTTGAATTTTCCACTTGATTCATCATCGAAGACCATGCAAATTGCTATTATTCAACATGCAATTAAATATATAAGGAAATTGAACAAATGTCCCTGAATTACTGTAAATTTTAGAGTCATCATACTTGATCTTTGAAAGGCAGTAATGTTTGCTGCACTTGTTTTATGGAGCCACAACTTCCTCCATCCACTTACAAAGCCACATCTGAAACAGCAAACATCTATACTCTAAATATCTATCTATCTATCTATTACTATCTATCTATCTATCATATATTACTCACTATTATCTATCTATCTCATCATCTATCAACTACATCTAATCTACAGCAAATCTACACGTATCTATCTGTCTGTCTATCTATCTATCTATCTATCTATCTATCTATCTTCTATCTATCTATCTATCTTTATCATCTATCTATCTATCTATCTATCTATCTATCTATCTATCTGTCTTCTGATCTATCTATTAATCTATCTATGTGGTTATCTATGTATCTGTCTATCTTCTTCTATCTATCTATCTATCTATCTATCTTCTTCTTCATCTATTTATTATTATATACTATCTATCTACCTACTACATCTGAAACAACACATCAAATCTCAAATCTCTATGGTCCTTTACCTTATACAGTATTTTTTAGCGTTTTTTATCTGTATGATCTGTAAATAAGTGGAACATCATCACACAATTACATTAAAGGTATTTCTTTAACACCGGAATTAGCCAATTGTCGTGATTTCCAGTTTTGGCGGTCATTTATGAAAAATGTAACAACAGAGGCCCAAGCAAGCATCCTTTTTTTGCTTTACGCTACGTGCACAGTTGAACAAATTAGTGTGAGAACACATGACGAACACAATCAAGCACTTAACATAGTCCCCTCAGGGCATTATATAATTGTCCCTTACATCAGTCTTTAAAGGCAGTGTTTGTAGCACATTTCTATCCACAGAGACGAAAGCCTTCGTAAAGTCTATAAATGCAACATATGATTTCAAACTTTTATTAAGATACTTTCGACCAACAGCACACGACGTAAAAAATATGGTCGACCTGCCCTAAAACCAGCGTCTTCCTGAAAAATATTATTTTCTTGTTTTGCCCATGTTGTCAACATTTTGTTGAGTTTATGTGATAAATCTTGCTAATCATACTAGTCAGACTGTTACACAGTAATTATCAGGCTGATTGATAATGCCTGTTTGTAAATAGCAGTGAAGAGAATTCTTGAATGTTATACAGTTGTGAGGCGTGGACAGTCAACACGCAAAGCCAGAACAAGATTGAGGCAGCCGAAATGTGGTTTCTAAGAAGAATGTTGACAGTTCCATGGAAAGCAAAGAAAACAAGCGAGACAGTCTTGATGGAGGCAGACACAAGAAGATCATTCATAAGGAAGATCAGGAAAAGATAAGCAACATTTATGGACCAATTTATGAGGAAAGGGGAATTGGAGCACTGATCACAACAGGAAAGCTAGAGGGATAGAGACCACCAGGTAGACCCAGGGAGAAAATATTGGACGGACTTACAGGGTGGCTGAGAACAGAGAGAGTGGAAGATGTGCTTGCTACGACAGGGGGATAGATGCATATGGAGGGCCATGATCGCCAACGCCATGCGGCAGGGCAGATGATGATAATGATGATGATGAGTATAATAGATTTATATAATTATTTTCGAACAATTCTGCTGTCAAACAATTTGTTGAAATTTTTAACCAGAAATATGATTACCATTCGATTGGTCTCTTGAAAGAGAGAGAGAGAGAGAGAGAGAGAGAGAGAGAGAGAGAGAGGAGAGAGAGAGAGAGAGAGAGAGAGAGAGAGAGAAGTTTTTATTTTGGTCTGAGGATTCTTTGGCACTCTAAGATGGGACATAGACTTATTTGGTAGATTGATTGAAACAAGTAAGAAAGCTGTGTCAGATTAATTTTATGTTTGGATCAGTTACTAGAATGCAGTGAAGATTGAAACTGCGACTGCCAGAGGTGCACGTAAGCGACCACAAACATCTGAACTAGCGTCAACTCATCTTATCAGCTAGTAAAATGAACCGTATTTTTCGAAAGAAACAGAAGGGTGCGTGTTTTCTTATCTACAATGTTTAAACAGAATCGCTCAGTATTGATAGGATGGAGGTGTGCTGGAGAACCACAGTGAGCGGCGTGGGGAAAGTGACACGCAGAAAAAAGGGGCGCGAAAGAAAAAAGAAATAAAGCACAGGATCCACATTATTGATCTGAGTTCACACACGGCCAATTCTCATATTTCAGTGTCTGCTTGAGAGCTGTAGCAAAACCCATCCACATAGTGATTTCCCCTTCCTCTTAATCACACGTAGAGCTCTTCAGGCGGAGAATAAGTATTATCTGACCGCCTCTTCAGCCAGGCAGACGGTTTTGGACTTCCACAGTAGGCTAGGTGACGACTTTGTTGATCATTGACCTCAAGAGGCTGTGTCTGGGTATCAGTGACACTTGGAGTGTATGTGTGGAAGGTACATCATACGTACAACTGCTTTGCATTCAAAGAGAAAAATACGTTTTGTTTTTTGGTGAGATGGCTATTCATGAAATTGTTTTGTACATCGGTTGTGTGTTTATCTGTAATTATGGCTTGTAATGATTTTATGTGTCTGATTATTTTCTTTGAGTGTTTGATAATTGGATTCTGCTCACTTCACTTTTTTAATTTCATGTGTGTGTATGTGCGAGAGAGAGGAGAGAGAGAGAGAGAGAGAGAGAGAGAGAGAGAGAGAGAGAGAGAGAGAGCCTTTCTTTCAATCTGCCAGTATATATATGCACACACATACACACACACACACACACACACACACACACACACACACACACACACACACACAATATATATATATAAATATGTATATATATACATATGTATATATATATATATATTGTATATACACGCATTTATATACGACTTCAAAGAACATCTTAGTGTTTCGTATTTACACAAAATATTATATGATTAAAACATGTATATGATTCTTATGGATTGAATTCCATTCATTTGTACATGACGTATTGGTGTCAAGACATAGAACTAAGTAAAAAAAAAGAAAATCAAAGAATGACCCATCTCAGATAATTTTAAAGAAGGAAAATACAAGAAAGCAAATAAAGAAGAAAAAAAGCAAATGAATAAATAAATTAAACCAAAAAGTGAACTAAAACCAACCAGTGAACCAACCAAACAACATACACACTAAATAACCAGCTAAGCAACCAAGCAAGCCACAGACGTATAAGTCATACAGCCAGAACAGAAGTGTAGGGAGGCTCTCTATAATCTTTTTAAATTTTTTTTTATAAATTTACCTGTGAAAAAGGGAGGTTATTTCATACAGACCAGAAAGCGGTGCCTGTCTCGGTGTGTGTGTATGTGTGTGTGTGTGTGTGTGTGTGTGTGTGTGTGTGTGTGTGTGAGAGAGAGAGAGAGAGAGAGAGAGAGAGAGAGGAAGGGAGAGAGAGAAGGAGCGAGAGATGGGGAGAGAAAGGAAGGAAAAAGAGATGGAGAGACGGAGGAAGAGAGGAGGAGAGAGAGGGCGAGAGAAAGGGAGGGAGAGAGGAGGGAGGGAGAGAGATAAGGAGAGAAAGGGGGAGAAAAAGGGAGGGAGACAGAGAGAAGGAGAGACGGAGGGAGAGGGAGGGAGGGGAGAGAGAGAGAGAGGAGAGAGAGAGAGAGAGGTGTGGACACTACTTCACAGATCTGTAAGAGCCGAGTTTTACCACTTTTTGATCAAATCTCTAGACTGGTAAGAATACGCGAACGTGTGAGTTTTAAAAGTAAGGCACCAAGGCCAAGGTCACACGGACTCAACAAAGTGCACAAAATTAGCACTTTTTGAGGAAAACGTATGACATCACTTTCTTAAGAACTTTGAAATTATGTACAAGCTGTTTTCACTGTGGTGACAGTCTGCCATTAACATTGATACACGTCAGACTGTATTTCAATCGAGGCTTTGTCGAGTTCACAGTAACCTTGAGAAGAACAGATCCTGAATTTTGTCGTGAGAGGCACAAACTTCCATTCACTTTTGCTCAGTTACTTTTGATTTAGCAGATATATTCTTTCACAAAGTTTTTGAAGATGCATAAAGAGGGAAAGCCGTCATACCAGAGAAACAGTTAAACGATGTCAATGAATTCCTTTATCCAGGGGCTTGATGACATTTATGTCAACAGCAGAACCACCATTAAAGAATGGAGTTAACATAATCGGTTTTATGGACTTAAGAGTCAGACTCTTGAAAGCAAAAGTTTGAATGAACTTGTCTCAATTTCAGGGTCAAAACTACAAAATTGTTAAAATACATGTTTTGATATCACTCTGCCCATATTTTCTGATTGTGATTAAAGAGGTGAAAGGGACCTGCAAAACCTTGTGAGCATACTTGAAATAGAGGGCAAAGGTAAGGGGTTGGAACTGGGCAGCGGGAGGACTGGAGTCGTGGTGGTCGGTGGGGGACAGGAGATCCCCTCGTGCGGAGTGGCAGCGGGCGGCGCAGCCTTGGGACAGGTTGATAAATTTAAATACCTGGGAACGATCATTTCACCAGACGGCAGATGCCCATCGGAGGTGGTCCAGCAGAGTCGGCCAGGCCAGGACAGCATTCAAGAAGATGAAAGCATTCTTACCAACAAATGCCTATCAATTAACATCAGGAAGAAGTTCTTGAATGTTATATGATCCAATACTGTTGTACGGTTACGAGGCGTGGACAGTCAACGGGCAGGGCCGGAGCGGGATTGGGCGGCCGAGATGTGGTTTCTGGGAAGGATGTTGAGACAGCAAAGAAAACAAACGGGACAGTCTTGATGGAGGCAGACACAAGTAGATCATTCATAAGGAAGATTAGGAAAAGACAGGCAACATTCATAAGGCCATTTTATGAGGAAAAAGGAATTGGAACGCCTGGTCACAACAGGAAAGCTGGAGAGAAGGAGAGCACCGGGTAGACCCAGGGAGAAGATACTAGACGGACTTGCAGAGTGGCTGAAGACAGGGAGGGTGGAAGAGATGCTTGAGGCAACAAGAGATAGAGACAGATGGAAGTCCATAATCGCCAACGCCATGCGCAAGGCACCTGATGATGATGATGATGATTAAAGAGGAGATACACAGGAAGATAAAAAAGAAATCAGATATAGGTGCAATGAAGCTAAGGAAGCTTGGCTGAAAACGAAATGCAAAGACATAGAAGACCAACACAAAACAGATCCTCAGGGTATGTACAGACGAATTGAAAAAATTGTCTACAGGAAAAAATACATGCACATCAACTGGTTGCTTAAAATCGAAAGATGGTACGATTCTCATGGAAAAAGACAAATATTAACAGATGGTGAGAGTACATTAAAGACCTTTTTGAAGATGACAGAAATGTAGAACACATTATAGAAAGAACTTTGAAAGACCACCCATAATGAAAGATGAAGTTAGAGCTACATTGAAAAAGATGAAACCAGGAAAAGCCCCAGGACCAGACAACATTACCACAGAGATGATTGAAGCCTGGAGGAAATTCGGTATAGAAAAAAATAACAGTCCTCCTAAATGAAATTTATGACACTGGAAAAATCCCCAAAGATATGTTAAAATCAATTTCATTGCACTTCCAAAGAAGACAGGGGCTATAGAATGCGAACTCCATCGCACAATCAGTTTGATGAGTCATGTAACCAATATCCTATTAAGAATAATCATGATGAGGACAAGGAATAGAATCAAAGAGAAATAGCAGAAGAACGGTGTGGATTTGTGGAGGGGAAAGGAACTATTAATGCCATATACATCCTAAGAATTATCATAGAGAGGTCAATCGAGGTGAACAAGGATTTATATTTATGCTTTGTTGACTATACCAAGGCTTTCGATCGGGTAAGACATGAAGAGTTGATCAATCAACGGAAGACTCAATGTGATGGAAAAGATCTACGAATAATCAGAATATGTACTGGGAACAAACAGCTCAATGAGAATAAAAACAATATAAGCTCTTTCCACAAGAGGAGTCAGACAGTGTTGTGTTTTGTCCCAGATCTGTTTTCACTTTATAGCGAAAACATCATGAGAAACCTAGGGAAGACCCTGGAGGTGGAGGAAAAATGATAAACAACATTCGATAATGCAGATGACACCGTGCTAATTGCAGAAAGTGAAAGGACCTACAAAACCTTGTGAATATACTAGAAATAGAAAGCAAAGGTAAGGACTGGAACTAAACAGCAGGAAGACTGAAGTCATGGTGATCAGTAAAAAACATAAATCCCCTCATGCAAAATAACAGCAAACGGCACAACCTTGAGACAGGTTGATAAGTTTAAATACCTGGGACGATCATTTCATCAGACGGCAGATGCACATCAGAAATAGCCAGCAGAATCGGCCAAGCCAAAACAACATTCAAAAAGATGAAAACCATTCTTACGAACACATGCCTATCAATTAACATCAGGAAGAGAGTCCTTAATGTTATATAGAACCAATACTGTTGTACGGTTGTTGAGGCGTGGACAGTCAACAAGCAAAGCCAGAACAAGATTGAGGCAGCCGGGATGTGGTTTCTAAGAAGGATGTTGAGAGTTCCATTGACAGCAATGAAAACAAACGAGACAGTCTTGATGGAGGCAGACACAAGTAGATCATTCATAAGGAAGATTAGGAAAAGGCAGCAACATTCATAGGCCATTTTATGAAGAAAGGGGAATTGGAACACCTGGTCACAACGGGAAAGCTGGAGAGAAGGAGAATACCGGGTAGAACCAGGGAGAAGATACTAGACGGACTTGCAGAGTGGCTGAAGACAAGGAGGGTGGAAGAGATGCTTGAGGCAACAAGAAATAGAAACAGATGGAAGTCCATGATCGCCAACGCCCTGCGGCAAGGCACCTGATGATGACGATGGATGATATTATATTTGGCTCAGTTCTGTAAATATCATCTTCAGATATGAAAAGCTGTTTCTGATTCGCCCTTATTGATGTTCAGGGCCATTTATATTTTCATCACTGTACTGTCAGAAAAAAAGTTGTTAGAAAATCAAGGAGCAGACTTTTTGATAGAGTCAAAGAGTTAAAACCAGACAGTTTCTATCCCTGTCTGCTCGTGCAGGCTAGATACACAGAGACGCAAGTTGCTGTAGACTTTGTATGAACTGATATTGGTGATTCTCTTTTGTCTGAGTCTAAAGTACACATGGATGAGACGTCCTAGGTGGCAGGAGATTTTC
Source organism: Monoplex corrugatus (assembly GCA_030674185.1). Lineage (NCBI taxonomy): Eukaryota > Metazoa > Mollusca > Gastropoda > Littorinimorpha > Ranellidae > Monoplex > Monoplex corrugatus. The sequence goes on from JAPXFY010000014.1 coordinate 73,973,040, forward strand.
CCTTTAGGGTGAAGTGTCTAGTCCACATACATTTATAGTCTACTCAAAAGCATCCCTTGGACAGGCTGGGACAGTGTAAACTATTCTCAGAGGACAATCTGGGAAGTTTACAACAATAAATTCCGAGACAGCACAAAGTTTTCCACCAAACTCTAGGACCTTGCTGGGCCACTGAGAGCAAACTGACACTTAAAGTAGTTCTAAATAAATTTGGCAAAATTCATAACGGTTCTTACGGGTGGGATTACAGACGGAAGCATGCATATCACTGCAGTATAGTCAAAATGTGACTCGATGACAAAATGATACGAGACTTATGACAAGTTTAAACGGTAATAGTATGTAGCCATAAGATAGGTAAAGCCTTGTTAGTGTGTGAGGTTTGTGCAGTGGCTTTCAGCAGATGCCTTGATTGCCATGGATGTTTCATTCATTTATACACCATCCGCAGTGGTAGTGCATATGGAACCATTTCGTGCGAGAAAACACTGTCTTGAGAAAACGTCAACTGAAAGTGAAATGTTACCCGGGGTAAAAATGAGTTGTTCCATTCTCCTCCGATTAGAAAATATGAAACAGTCCCAAGCTTTATCATAGAGACATTGTGATGCTTTGATGGTTTCCACACCATCTCCCACCCCTCGATATTATGCGACACCTAAAGTATTTCCTCAGATACTTGGGGTACTAATTTATTTTAAACCCCCGCCCCTTACAATTTTGCGATGCATAAATCTGACACATTCATCCCCAACTGTATTGACATTTCTCAAATATATAAAGGAATGCATATATTATTACCCTGCAAACTGTGGGCTGTGTTTATTTTCTTAGGTTGCTCTGGGACATTTAATTTGCTTGCCTAGGTAGTCTGGAATGGTAAAATGTTTCCTTGGTTAACATCACCTTATATTCAAAGGTTTGTGAAATGTTTCAGATGTTCTTTGAGGGGTGTGTGTGTGTGTGTGTGTGTGTGTGTGTGTGTGTGAGTGTGTGTGTGTGTGTGTGTGTGTGTGTGTGTGTGTGTGTTGTGTGTGTGTGTGTGTGTGTGTGTGTGTGTGTGTGTGTGGTGTTTACCAAAGGCTAAATCGTCAGCTTAATATAATAATAATAATTACATATTTATATAGGCAAAATCTTGATAAAATCAATCTCCCCTTATTATACATGTAGAACCTAAATTGTTGTTCTGCGCAAGTGAACTACCTCGCTCATATGGTTCAGTTGAGAGTGCTCTAGGTTTTAATGGAATGATGCATTCTCAAAGCATACACGCCGCTTTCCACATATTTGAGTAAATAAAATCCACTGTGTGCTTTTTAATAGTTATGTAGCTCCACTTTAGTGATAATCATCGGGGGTACGGTGTGAACAGAAAATACCAGCAGATAGATGAACAGACGATGAGACAAAGGAGCGTAATGTTCTGATGCATTTTTTACCCTCCCTCTTCTCTCTCTCTCTCTCTCTCTGTCTCTCTCTCTCACACACACACACAAACACACACATATCAAACGATATAAACTTCAGCTATCTGTGCTGAGGTGACTTCTGGATTCTCCGGAAATGACGCACGTGGTGTATGGTGTGGGACAGGAATAAATCTGACGCGAGCTACCATTGGTCGACACGTGAAGCGGAATGATCGCAGCGACAGCGCTAGTGATGAAGTGTCCGAGCAAACTGGTGGTGTGGCTGTCCTGTACTGGGTAGACATGGTAAATTTGTATCGCAGGGAAAGAGTTTACTTTGTCCAGATCCCGCCACACACAACACACCCACACACACACCCCACACACACACACACACACACACACACACACACACACACACACACACACACACACACACACACAATTTTGCATAAATGCATGCGTAGCGATGCATAAACATATCTGTAAGCACACATATCAAAAGTACAATGTTTGAGCAGCCTAACAAAGAAAATGGACTTGGATGAGTCCAGGAGTAATACAAACTCAAATTGACTACATCCTGATCAACAATAGATTTAGAATTCTTTACTGTCAGCAAAAACACTACCAGGCGCAGACTGCAACAGTGACCACAATCCGGTAGTGGGAAGGTTTAGGCTGAAATTGAGGAAAAGGAAACAGACCAAACTAAACCTTGGACTCTTAAAGACAGATGAAATGATACGTCAAAAATTTAATGTACATGTTCAAAACAAATTCAGTGCTCTGGAAGACGTTGGTGACAGTGAGGAACAATGGACAAAGTTGAGAAGTTCTATAAATGAAGCTTGTGAAGAAATCCCTAAGGCAAATAGAGAAGCAAAAAAGAGCTGGATGACTAATGAAATTTTGGGCCTGATGGAGGAAAGGAGGAAGGCAAAGAGAAACGAGGAGATATACAGGAAGATAAAAAAGAAATCAGATATAGGTGCAATGAAGCTAAGGAAGCTTGGCTGAACACAAAATGCAAAGAGATAGAAGAACGACACAAAATGGATCCTCAGGGTATGTACAGACGAATTGAAGAAATTGCCAACAGGAAAAATACATGCACATCAACTGGTTGCTTAAAATCGAAAGATGGCACGCTTATAATGGAAAAAGACAAAATATTAGACAGATGGGGAGAGTACATTAAAGACCTTTTTGAGGATGACAGAAACGAAGAACACATTATAAAAAAGAACTTTGAAGGACCACTCATAATGAAAGATGAAAATTAGAGCAGCACTGAAAAAGATGAAACCAGGAAAAGCCCCAGGACCAGACAACATAACTACAGAGATGATTGAAGCCCTGGAGGAATTTGGCATAGAAAAAATAACAGTCCTCCTAAATGAAATTTATGACACTGGAAAAATCCCCAAAGATATGTTAAAATCAATGTTTCATTGCACTTCAAAGAAGACAGGGGCTATAGAATGCGAACTCCGTCGCACAATCAGTTTGATGAGTCATGTAACAAAAATCCTGTTCAGAATAATCCTGATGAGGACAAGGAATAGAATCAAAAAAGAAATAGCAGATGAACAGTGTGGATTTGTGGAAGGGAAAGGAACTATTAATGCCATATACATCCTAAGAACTATCATAGAGAGGTCAATTGAGATGAATAAGGATTTGTATTTATGCTTTGTTGACTATACCAAGGCTTTCGATCGGGTACGACATAAGAGTTGATCAACCAACTGGAGAGACTCAATGTCGATGGAAAAGATCTACGAATAATCAGGAATATGTACTGGGAACAAACAGCTGCAATGAGAATAGAAAACAATATAAGCTCTTTTCAAAACATCAAAAGAGGAGTCAGACAGGGTTGTGTTTTGTCACTATATAGCGAAAACATCATGAGAAACCTAGAAGAAGACCCTGGATTAAAGGTTGGAGGGAAAATGATAAACAACATTCGGTATGAAGATGACACCGCGCTAATTGCAGAAAATGAAAGGGACCTACAAAACCTTGTGAATATACTAGAAATAGAAAGCAAAGGTAAGGGATTGGAACTAAACAGCAAGAAGACTGAAGTCATGGTGATCAGTAAAAAACATGAAATCCCCTCCTGCAAAATAACAGCAAATGGCACAACCTTGACACAGGTTAATACATGTAAGTTCAAATACCTGGGAACGGTCATTTCATCAGACGGCAGATGCACATCGGAAATAGCTGGCAGAATCGGCCAAGCCGAAACAGCATTCAAGAAGATGACAAGCATTCTTACCAACAAATGCCTATCAATTAACATCAGAAAGAGAGTCCTTGAATGCTATATAGAACCAATACTGTTGTACGGATGCGAGGCGTGGACAGTCAGCAAGCAAAGCCAGAGCAGGATCGAGGCAGCCGAGATGTGGTTTCTCAGATGAATGTTGAGAGTACCATGGACAGCAAAGAAAACAAACGAGACAGTCTTGATGGAGGCAGACACAAGTAGATCACTCATAAGGAAGATTAGGAAATGACAAGCAACATTTATAGGTCATTTTATGAGGAAGGGGGATTTGGAGCACCTGGTCACAACGGGAAAGCTGGAGGGAAAGAGAGCACCAGGTAGACCCAGGGAGAGAATGCTGGACGGACTTGCAGAGTGGCTGAGGATGAGGAGGGTGGGGGAGATGCTGGGGGCAACGAGAGATAGAGATAGTTGGAAGTCCATGATCGCCAACGCCATGCGGCAGGGCACCTGATGATGATGATGATGATGATACACAAGTACAAGTATGCACACATTTCAAGAGATAAAGATGCACAGACGCTTAGGTATCACAGGTCGCTCTCATTCAGTCAGTTCCCACTTTCAAGGAGTCGAGAACAAACGACACCCTAACTCACCCTCTCACCCCCACCCCACCCCACCCCACACATCAACAACAACGGCGACGACAACAACAACAAGAACAGCAGTAGCAGCTGCGACACAAACACTGTCATCTGAACGTGGCAAAGATCCATTCAAAAACCACCACAACGACTTTGCTCAGGGAGAAAATATCAAGCAACAATCTAAACATTGAACAAGATTAACAACGGGACCAGTCAATATGGTGAGGTGGTCAGCACAACGGACGGTTGATTAGGAGGCCTGGGTTCAAACGTCCGTAAGTCCAATAAAAAGTTCTAAGATTTTTCAGATCCCCCTCCCACCTCACACACACACATCCTTAAGCCCAGTCGGCTCCCATCCAAAATTGAGCATTCTGTGTCGAATCACATCGACATTATGTATATATCATTGAGTGTGTTGCTCTTATTTCCTTAACAATACTGCACGTGTCTGTATCTGCAAGGCCTGCCTGAGTGTGTTGCTCTTATTTCCTTAACAACACTGCACGTGTCTGTGTCTGCAAGGCCTGCCTGACGCCGGGATCTGATTTTATTCTGAAAGGAAGCGTGGAGTATAACCCTGCCTCGTAGTCTCAATCTAAAATGGAATTCCATGACATCGTTATTACCATCCCTTTTCTTATCGTTATAGTATTGTGAAATATTGACCTCAATTTTGGTAGGTCTGGGGGTCTGCTGGAGTACCGAAATAAGCGGCGTGAGGGTAGTGACACAGGAATGTTAGGGAACGAAGATGGGGCGGGGAAAGAAAATAACCCATGAACGACGAATGTAGTTTAAGTAAAATTGCATTATGCGACCTATTGCTCTCGCCTACGTATGGATGGGACACAGAGCTCAGACAGCCGGTTAAGTGATTAAAGACAGCCAGCTATTGATTTTCACCTTTTTTTTTTCTCTCTCTCCCTCTCTTTTCTTTAATCCCCCCTCCCTCCCGCGATCACGTCTTCCTCTCCCCTCCCCCCCCCCCCCGCCCGTCCTGTTTTCATTCTGTCCTTCGTGAGTTTTTTTTTTTATTCAGTGCCATCAACCTACTCCCTCGCTCTCCAATTTTTCACTCAAGATTGGCGATGGATACACGTTATGCTCAGTGTCACAATCAACCGAGTTTCTGTTTTTGAATTGAGTACTGGTTTAGTTGGGAAAAAAAAACTGGTTTATTAGCTGTGTATGTCTACCCTCTTGCAGAATGGCTGGGGACGAGGGGGTGGGAGAGATGCTAGGGGCAACGAGAGATAGAGACAGATGGAAGTCCATGATCGCCAACGCCATGCGGCAGGACACCTGATGATGATGATGTCTACCCTATTTTCGTTTCTCAATTTCATTAAAAGTTGTGATGGTACAAAATTATGTGTTGGGTCGCGTGTGTGTATTTTGTTCATCCGCCTAGCGGCCTGCAAATTGAGTGTGTCAGCAAGAAGTTTACGATGTCTATGAACAGAAAATGACCAGATGAGGTTATGTGTAAGTTTTTCCGTTATGGCCTAGTTGTTTGGGTCATAGTGGCTAGAAAAAAAAATCCACTGAAAAGTTCTTGTTGACAGATTTGTATTCGATAACTAGACTTTGTCAGTTGAATTTACTTTTAAATATGTTAAAATATGGATTTTTAACAGTAATATTGAAAAAACGTTAATTTTCACAGTCATACTCATGCGGACACTGTTCAAATGTTTGGAAAAGGAAGTCATTCACATGGCTTTACAGTTGTGTTGTGATTTGAGCTTTTACGAGCTTTATTGAAGTCTCTGAACGTAATTCTTAATTTTGATTTTTGTTTCTCAAGGGATGTCAAGTTGGGCTTGCATAACGCAAAGAGGCATCCCATTTAGTTTAACAGAATAAAAGAGGTTTTTGTTTACATCACTTGCCCGTTGTTTTTACTACTTCTACTGACTGCTTTCATCCTCTTCCTTCAGCTGTCTCTTGTTTGTTACATTGTAGTAGCAGGCTGGGAAAATGCTGGACGGACTTGCAGAGTGGCTGGGGACGGAGGCTGGGGAGGAAGAGATAGGAGAAGATGTGGACGTCCATGATCGCCAACGCCATGCGGCAGGGCACCTGATGATGATGAGTAGCAGGCTGTAGCATATACCTGCAGTTCTTTTTGATTTGTTTTCCAACGTTGATTCACATGCTCGTCTTGTTCATTTCTCTTCTGTTTATGCCTCTCCCATCAACTCTGTGTGATGCATTATATATGGATAAAAATGATACAGCATAAAGAACAATGGTGCAGATTCAAGTCTACTTCATGTAAAGTGCAGTTCTGAGTTCGGAGTTTGTTCGAGAGGGACTCGTCGCTCTTGGACATTCCATATGCGCTCCACTTAAGTCTGCCGGCAGTTACGTGACAGACATCCTGAGCTTTCGCAAAAGCCTATACGTTGGCAAGGTTTTAAAATGGGAGGGGTGAGCAGAATGATGGAAACATTCAGATGGTCAGCAAACAGGTGGGTTTTTAATACTACGATTAAACTCAAGGCGTGAGAAGATCTGGAATCCACGGCTCTGTCAAAAGAACCAACCAGTCCTCATGTAAGGTACAATAACTGGATGTCAGAGACATTAGTTATACCACTCTTGTTTCAGGGTGTGTGCCCGTGTGTGTGTGTGTGTGTGTGTGTGTGTGTGTGTGTGTGTGTGTGTGTGTGTGTGTGTGTGTGTGTGTGTGTGTGTGTGTGTGTGTGTGTGTGTGTGTGTGTGTGTGAGTGTGTGAGTGTACGCGAATGCATGTGTGGGCCCGAATGTACAGGCGCATATATTTCCACGCCATACCAACATATATGTTTTTCGATCCGAAGTATGCAGTGATTGAATTTTGTCCTGAAGGTATAAGTCAAGACCATACACACATGTACACAGACATACAGCTGCACAGCCATATATAGACAGACAGACACACACACAGACACACACACACACACACACACACACACACACACACACACACACACACTCACACACTCACAAACACACAAACGCACCCAGACATTATCATCATCATCATTTGCTTTCACACATGAAAACACATGCACGTGCAAACATTCGTACATGTACATATATATATATATATATATATATACATATATATATGTATATATATATATATACATATGTATGTATGTATGTATGTATGTATGTATGTATGTATGTATGTATGTATGTATGTATGTATGTATGTATGTATGTATGTATATATATATACACGCATGTATGCACAAACAGTGTAACTAAGCTTATTATTGTTTGCATCATTGTCTCGGTACTTTTATTACACTTATGTCATCACCCATACACGTGATAATAATCAATAACGAACAAGGTTAAAAGAAAAAAATGCTAAATATGTCCTGCCATTTTAATGGTAATCTGCATAATTTACTTTTACATGTAAGTGATCCAGGTACAATCAAAATGCGGCAGTGAGCTTTTCATCATCCATCTCTTTTTCGCAAGAATGGTAGTTCAGTATGAAATCACGAGAAAAATTCAGTTCCTTGACACGGATGGATGGAAAAAGTACTGTTCGCACAAAATGAACTCGCCAGTGAGAATAAAAAACGGTTTGCCCAACACGACTTTTGTTGTCGGTACCGACAGAAATCGTTGGTGAACGTCTGTGTTTAGTACGAACGCACCCTTATTGATTCCTGTACCCACTCTAAAACTGTGCGTGTGGATATGTCGGTCAACTGTATGCAGTCAGTCGCCTTTGGAAAGTAACGGCTCCTCTCATTTATTTCCTGTTTGTTTTGCTTTCTAACATTGTTCTAGACCCAAGTGTTGTGAAAAAGGGTAGATAAAAAAAAAAAAATTTAAAAAAAAGAAAGAAAAAAAAACGACAAATAAGTAAAGTGAAAACGTTAAAGAAAATACAAATGATAAAGAAAACAATTACAAGCTTTCAAATTACAGTACTTTTACAACGCGTATCGGTAGCTGACGTTTTATTGAAAATGGGATGTTAAAATGATAGCGAATGCAGTTTTGTAGAAAAGAACGGTATAGTTGACAACAGATCTTTTCGCTGATATGGAGCAATGCAATCTCTCTGGCCCAACCCTGAACCGTTATGAATAATGTTTACACAGTGTTACGTCCATGAAATTCATAGAAACAGTTGTGTTGTTTGGACATGCCACTTACTTTAAATCTTATAA
>JAPXFY010000014.1:73989030-73994030 GCA_030674185.1 Monoplex corrugatus
ACACACACACACACACACTCAGAGGTTTGTTCAAAGAATGAACTAACAAAACGAAGATCAACCTTACGTGATTTGTCATAATGGCAAACTATTTTCATGAGTCAGTTATACCGCAGGTTCAGCACGACCAAATCCTCATATTTCAGGGTCTGGTTGAGGGCTATAGGAAAACCCGGCCACGTTGTGATTTCCCCTTCCTCTTAATCACACGTAGAGCTCTTCAGAGGGGGAGTATTGTCTGTCTACCTCTTTATTCAAGGAGGTCATTTAGCTCTTCCACAATGGCAGGCAACTCTACTGATCAGCAAAACGAGCCACTTTCATGCATTTGTCTGTCTTTATCCCATTTTAATTTATCTCGTCTTGTTTTTCATATAGCTGAAAATGAATCATAGTCAATGCAATTTTGAAAATCAATAACATTTATTGACGTGGATAGATCCACAGTACAAAAGGTGATAACAGTTAATTAATAAACAGGTCTGACATTTTTGCTGACACTTGTTGCCAGACAGAGAAACAACTGTCCTGGGTTCATCTGATTCAAGTATTCTTTGAAAAAAAAAAAGAAATTAAATTCCAAATGCAGGGTCTTTGGACATTTGCCTGCTGTACAATGAAACTGATTGTTAAGCTTGTAGAAGATGGTCAGTTTGAGAGAAATGTGTGACTTACTGATTTCCCACGAATGCAACATCATGAGGTGCTGAGGCCAAAGACCATATTATTCTGTCACAGTACATCACAGTTAACAGGACACCAGGGTCTAACAGGACGCCAGGGACTCATCCATAGCCAGCGGTACGACTAGGGACACGTGTAATTGGTCTCTGACGATCTTGCATAGAAGCTTTTGAAAGCTGTCGCTCACACATACACATTCCGAAAACATTAGTGTCAAGGTGGGATCAGTCAACTCAACTTTCTCCAGCGCTCTGTTGCATTCAATATTTGTGACTTTTGCTTTTTCTGTTTCTCTGGTTGTGCACCTTCCCCTTCCCCAACCTTTTTTTTATATTCTTGCTGTTGTTGTTATTGTTGTTTAAAGCCCAGCCGACTGCGTAGAGTCATATTAGGGCTATAACCGCTTCAAAACATACAAAACTTCAAGAGGAAAAGGAAAAGAAAAGAAAATTAAGTACACATATCAATGCGTTCGTGCACATAATCTAAGGAAATGCCCCTGGCGTTGACCATTCCGTCCAGTTTATCGCACAGGGAATTTAAAAAAAAACACACCTGAATAGAAAATAAGCATACCTAAGGACACCAAAACATAAATAAAAACAGGCCTAACTTACCTAAAATTGCTTCCGCATATCACCTTCCTAGAGCCGAAAATGCACTTAATATATGTACCCAATTATCAATCATAAGAAAAAGTACGTAAGACTTTATCGAACACATACAGTCGAATGGACCATTAAGGCAGAAAATGATAGGTAGAAATAACAGGAAGCAAAGAAACAAGGCAGAAACAAAGAGAGTGACAGAAAAGAGGAAATTTCTAGCACAGAATTTCCAGAAGGTGGGGATACTATCTATTCTGAAAAAGCCCCGGCATCCCCACGGGGGATATATTCTTCCTCTCTGTGATTAAAAAAGAAAACAAACTTACGGCTGCTAGCAAAAAAAGCACATTAGGTTTTTGATTTGTCAAGTGAAACTGAAAAGGATAAAAGCAGCAGGAGCAAAACAAGCACCGTTTTATTAAACAAGCTGTCATATCGTTTATTCAAAGCTGAAAATACTAAAATTTTTTTCTCCGCATTACCGTGTGTCCCCGTGTAAATGTCTCTGTCTCTCTTATCTTTCTTTCGCTCACCACGCGCGCACGCACACACACACACACACACACACACACACACACACACACACACACACACACACACACACACACACACACACACATACACACACACACACACAGACACGCATACACACAAGCACACACACACACACACACACTCATACACACACACACTCACACACATACACACACGCGCACGCACGCACAGACACACAACCACACACACACGTACACATGCACGCACGCTCGCACACACATACACAGGGACAATTTAACACAATCGTGTCATTACTATTCAACAGAAATGTGAAATACAAAAAATGAATTTTAATCAAATGTTTGACACATTTTTGTCAATATAACTCATTAGAAATGTGCTGAATTTCAAATGTTCGACAATTTTTGTGCATATAATGCATTAGAAATGTGAACTACAAATGTGTTAATTTATCAGTGAATAAATGAATAAAACAAATAAATGAGTAAAGAAAGGAAAAAGAAACAGATAAATAAACAAGGAAACAAATCAATCAATCAATCAATCGATCAATACATACATACATACATACACACACACACACACACACACACACACACACACATACATACATACATAGATACATACATACATATACACATACATACACACATACATACATACATACACACACATACATACATACATACATACATACACACATGTACACACATACATACATACACACATGTACACACACATACATACATACATACATACATACATACATACATACATACATGTATGAATGAATGAATAAGAATTTTAAGCAGGTGTTTGACAAAACCCTGTCAGTATTATTCATTACAAGCATTGAGACAGTTACATGACAAAAACCCATACAAACAAGCTACAAGTAAAGTACATGTAATGTGCAAAACTAAATGTCTATGAAATCTGTTTTCAGAGGTTTGCACAGAGAGACAGGGAGACGCGCACTCTTCAGACACCAAACAAGCTGGGAACAAGTCTGGTAACAAAACCATTATGGTTGTCAGCAGGGGTAGGGGGATGGTTAACAAGTGTTGTGACTATGTTGTATCAGAACTGACAGATACTCGTAAACATGCAACCACTAAGGTGACATGACACAGCAGCAGTGCGGGGGCTTCTTCTTGCTAGTATCCTCATGGAAACTTGCCGTTGACGGCTCCTGTGGTTTTTTTCTGGCGCTGGGGTTATGGTGGAATGTTCGTGGGTCTGCTGATGTTTTGGAAAGAGCGGTTGAGACATTTGTGAGACAACGACAACGACAATTATGTTCTTGTTTTTTTCAACGGTAGAATTCGTTGGCTAAAAGTCATTTTTCAAACTCCCCGTTCTTAATCTACACGTCTGCCCAAAACTAAAACTACAACAACAACAACAACAACAACAAACTAATAATGAAATAAATCAATCAATCAATCAATAGTAAAAGACATATAATTTATCAGAAAACCAAAGAGCAGCATCGTTTGCGGTCGTTTAAGAGAGATGGAAGGAGAGACACGGGCAAAAATAGTATATAATGTGTGTTTGTGTGTGTGTGTGTTGTGTGTGTGTGTGTGTGTGTGTGTGTGTGTGTGTGTGTGTGTGTGTGTGTGTGTGTGTGTGTGTTGGAGAGAGAGATAGAGATAGATAGATAGATAGAGAAAGAGAGGGGGAGAGAGAAAGAAAGAAAGAAAGAGAGAGAGAGAGAGAGAGAGAGAGAGAGAGAGAGACAGAGAGAGAGAGAGAGAGAGAGATTTCATATCTTTGCAGTCCTAACATTGTTAACACGAGCAACAAGTTATGGACAACTGCAGTCAAGTTGGAACAGTAAGAAAAGGAAAGAAATAAGACAAATCCCGGAATTTAGGGAAACAATCGATCACTAAAAGACCCAAAGCAAATAATCGAATAGACGATGGGGAAAGCTGTGATGCCACTGAGATGATGTGAAGATAGAGGAGAAAAAAAACACACACAGAAATACACATACAAAAACATACAAAAGCATGCGTGCATGCATCACGCTCTTACACGCATGCGCACACACACACACACACATACACACACACTCACTCTCTCTCTTTCTTTCTCTCTCTCTCTCTCTCACAAACACCATAACGCACACACACGCACGCAAACAGCCGAACACTCACACACACACACACACACACACACACACACACACACACACACACACACACACACACACGTACGCACACGCACGCACAAACACACGTACTCACACGCATACAAAGTCAGGCATGCGTGTATCACAGGCGTACATGCACTCACGCGCGCTCATGCACTTACGCACTCACAACGCACACACGCACCAGGGCGCATGCACACATGCACACACACAAACACACACACACGGATGCACACACAGACAGACACACGGACACCCACACACTCACACTCACACTTGCATGCAGAGAAAAGCAAGACATGTATTAAAGTTATCTTTATTTAACAATGAAGTTTACGAAAATATGAACAACTGACTGCTGTGATGATATTACATAAGAAAGATATCACGCCAGTCAGACTAACAAAGCAACATTGTGTCGAGAGAGTATATTTATATGTATATGTACGTTCAGTCTCAGGAAACACAACACACACAAACACACTCACTCACACACACATACACACAAACACACTCACACTCACACACACGCACACACTCTCACTCACACACACTCACACACACACCACATACACACACACACGCACAAACACACACACACACTCACACACACACACACACCACTCACACACACACACACACTCACACACACGCACACTTACACACACACTCGTACACACACACCACACACATACACAAAACACGCAACACACACACCACACACGAACAACACAACACACACACACACACACACACACACGCACACACACACACACACTCTGTCACACACTGTCACACACACACACATACACACACACAGACACACACACACACACTCTCTCTCTTTGTCTTTCTCTCTCTCTCTCTCTGTACCTGTCTGTCTGTCTGTCTGCCTGCCTCTCTCTCTCTCTCTCTCTCCGTTCCCCTCGCCCCACGCACACGCACGAACTCACTCAGTCATTAGCTGCCATGTGCTGCTTCTCTCTTTTGCACACACATCGTCCCAGTCAATCTGTCAGCAAATTTGTTCT
>JAPXFY010000014.1:73999030-74003265 GCA_030674185.1 Monoplex corrugatus
CAGTGATAGCACCTATTTTATTTAATATCCTTATACAGGATCTTCCTAAAGCTCTTTCAAATCGTGTTGTTTTAGTACAGTACGCTGATGATATATGCACTTGGATGAATATCACTTTAAAAAAGACAACTCCACAGAGAACGCGAAATTACATCAGGAAGTTGTATCAAATTGATCTTGATAATCTTGGAAACTATATGTTAGAAAATGGGCTGTCGTTGTCAGCAGAAAAAACTAACATGATGCTGTTTGATCCTGGTGGTAACTCAAATAACTTGCCTACTTTCAAATTGCTTGGTGAAGTGTTAAATTACAAACAGGTCGTAAAATTCCTGGGAGTTTACATCACGTCCAAATTAAGCTGGAATGTCCATTTTGATTATATTTTAACAAAAGCGCGAAAAACTTTAAATTTTCTAAAGATAATAAGCAAATTACCCTGGGGAATGGATACAAATGAACTGATTCATCTGTCAACAGCGCTGGTCAGGTCTAAATTATCCTACGCACAAGAAGTTTTCTTCAATGCACCCAAATATTTACTAAAAAAGATTCAGAGCTTGGACTGCAAAAGTCTTAAAATTGCACTAGGTGTACCAACTCATGCTTCTACTCTAGAAACGTACAAAGTTGCTGGACTTCTACCTTTAAACAACCATCATGAGTTAGCTACAGCAAAGTTTGCAATTAGAACTACTTCACAAGTGGATAATTTTGTGAGCAAAGAAATTAAGATCAGGTCTGATACTGACTTTCCAAAACGAGCAAAAAACATTTCATCACAAATTACAGCCGCAACTTACATATCTGGCCTGATCAAACAGTCCAACATAACAATGGATGAAATAGCCGAGAAACCAACGATAACGCCTATCCCTACATGGGAAATGCTAAAGGCCACATTTGATCTCGATTATGCAAAAGTTAAAAAAGATGATAATGTCAACATTACGCTATCCACAGCTTGTGAACACATCGATGAAAAGTACCGTACCCACCTCCACATTTTTACCGATGGGTCAGTCTTAGCAAACCAGAGCGCTGGAGCAGCCTTTTATGTTCCAAAATTTAACATTAAAAAGTCTTTTTTCATTGGGGCAAATGTATCTATATATACAACAGAATTGGTCGCTGTTGTTCAAGCGTTGCATTATTTAATAAGCCTTCGGCCTGTGTCATTCAAAGTAGTTCTCTTTGTTGATTCAAAATCTGTATTATATGCCTTACAGTCTTTTGATACAGACACAAGACCTGACTTAATTATTGAGGCAAATCATCTAATACATTGTTTAAAGATAAATGGTTCGGATATCAATTTATGCTGGGTGCCTTCTCATGTTGGTCTTCATGGCAACAACGTAGTTGACAGAGCAGCTAAATCCGGTGCCCTCCATTCTGAAAATTCCATAGAATTACATGTTAACACCTCGGTAAAAGAAGCTTACAACTCGCTAGAATTAGCATCATGGATTCGATTTCATGAACATTTAAATGAAAAATTTGTGTCTCAAAAAAGAATCAAACTTTCAGTTCAAAATATCTGTAAAAATTTGCAGTATTCCTCGTTATATCATTTGAGATTAATTGTTATGACATATTTTCGCATTCAACTGAACGCTTTGAAAACAAAATATTGTAACAACGTTTTATGTATTTGTGGCGAACAATTCACATTGCATCACTGTTTGTTTTACTGCAGAAAGCTTCGTTCCTTTTTACCAAAGACGTTTACACAAGGAAACTATCTTGAAACGCATTTTAAAGAAGTAGTATCGGATCAAGTTTTGTTAGTTAAAATTTCAGAATCATTGGTTCACAGTCCTGTTAATGCGTTACTTTAAGATTATTATTATAATTATGATTATTTTTGTTTTGTTTTGTTTTATGACGATTTTTCTTTTACATTATTGATGTTAGCGTTGTTCTAGTTTCATTTCTCTGTTCATCCATATCCTTTTTCTTAAGACCTTGCCGCTTCCTTTTAATTTTTTTACGTCCCTTACTCTGTTCCCCTCCCCCCTCCCCCCCCCCCCTTATTTCATCCTCCATGCCATTTTTCCCCGTCTAATATCACTTATAGTGAAAAGACGTTAAATCAAGCAACGAACGAACATACACACAGACATACACACACATACACACACACAGACATACACACATACATACACACACAGACACACACACAGACACACACACAGACACAGACCACACACACACACACACACACACACACACACACGCACACACACATACACACACAGACATACACACACACATACACACACACAGACATACACACACATACACACACAGACACACACACACAGACACACACACACGACACACACACAGACACACACACAGACACACATACACACACACACACACACACGCACACACACACATACACACACATACATACACACACAGACACACACACAGACACACACACAGACACACACATACACACACACACACACACACACACACACACACACACACACACACACACACAAACCCAACCACTTTGTGCATGCAGCTTCCAGTCCCCCCAAGTACTGAATGAGTACCTACCTAGGTTGCTGTGGGAACGACAAAGGCTAGCGGAGAGACCATAACCAAACCACCATCGTATTCTCCCCAGCAAAATCACGGACAGACAAAAGAAGAAAAATGAAGATAACGACGTAAATAGGTGCTCCTATGGACCGTCATGAGGCGGTGCTCCTATGGACCGTCATGAGGCGCAGGTGACGCCAAACCGTCAGCAAGCTACTGCGACCAACCTTAAAAATATCAAAATCGCAACATGCAACATTAGAACATTGTTGCAAAAAGATAAATAATTAGACAATATCAAAATGGAGATGGAAAGACTTCACATTAGTATTTTAGGACTAGGGCAAGTGAGATAGAAGGGGGCAGGCATGATAACATCAGGAGACTATATACAGTAATATACCCTGGTGGAAACTCACACGAAAGAGGAGTAGGCATCGTAATGGACAGGGACAAATCAAAAGCAGTTAGGGGATACTGGGCTGTGTCCGACAGAGTTTTGCTGGTCAAATTTGGGAGGCAGGCCATTTGATATCAACATCATTCAGGTGTATGCACCAACATCCGCAGGTACTCAGGATGACATCGACAACTTCTACGAAGTATTAGAGATGGCCAAGGCCCATTGTAAATCTCAAGAAGTTACAGTAAGAGTGGGAGATTTTAATGCTAAAGTGGGATAGGATAAGGTGGAGGTCATAGTTGGACCTCATGGCCTTGGTACACAAAATGAAAGGGGAGGGAAACTTGTAGAATGGGCACAGATGAATGAGTTCATAGTAGGAAACACCTGGTTTGAGCAGCCTAAAAGAAGAAAATAGACTTGGATGAGTTCAGGAGATAATACCAAAAATCAAATTGACTACATCCTGATCAATAAAAGATTTAGAAATTCTTTACTGTCAGCAAAAGCACTACCAGGCGCAGACTGCAACAGTGATCACAGTCCTGTAGTAGGAAGATTTAGGCTGAAATTAAGAAAAAGGAAACAGACCAAAAACAATATCAAACTAAATCTTGGACTCTTAAAGACAGATGAAGTGATACGTGAAAAATTAAATGTACATGTTCGAAACAAAATCAGTCTCTGGAAGACGTTGGTGACAGTGAAGAACAATAGACAAAGTTGAGAAATTCAATAAATGAAGCTTGTGAAGAAATCCCTGAAGTAGATAGAAAAGCAAAAAAGATCTGGATGACCAAAGAAATTGAAGGCTAGATGGAAGAACGGAGGAAGGCAAAGAGAAACGAGGAAATATGCAAGAGGATAAACAAAGAAATCAGGAATAGGTGCAATGAAGCTAAGGAAGCTTAGCTGAAAGCAAAATGCAAAGAAATAGAAGACCGACACATAACGGATCTTCAGGATATGTACAGACGAACTGAAGAAATTGTTCACAGGAAAAATACATGCACATCAACTGGTTGCTTAAAATCGAAAGATGGTACGCTTATCATGGAAAAAGACAATATTAGACAGATGGGGAGAGTACATTAAAAACCTTTTTAAAGGTTGGAGGAAAAATGATAAACAACATTCGATACGCAGATGACACCGTGCGGATTGCAGAAAATCAAAGGGACCTACTAAACCTTGTGAATATACTAGAAATAGAAAGCAAAGGTAAGGGGGTTGGAACTAAACAGCAGGAAGACTGAAGTCATGGTGATCAGTA
>JAPXFY010000014.1:74003365-74005865 GCA_030674185.1 Monoplex corrugatus
AACACCGCAGGTATCTGCAGGTGTGCTATGGGCAGAAACGAGGAGCGTGAAGGTGGGTGCCACTGCGGAAGATGAATCAGCCACAAGAAATAAACACAGAATTTCGTTTCCAACGTCTTATAAACAAAAAAAACAAAACAACAAAACAACAACAACAAAAAACCACTCATCAAGTTCTCAACGAGAAAAGCAGAGTATACAGCTGTTGCACGTTTGGCTATTGCTCATTTTGTGACCATCCACCAGGGAGCGAGACGCTTATCACCAAATGATCAGTGGTTTATCTCACAATCTTAAGACTGAAACTTCTTTTTCTCCTTATTCTTGTACCTAGTGTTTATTTGTTTGTGATCTTACGCTTGACAAAGGCCAATTTTCGTCTGTCTTGTCTTGTGTTAAATACGTGTTCTTATTCTTTTTTCGTGTTTTTTTTTTCTGGTTCCTGTTTGCTTGAACGCGGGCAGTCACACTTGTCTTGGAAACCGAATAACAGTTGACATGTTTCTTAGCAACGAAGACCCAATCTTCATGGAAGGGAATACTTTTTACTTGTATTTGACATGTCTGTTATATAAACTGAAGGGATAATTGGTTGTTGAAAACAGGCTTTTTGAAGCATTTTTCGAAACAGCCATTTTTGAAGCATTTTTGAAAACAGCCATTTTTGAAGCATTTTTGAAAACAGGCTTTTTGAAGCATTTTTCGAAACAGCCATTTTTTAAGCATTTTTGAAAACAGGCATTTTTGAAGCATTTTGTCCTCCTAACAAACGCCCGTGGGTGTTCTCAAATGACATTTTAACAAGGAAGGGATCGTTAAAATAAGAATTTACAGATCAAGCGTGTGCAGACAGAGTTACAGTATCGGTTTTTAATCCATTTCCTCGATTTCAGCCCATATATTTCTGTCTCCTGTTTCCGTTGCTGGCGGCCTACATTGTGGGGGTGACACACGACTCATTTCGTGTGAGAAGGTCCACATTTACACACGATATCTTCGGGGAAAAGCACTTTTTGTGTCACTATTTATTACATGCAGAGGATGTTATCAGTGCAGAGCTCGACATACATGACTGCTTGCATACTTGCGTGTGTGTGTGTGTGTGTGTGTGTGTGTGTGTGTGTGTGTGTGTGTGTGTGTGTGTGTGTGTGTGTGTGTGTGTGTGTGTGTGTATATATATATATATGTGTGTGTATGTGTGTGTGTGTGTGTGTGTGAATGTGAGAGAGAGTCTGAGAGAGAGAGAGAGAGAGAGAGAGAGAGAGAGAGAGAGAGAGAGAGAGAGAGAGAGAGCATTTCAGTTTTTTCTTTATGAAATAACTTACGCTTACGAACATGTGAGCATGTGTTTATGTGTGTGTATGTGAAAGAGAGAGAATGTATATATAAATATATATATGTGTGTGTGTGTGTGAGGGGGAGAGAGAGAAAGAGAGAGAGAGAGAGTATGTGTGTATGTGTGAGAGGAAAGGGAGAGAGAGAGAGCTAGCTAGCTTAACAGATACAGAGTGCGTGCGCCCATAAAAATCTAGGCGCGTCTTCTTATCAACACAAACAAACAAAATATGCAACAAATTCAGGGATGCTTACGAATTTGTGGGATGTTTATACATTTCTCCTGTCTATGTGTATTGACATAATCACACACAACAAATATTTGACTATGGAAGTTTTCCAGGGACAGCTCCTGCGTTGCTGTGGATTTCCAGATTCGTTCTAAGCGGACCGGTATACACGATGTTAACTCCTTAAGCCGTCACTCGAAGAAGAGGGTAAACTCTTTGCTCCTTGCCGGAATCGAACCGGCAGGGTCTCGCTTACACATGTGACCAATTCAACCACAAAGCTGTATCATTTTTTTTTCACTCGCTTTCACATGTGGCCAATCGAACCAAAAAACTGTATCAGTTTGGTTTTTTTTGAAGTTGTATTTCGTGTTATTTTATTTCATGTAATGGACATGATAGAAATTTAGTTGTATTTTTTTTTTGAGGAGTTAGATGTGCCAGTGGATGCACCTTCCAGCTAGTAGCCCTAGTTTAGTATGTACAGTGACTCCTCCCCTGTAACCCTCCCCCCATGCACGTAAATGATATTGAACGAACAGATGGTATTCCTCTTATGAATAAATGAATGCAGAAAGAAAGAAAGACAGAAAGCCTTCACACGCATCCACTTGCGCGCTGGTAGGTGTACACACTGAAGTAATTAAACAAACCGGCTATACTGTCCGTAGAAATGAATAAATGAATAAATGCAGAAAGAAAGAAAGGAAAAAGAAAAAGAAAGATAGATAGAAAGAAAAAAACAAACTATTTATATAAATAAATAAACGAATAAATACAATAAATACAGAAAGAAGAAAGAAAGAAAGAAAAAAGAAAATGAAAGATAGAAAGAGAAAAATAAACAACAACAGATACATAAATGATTGACCAGTAAAGAAGTCACTGTGCTACAGCTGTTTGCAGCCTTGTTGCGTTGGTTGTTTACAATGAGT